>CM035169.1:39095041-39700041 GCA_020205615.1 Panax quinquefolius
GAGAAATTCTTATTCGAAATCCCCTCTTTCCTGAACCGCCTCGTCATTGTCAATATTGTGATTCTCGTAATATTATTTGTGAATAATTAATTATTGATTCATATGATGAGGAAAATATTGATTTTATGTGGATATAGATGGAGAAAATTTTTAATGTGACAATTGTTGAAAATTGAAATTTTATCTTTTTCTGATAAAATAATTCATTTAAATATATTATTATATTTTAATAATATAATAATGGTGATATTTTTACAACGAATGTGGGATATATGAGTATATGAGGAAGAAGAGTATTTTTGTTGTAAAAAATGTTTAAAACATGTTAAACATGTCGGTGGACCCCATTTATTGACTGAAATTTGATTATAGCCTGTAAAATTGCCCGTTTATGGATTTCGATCAATTTCTATTTGGAATTTGGAAAAACTTTCTTCTGCAAAGTTGTAGAGAATTGAATTTCCTATAAAAACTCATGAGATTTGAATTTTCTGATGAAAGGGCTATTTATTATGAATTATTGAAGTTCAAGTCTCAAATAATTGATTTTGGAAGTTTAAAATATTTAAAATTAGAAAACGTTTTTCTTACTTTTTCTAGAATGTGGCATGTGTTTGATGGCTGAAATCAGATTCTAGGCATGCGAGAAAATTTATATAATTATATTATTAATTTATTAAATTTTTCGCTTTTTGTTCTAAAGAATTTCTATAAATAGGGTGCTTAGGTTAGAATTGAAAATCACACTTTAAATCAAGTTTTCTCTCTATATTATCGGCGTGTATTCTTGTGAGTATTTTGAGTATACTTTGAGTATTGTTAGACGGTGCAAGTTCCTTCAAAGACTATATCCTAGATTCCAAATTGTAAGTACTAATCTTTCAAGTAAGGGATGTTATTTTCTTCTCAAATGATATTATTTCTTCAATATCATTATTTGAAATATTGGTTGAAACTTTTTATCAAATTTGGAATTTTTTTCATGTCGGAGTTATTTCGGAGTTTACTATTCATGAGTTACTATTCACGAGTTACTATTCACGAGAGTTACTATTCACAAGTACTATTCATGAAGCGTGAAGATGTTTTTTTGGGAAATTTCTATCTTTTGGTGCCTGAGTTACTATTCACGATATAAGACTATTCAACCTAAAAATAAAATTTCTTCTTTTTGTCCAAAATATCTATTCGGATACTAGCTTTGATTGTATCCATGTTTTGATCATTCTTGAATTTTACACCACTATGATTATTTTTGAGGTATTTTGAACATGGATAAAACAAAGTACGAATCCTTAATCCTTAATCCTTGTCATTTTGTTTCATCGATTCGTTTCTTTAAAAATATTTTTCATCATCCTCGCCTTAAATGATGATATTATTGAATATCTTTGGCTTTTGTAGTAAAAAAGATGAATGATTTGAAGAATATCTTTGGTCAGTAGAGTAAAGATGAGCAGTGTTTAGATGAACATGATTAAGTGATGAATATCTTTGGCTCAGAGTAAAAAGATGAATATTTGATTCCGGATGTATATTGATTGATGTTACAGGGATAAAAGATAGACGATGAACTTTTAAATTCATACATAGAAGATAGTAGTTTGCATTCTCTACTTAACTCTTCTAATGAATTATTATTTCATTGCGAATATTGATTTAAAATTTGTTGTCTATTGTATTCTATTAGATTTTTCCCGTTGAAGACTAACGGTAATTTGTTGTATATTATCTTAGTCATAATATTCTTTATTGGGCTAGTTGAGCTCACCCTTTTCCTTTTGTTCCATTTTCTTCTCGGGAGGCGAGAATATAGCGAAGTACGTAGCCTCGGGGTATGGAATGAAGGTTTTAGAAAGAATTGTTTAGTAGTCCTCACCATTTTGCAAAATAATTTATCAATAAATGTGATGAGGATTTATTTGAGTATAGATATTATCTAGAAGATAATATTTGTATTCAAACTCATGCTTTACTGGTTGTAATAATAAAGTTGTAGTTGTTTCGTACTCATGTATTGACAACTCGAGAATAGGTGATGTATACCTATTTTGGGGCGTCACATAAAATATTGATGATGGACTTTAAATCTTAGAAGATAGTAGAACTCATTTCTACTTGGACTCTTCTAATAGATTGTTGTTTTCATTGCAGATTGTTGATCTAAAACTTGTTGTCTATTATATTTTATCAAATTTTTCCTGTTGAAAACTAATGATAATTTGTTGTATATTATCTTTGTCATAATATATTTTATTGGGCTAGTTGAGCTCATCATTTTCCTTTTTGTTCCATTTTTCTTCTCGTGGAGGTGAGAACATAGCAGGATTCAGTGGGTATGGAGTGATGGTTCTAGAAAGATGTTTTAGCAGATCCTCACTATTTGTGTAAAATAGGATTTGAATAATTGTAATGAGGACTTATTTGAGTGTGGATATTGTCTAGAAGACAATATTTGTATTTTAACATATATATGATGTGTTGTCAGATTTTGTACGATAATTGTATTATTGAAGTTGTAGTTTGCTTTTTGTACCATGTATTTGGCGACTCGAATGGGTGTTGTATACCTATTTTTGGGGCGTCATGATTGGTATCAAAGCATAGGGATATGGTCTCTGGCGGAGATCGGGGAATAGAACTAGGAGGGAGAGATGAGTAAATCCTTCAGCTAGTATATCCTATCTAAGCTTATTTGTTGGCGATCATAATATAGAGATATTATGTGATATGTTAATTAACCCTTGTTTTATGGCGCTTTTTTAAGAATGGTCACGAGAACGTTAACAATGGAGTGTATGAGGCGTAGAACAACCTTTAGTTACAAACCAGGAGAACATGCAATAGGAAGGCAATATTCCTCCTGTAAACAACACTACCGAGCAAACGATGAATGATGGAATGTTTAGGAGCTTTTTGCAGTTCATGCAAAATCAGACGAGGGAGACTCGTGTACAAAATACGGGTGGAAGTGATAGCAACGCGCAGTCTATCACAGCCAAGAAGTTCACAGAGTTGGGACCACCAGAATTTATTGGAAGGCCGGATCCGATCAAGGCGGAAACATGGGTCAAGCAAATTACCAAGATATTCGATGTCTTGGGATGCACGGAAGAACAGAAGGTTCCATTCGCCACCTTTTATGTTCAGCGGTGAGGCGGACTATTGGTGGGAGTCTGTGAAGCGCATCCGACCTGCCGTGACTCAACATGTCTTGGGAAATGTTTCAGAAACTATTCAATGACAAGTACTTTCCTGAAAGTATTCGTCATATGAAGGAGGTAGAGTTTATCTATAAGACCCCGAAATTTTTTAAATAAAAAGGAATTTCCTTTATTTATTATTTTGAAATAGTAAGGTGGATTTGATTAATGTGGATAGTTATGGGTAAAATACGCAAATATTTCGAATAAGCAAGTGGTTATAAAATATTCATTATTGTTTGGGAATATTCGTTTGGTCGTGGAATATTCAGATCGTCGGGGAATATTAAGACGACGCAGTGCTAAATCTTTTGTGGGCCCCATAACGGAAAGCGATTGGATGAAGAAAACGACAAATATAAGTTGTTTATAAATAACAGGCAGTAGTTGTTCAAGTAATACCGTTGGAATACCCGGTGGTTAAAACACACTAATACGCGTTGTTGAACAAGAAGATTGCAGTATTGCACCAATTATTGATCCTTACGTAAGAAGGCACTACTCAATAATTGTTACGAAGAATTAATATTCAAGTATTTTATTGATTCAATAATTCACGCATTGATATTTTATATTACCGTTGTTTCAATAAATTGTCATTACACAAGATTTTCCATTATCGAAGCAATAATTCATATTATCTGAATAATATTATTAGAAAACATTATTGGCAATGTCTAGAAAGTTCATCTAAGGAGAGGTTTGGTCACCTAATACTTGGCCAAGAAGGAGAAATCTTTATTGGAAAGCCCTCTTTCCAGGAACTACCGTGGTTGCAAGATCTTTGTGATTCTGTAATATTATTTGTGAATAATTAATTATTGATTTATATGATGAGAAAATATTGATTTTATGTGGATATAGATGGAGAAATTTTTAAAATGACAATTGTTGAAAATTAATATTTTATCATTTTCTCGATAAAATAATTCATTTAAATATATTATTTTAATAATATATTAACTGGTGATATTTTTATAATGAATGTGGGATATATGAGTATATGAGGAGGAAGAGTATTCTTGTTGCATTAAATGATTAACACATGTTTTGTGTGTCTGGTGGACCCCATTTCTTGACCGAAATTTGATTATACCTTTGTAAAATCGTCTCGTTTGTGGATTTTTGGTCAATTTCATTTGGAATTTGGAAAACTTTCTTCCGCAAAGTTGTAGAGAATTGAATTTCCTATAAAAACTCGCAAGATTCGAATTTTTTGATAAAAGGGCTATTTATTATGAATTATTAAAGTTTTAGATATCTAGGGTGTGAATTGATTTTTGAGTTTAAATTATTTTGTTAAGAAAAACGTTTTTTGTATTTTTTTGGACATCATTAACATGTGTGGCTGGTGTTTTGACCAAAAGGTGGGCTAAGGAAAATTTGTATAATTATATTAATATTATATTAAATTTTTGCTTTGGTGTTCTAAGCATTTTCCTATAAATAGGGTGCTTGGGTTAGAATTGAAAATCACACCGTAAAGCTCAAGTTTTTCTCTCTATATTATCGAAAGCGTATTCTTGTGAGTATTTTGAGTATACTTTGAGTATTGCTATACGGTGCAAGTTCAAGTCATAGTCTATATCAGATGTTTCAACTAGAAAGTACTGCATCTTTTCGAGGTAAGGGATGTTATTTTCTTCTCAAATGATATTATTTCTTCAATATCATTATCTTTCAAATATTGGTTGGAACTTTTTATCAAATTTGGAACTTTTTTCATGTCGTGGGTTACTATTCATGAGTTTATTCACGAAGTTACTATTCATGAGTTACTATTCACGAGTTCTTATTCATTTAGTACTATTCACGAAGCGTGAAGATGTTTTTTTGGGAAATTTCTATCTTTGGTGTCTGAGTTACTATTATTCACGATACTCAAGACTATTCACGATATCGACACTATTCACCGAAAATAAAATTTCTTCTTTTTTGTCCAAAATATCTATTCGGATACTAGCTTTGATTGTATCCATGTTTTGATCATTCTTGAATTTTACACCCACTGTGATTATTTTTGAGGTATTTTGGATGTGGATAAAACAAAGTACTAATCCTTAATCCTTAATCCTTGTCATTTTGTTTCTTTGGATTCGTTTCTTTAAAATATTTTTCATCATCTTGGTCTTAAATGATGATATTATGGAATATCTTTGGCCAGTAGTGCAAAGATGAATGATTTCTGAAGAATATCTTTGGCCGTAGTGCAAAGATGAGCAGTGTTTAGATGAACACGACTAACTGATGAATATCTTTTGGCCCAGAAGTGCAAAGATGAATATTTGATTCGGATGTATATTGATTGATGTTACGGGGATAAAATATCGACGATGAACTTTTAAATTCATATATAGAAGATAGTAGTTTGCATTCTCTACTTAACTCTTCTAATGAATTATTATTTCATTGCGAAGATTGATTTAAAACCGTCATTTATCATTGTATTCTATTAGATTTTTTCCTCGTTGAAGACTAACGATAATTTGTTGTATATTATCTTAGTCATAATATTCTTTCTTGGGCTAGTTGAGCTCACCCTTTTCCTTGTTGTTCCATTTTTCTTCTCGGGAGGCGAGAATGTAGCGAGTACTAGTCGGGGTATGGAATGAAGGTTCTAGAGAGAGTTGTTTAGTAGTCCTCACCATTTTGTAAAATAATGTATCAATAATTATGATGGGGATTTATTTGCGTGTGGATATTATGCAGATGGAAATATCTCGTATTTAAACTCACGATTTATATGTTGTAATAATAAAGTTGTAGTTATTTCGTACTCATGTATTTGGCGACTCGAGAATGGGTTAGATGGAATGGACCTATTTTGGGGGCGTCACGGTTGGTATCGAACTTAGGGATATGATCTCTGGCGAGATCGGGGAATAGAACTAGAGAGGAAGAGACGAGTAAATCCTTAGCTAGTGTGTCCTACCTAAGCTTATTTGTTAGTTGGTCAAGATATAGGAATATTATGTGATATATTGATTTCCTTAATTAACCCTTGTTTTTGTGATGATTTGAGAATGTCGATCGAGAATATTAACAAATGGAGTAAATGAGACCGTGGAGATGCCTCAGACTCACCAACGTGGAGAACGTGCAACAGTCGACAATGTTCCTCTCGTGTGAACAACACCACCGAGCGAGATGATGAACGAGGGATGTTTAGAAGCTTTTTGCAGTTCATGAAAAATCGACGAGGGAGACTCGTGTTCAAAATATAGGAGAAAATGATAGCAATTCACACGGGTTGTCACAATGCAAGCGATTCAAAGAGTTGGGACCACCAGAATTTAAGGGAAAGCCGATCCGATCATGGCGAAAACATGGGTCAAGCAAATTACCAAGATATTCGATGTCTTGGGATGCACGGAGAACGAAGGTTCCATTCGCTACTTTTATGTTCCAAATGGCGAGGCGACATCATTGGTGGGAGTGCGTGAAGCGCACTCCATCCAAATTGCACTCAAAGATGTCATGGGAGACATTTCAGAACAATTCAATGACAAGTACTTCCCCGAAAGTATTCGTCTATATGAAGGAAGTGGAGTTTATTAGATCGAGCAGAATAACATGACGGTGTCCCAAAGACGAGGCCAAGTTCATGGAGTTATCTAGGTTTGCACCTCATTTGGTGGAGAATGAGGAACGATGACGCGGATGTTTCGAGAGGTTTGAAACCCCAGATACGCCAAGATCTCATTTTCATAAATTTTCTCTCTATTCAGGATGTTGTCAATGTGGCTCGATTGTTAGAGCGAGATAACGAAAGTACGTTCAACCGAGGGACCATAACCAGGATCATACCAAGATAGTAGTCAACAAAATAACGATAACCAAATAGAGAAAGAAGAATCTGATAAAAGCGGTAACTACTCGGTGGTAATCGTGGCTATGAAAATAGAAGTTTAGTCTGGGAGGAGATTTTAAAAAGAGGAGATTCAATAACGACCATATGAAGGCGTCGCCGCCAAGAAGAATCGGGTTCCAAGGAGGAGAAAGACCATCGATCGAGTATGTTACAAATGCGAGAAAGAGGGACATATCACCCAAACCGCCCACAACAGCTTTAAGGTATGCTATAATTGTGGAAAAGAAGGACATATCGCTCGAGATTCAGACGATATCGAAACCAGTCCAATAGGAATGGTGACTCAAAAGGATGTCCCGTAAAAGTCAAAGTCAACGGTTCTTGGAAGAGCGTTTATCGTGACCGGTCAAAATGCAAAGAACCCGAACGAAGTTAGCACGGGTTAGTTAATTATAAATTCTTGCGAAGTTTATACCTTACTAGATACCGATTCTACCCATTCTTTTATCTCTCTTGCTTGCGCTCAACGTTTGAACTTGACTACGGAGAAATTAAACTTTGACCTATCTGTGGAGACTCCATTAGGAGAAACTTTCATTACATCCGTTGTTTAAAAATCTTGCTTGATTCAAGTTGGCACTATCACATTACCTGTTAACCTTATTTCTATAGAGATATTTGCTTTTGATGTGATTTTAAGGTTAACTACTCATCATGCCGAAATTGATTATTTTCGTAAGGTTGTTAGTTTTCATATTCCTAAGCAACCTGTTATTCGAATTCAAGCAATCAAACCATTGTAGTCAAACATTTTCATATCAAGCCATGAAGTCATTCGTTTATTACGGATGTCAAATTTTCTTAGTCCATGTTATGGATTTGAATAAAAACACGTCGATTTGAATAATATTCTGTTGTTATTGATTTTCCCGACGTATTTCTCAAGAATTTCTTGGTTTACTCCTAAAGACCGATATTAAATTTTGTATCGACTTTGAACCCGGTACAAAACTCATTTCTAAAATCTCATATTGAATGGCTCTATTGAACTTCGTGGAGTTAAAAATTCAATTATAGAATTTGGTACTGAGCCTTTATCCGGTGACTTCCTTTGTGGAATGCACCAAAGCGAGACTCTCCGTAGGGGACACCATATTCGTAGCGATAGTAAAATCGATAGGTGTCATTGTAACGTCTTATCCAAGGTTGGGATATGAGTCACGATTGAGAACAACCTAAGCTTCAGAATCGAAATACGTAGCTTTCAGGCTTAGTTGGTTATTATCGGAGATTCGTTGAAGGATATTCTCGAATCGCTATTCCATTAACGCAAATTGACTCAGTAGAGATACAAAATTCGAATGGAGCAAGGAATGTGGGAAGAGTCAAGAACTCAAGAGGAGACTCATTTCAAAGACATGTTCGACCATGCCATCCCGAAAAGTTTAACGTGGTAGACGGCGTGTTGAGTAGAAGATCGTATACAAGTAACTGAGTACGATATTGTCAAAGACTCATTTAGTATAATTTACAAATAATAGAGATGGAGATGAAAACTCTAGTTACCCACGTGATGATATACGAGTATAATCGACTTTAATCGATAAAGTTAAAGTTGTTCAAGCTACACACCCGAGGTGATGAATTTGAAGAAGGAGGTGCAAGAAGTGTTATTTCAAAAGCGAGAATCGGTGAGGTGAGAAAGCTCAAACCTTCGATTTATTAATCAATTTGAAATTCTCGATCGAATAGGAACTGTGGCCTATAGACTCGTTTTACCGCCAAGTATGACGCGTATTTATAATGTTTTTTTTTACGTATCGATGTTACGTAAATATGTGGATGACCGAACCACGTCATTGAGTTAGAACCGGACGAGATAGTAGAAGACTTAACGCATTGAGGAGGTACTGTCAAGATCTTGGATAGGAAAGAACATGTCCTATGTATCGAGGTTATACCACAAGTTAAAGTTTTGTGGAGAAACCATGCTATTGAGGAAATGACACGGGAGTTGGAAATGAAAATGAAAGCGAGGTATTCTCATCTTTTCAAAACACCAGTATCGTGACGTCAATTTCGAGGATTTAAATTTCATAAGGAGAGGAGGTTGTAAGACCCGAAATTTTTAAATAAAAGAATTTCCTTTATTTATTATTTTGAAATAGTAAGGGTGGATTTGATTAATGTGGATAGTTATGGGTAAAATACGTAAATATTTGAATAAGCAAGTGGTTATAAAATATTCATTATTATTTGGGAATATTCGTTTTGGTCGTGGAATATTAAATGCTGTTTGGGAATATTAAATGACTGCCTGCAGATCTTTTGTGGGCCCCATAACTAAAAAGCGATTGGATGAAGAAAACGACAAATATAAGTTGTTTATAAATAACTGGCGTAGTTGTTACATTAATACCGTTGGAATACCGGTTGGTTAAAACACACTAATACGCGTTGTTGAACAAGAAGACACAGTATTGCACCAATTATTGATCCTTACGTGAAGAAGGCACTACTCAATAATTGTTACGAAGAATTACTATTCAAGTATTTTATTGATTCAATAATTCACTGCATTGATATTTTATATTACCGTTGTTTCAATAAATTGTCATTATTACAAAGATTTTCCATTATCGAAGCAATAATTCATATTATCCGAATAATATTATTAGAAAACATTATTGGCAATGTCTAGAAAGTTCATCTAAGGAGAGGTTTGGTCACCTAATTGCGGCCAAGAAGAGAGAAATCTTTATGGAAAGCCCTCTTTCCAGGAACTACCAGTCCAAAGATCTTGTGATTCTGTAATATTATTTGTGAATAATTAATTATTGATTTATATGATGAGAAAATATTGATTTTATGTGGATATAGATGGAGAAAATTTTTAAAATGACAATTGTTGAAAATTAATATTTTATCATTTTCTCGATAAAATAATTCATTTAAATATATTATTTTAATAATATATTAACGGTGATATTTTTATAATGAATGTGGGATATATGAGTATATGAGGAGGAAGAGTATTCTTGTTGCATTAAATGATTAACACATGTTTTTGTGTGTTTGGTGGACCCCATTTCTTGATCGAAATTTGATTATAGCACAGCAAAATCGTCCGTTTGTGGATTTTGGTCAATTTACATTTGGAATTTGGAAAAACTTTCTTTCGCAAAGTTGTAGAGAATTGAATTTCCTATAAAAACTCGCAAGATTCGAATTTTATGATAAAAGGGCTATTTATTATGAATTATTGAAGTTTCGGTATATCGGGTGTGAGTTGATTTTTGGAGTTTAAATTATTTTTGTTAAGAAAAAGCGTTTTTGTATTTTTTTGGACATCATTAACATGTGTGGCTGGTGTTTTGACCAAAAGGTGGGCTAAGGAAAATTTGTATAATTATATTAATATTATATTAAATTTTCGCTTTTGGTGTTCTAAGCATTTTCCTATAAATAGGTGCTTAGGTTAGAATTGAAAATCACACCGTAAATCAAGTTTTTCTCTCTATATTATCGAGCGTATTCTTGTGAGTATTTTGAGTATACTTTGAGTATTGCTATACTGGTCTGCAAGTTCAAGTCATAGCCTATATCAGGTGTTTCAACTAGAAACTTGTCTTTCGAGGTAAGAGATGTTATTTTCTTCTCAAATGATATTATTTCTTCAATATCATTATGTTGAAATATTGGTTGGAACTTTTATCAAATTTGGAACTTTTTCATGTCGTGGTTACTATTCATGAGTTACTATTCATGAGTTACTTATTCACGAGTTACTATTCACGAAAGTACTATTCACTTACTATTCAAGCGTGGAGATGTTTTTTTTGGGAAATTTCTATCTTTTTGGTGTGAGAGTTATTATTCACGTATACGGCACTATTCACGATATCTACATTATTCATTTAGAAAAATAAAATTTCTTCTTTTGTCCAAAATATCTATTCTCGGATACTAGCTTTGATTGTATCCATGTTTTGATCATTCTTGAATTTTACACCACTCGTGATTATTTTTGAGGTATTTTTGGACGTGGATAAAACAAAGTACTAATCCTTAATCCTTAATCCTTGTCATTTTGTTTCTTTGGATTCGTTTCTTTAAAATATTTTTCATCCTCGGTCTTAAATGATGATATTATGGAATATCTTTGGCCCGTAGCAAAGATGAATGATTTCTGAAGAATATCTTTGGCCCGTAGTGCAAAGATGAACAGTGTTTAGATGAACATGACTAATCGATGAATATCTTTGGCCTCAGTAGTGCAAAGATGAATATTTGATTCAGATGTATATTGATTGATGTTACAGGATAAAATATCAACGATGAACTTTTAAATTCATATATAGAAGATAGTAGTTTGCATTCTCTACTTAACTCTTCTAATGAATTATTATTTCATCGCGAAGATTGATTTAAAACCGGTTGTCTATTGTATTCTATTAGATTTTTTTCCTGTTGAAGACTAACGATAATTTGTTGTATATTATCTTAGTCATAATAATATTTTTTTGGGCTAGTTGAGCTCACCCTTTTCCTTGTTGTTCTATTTTTTTTCTTGGGAGGCGAGAATGTAATGAAAGTACTAGTCGGGGGGTATGGAATGAAGGTTCTAGAGAGAGTTGTTTAGTAGTCCTCACCATTTTTGTAAAATAATGTATCAATAATTATGATGGGGATTTATTTGCGTGTGGATATTGTCTAGATGGCAATATCTGTATTTAAACTCACAGTTTATATGTTGTAATAATAAAGTTGTAGTTATTTCTGTACCATGTATTTGGCGACTCAGAATGGGTTGGATGGAATGGACCTATTTTGGGGGCGTCACATTATCAGACTGGAAAAAAACAACATGACGGTGTCCCAGTACGAGGCGAAGTTCGCTGAGTTATCCAGGTTTGCACCTCATTTGGTAGAGAATGAGGAACGAATGACAAGGATGTTTCTGAGAGGTCTAAAACCCAAGATTCGTCAATACCTTATCTCTCATAAATTTTCTCTGTATTCAGATGTTGTCAACAAGGCTCAATTATTAGAGCGAGATAGTGAGTATATTCAACTGAGGGACCACAACCAGGGTCATACCGGTGACAGCAGTCATCAGAGCGATGATAACCAACGAGGAGGGAAAAATACGAACAAAGGCGGTAACCACTCGGGTGGTCATCGTGGCCATGATAATAGGAGAGGTGAGTCAAGTGGAAATTTCAGAAAGAGGAGATTCAACAATGACGGAAGACATTAATGAGCAAAGACCAAAGACCAACAACAAATTCTAGGGGGAGGAGAACGACCGCCAGTTAGATGTTACAAATGCGGGAAAGAGGGACATATCAGCCCAAACTGTCCACAACAATCCAAGGTATATTACAACTGTGGAAAGGAAGTCCAGATAGCTCGGGATTGTTCTGTAGCAAAACCAAGTTCAACGGGGATGGTAACTCCAAGGGCTGTCCCGGATAAGTCAAAATCAGCGGTTCCTAGAAGAGCGTTTGTCGTGACTGACCAAAACGTGAGGAACCCGAACGAGGTGATAACGGGTAAGCTAATCTTGAACTCTTGCGAAGTTTATACCTTACTAGATACCGGTTCTACCCATTCTTTTATCTCTCCTGCTTGTGCTCAACGTTTAAACTTGACTCGGAGAAATAGGACTTTGGACTTATCTGTTGAAACTCCGTTGGGTGAAACCTTCGTTACATCTACAGTTTATAAATCTTGCATGATCCAAGTTGGCACTATCACATTACCTGTTGATCTTATCTCTTTAAAGATACTTGCTTTTGATGTGATTTTAGGAATTGATTGGTTAACCACTCATCATGCTAAAATTGATTGTTTTCATAAGGTTGTTAGTTTTCATATTCCTAACCAACCTGTCATACGAATTCAAACAACTAAACCACTAAAATCAGTCACTGTCATATCAAGCCATAAAGCTATTCGTTTATAGAAAAACGGATGTCAAGCTTTCTTAGCCCATGTTATGGATTTGAACAAAGACAAGTCAGATTTGAATAATATTTCTGTTGTTAGAAAATTTCCTGATGTATTTCCTAAAGAACTTCCCGGTATACCCCCAGAACGTGATGTTGAATTTTTTATTGATCTTGAACCGGGTACAAAGCCCATTTCTAAAACCCCATATCGAATGGCTCCTATTGAACTTCAGGAGTAAAAGTCCAACTACAGGAATTGTTAGACATAGGTTTCATTCGCCCTAGTACATCTCCTCGGGGTGCTCCTGTTTTATTAAGTAAAGAAGAAGAAAGACGGGAGTATGCGACTTTCAGACGACTTCTGAGAATTAAACCATGTCACCATCAAGAATAGGTATCCGCTACCTCGCATTGATGACCTATTTGACCGCCAAGGAGAAAAATTCTTTTCAAAGATCGATCTTCGCGTTACGGATATCATCATTTGAAGATTAAAACTAAGGATATTCCAAAGACTACCTTCGTAACTCAAGACGGGCATTATGAATTCTTAGTCATGTCTTTTGGATCGACTAATGCTCTCGCCGCTTTCATGGATATGATGAACCGTATATTCAAGGAATATTTGGATCAATTTGTTGTTGTCTTTATTGATGGCATCCTCATCTATTCCAAAAGCCGTGAAGATCATGAGCACCATTTGAAGTCGATACTTGAAAGGCTTCGTGAAAACAAGCTTTATGCCAAGCTGAAGAAATGCGAGTTCAGGCTTGAGGAAGTAGCATTCCTTGGGCACGTGGTGTCAAAACATGGAGTATCTGTTGACCTGGCGAAGATTGAAGCAGTACAAAGTTGAGAGCAACCAAAGTCGGTGACCAAGACGCAGACTTTCTGGGCTTAGCTGGTTATTATCGGAGATTCGTGGAAGGATTTTCTCGAATCGCTACTCTCGCTAACTCGGTGACTCGGAAAGATACAAAATTCGTATGGAGCAAGGAATGCGAGAAGATTTTCCAAGAGCTCAAGAGGAGACTCATTTAAGCACTGTTCGCAATACCATCCGGGTTCGGATGGATTTGTTATATACAAATGATGCTTCGTGCAAAGGGTTAGGATGCGTTCTCATGCAACATGGGAAAGTCATAGCCTTTATGCCTCACGACAACTCAAAGAATATGAGAGGAATTATCCTACTCATGATCTAGAGTTAGCAAGCGTGATGCTTTCGGGTTGAAAATCTGGAGACACTACCGTATGGGAGAAAGTGGAGATTTATACGGACCATAAAAGCCTCAAATATTTCTTCACCCAAAAAAGAACTCAACATGCAAGAACGACGTTGGCTTGAACTGTTGAAAGATTACGATCACACTATTCAATATCATCCTGGAAAAGCGAACGTAGTAGCTGACGCATTGAGTAGAAGATCATATGCGAGTACGAGTGCAATGTTGTTAACACAAAGGCCCATTTTGTATAACTTGTAAAAGATGGAGATAGAGTTAAAGGCTCCAAGTACCCACGTGATGATATCAAACATACGAGTAGAACCGACTTTAATCGATAAAGTTAAAGTTGCTTAAGCTCTGAACCTGGAGCTGATACGTATGAAGAAGAAAGTGCAAGAAAGAGCTATTCCAGAAGCAAAAATTGATGAAGAAGGAATACTTAGATTCAACTCCAGACTTTGTGTTCCTAACGACTCTGATTTGAAGCATAGAATCATGATGGAGGCACACAGGACCCCGTTTGTAATCCATCCTGGGAGTACCAAAATGTATCATGATATTCGACATACATTTTGGTAGAACAATATGAAGAGAGAAGTTTAGAGAGACGTCGGAGAGTTTATCTGAGATTCGAAATGGTGCTTAACTGTCTTCCAAAGTTTGTAAAGGCATAGAGCATCAAGTGATAGATTAAAAGGTCCATTGCCAACCACTTATTTGAGATTGTACGTGAAATGGAAGTGGGAACATATTACTATGGATTTAAGATTCACTTTAAGATTGTCTTCCCAAAGTTTCTCAACGGCATACGATGCGATTTCAAGATCTATTAAGGTTATTTCAAAGGGAGTTGATAGATTAACCAAGTCTCGCCCATTTCTTGCCGATACGTGAGACTTATTCCTTGAACGCCGTAATTAGACGAGGAGTTTTAATATCGGGGATCAATTCCCAATTTAATGAAATTTAATTTTATATTATTATTTTGAATGAAATTTAATTTTGATTTGATTAAGGGTTGATGATTAATGTGGATAGTTAAGGGTAAAATACGCAAATACTTCAAAATAAGCAAGTGGTTATAAAATATTCATCATTGTTTCTGGGAATATTCGTTTGGTCGTGGAATATTCAGATCGTCTGGGAATATTCGCATTTATTTACACAAATGCAGCCCATGTGGGGCCCCATAACGGAAAGCGATATGGATGAAGAAAACGATAAAATAAGTTGTTTAAAAATAATGAGTAAAGTTATCAATTATCGTTAAAATACTTTCGGTGGTTAAAACACAAGAAAGATTACCAGTCAGATTGCACCAATTATTGATTCTTACGTAAGAAGGCACTACTCAATAATGGTTACAGAATTATCGCTCAAAGATTTTATCGATTTAATAATTGTCATATTGATATTTTATATCATCGTTGTTTCAATAATTGTCATTACACAAGATTTTTCATTATCAAGCAATAATTCATATTATCCTAATAATATTATTAGATAACATTATTGGCAATGTCTAGAAAGTTCGCTTCTAAGGAGAGGTTTGGTCACCTAATCATGCCGCCAAGAAGAGAAATTTTATCGAAAGCCCCCCTCTTCCCTGAACCCCCGTTGTCAATATTGTGATTCTCGTAATATTATTTGTGAATAATTAATTATTGATTCATATGATGAGGAAAATATTGATTTTATGTGGATATAGATGGAGAAAATTTTTAATGTGACAATTGTTGAAAATTGAAATTTTATCTTTTTCTCGATAAAATAATTATTTAAATATATTATTATATTTTAATAATATAATAATGGTGATATTTTTACAACTAATGTGGGATATATGAGTATACGAGGAGGAAGAGTATTTTTGTTGTAATAAATGTTTAAAACATGTTAAACATGTCTGGTGGACCCCATTTATCGATCGAAATTTGATTATAACTTGTAAAATCGCCTGCTTGTGGATTTCGGCCAATTTCTATTTGGAATTTGGAAAAAAAACTTTCTTCGCAAAGTTGTAGAGAATTGAATTTCCTATAAAAACTCGCGAGATTCGAATTTTCTGATGAAAGGGCTATTTATTATGAATTATTGAAGTTCAAGTTCAAATAATTGATTTTTGAAGTTTAAAATATTTAAAATTAGAAAAACGTTTTTTCTTACTTTTTTTCTAGAATGTGGCATGTGTTTGATGGCTGAAATCAGATTCTAGGCATGCGTGAGGAAATTTATATAATTATATTATTAATTTATTAAATTTTCGCTTTGTGTTCTAAGCAATTTCCTATAAATAGGTGCTTAGGTTAGAATTGAAAATCACACCGTAAATCAAGTTTTCTCTCTATATTATCGAGTTTATTCTTGTGAGTATTTTGAGTATACTTTGAGTATTGTTAGACTGCAAGTTCCTTCAAAGACTATATCCCAGATTCCAAACTAGAAGTACTAATCTTTCGAGGTAAGTGGATGTTATTTTCTTCTCAAATGATATTATTTCTTCAATATCATTATGTCAAATATTGGTTGAAACTTTTTATCAAATTTGGAACTTTGGGGTACTTATTGAGTTACTATTCATGAAGTTACTATTCAGTTACTAGTCACTATTCTATTGAAGTTACTATTCACGAAGTTACTATTCACTTAGTACTATTCACATGAAGCGTGAAGATGTTTTTTTTGGGAAATTTCTATCTTTTGTGTGTCTGAGTTACTATTCACGATATACAAGACTATTCACGATACAAGACTACTATTCATTCATTCAAAAAATAAAATTTCTTCTTTTTTGTCCAAAATATCTATTCGGATACTAGCTTTGATCAGATCCATGTTTTGATCATTCTTGAATTTTACACCACTATGATTATTTTTGAGGTATTTTTGAACATGGATAAAACAAAGTACTTAATCCTTAATCCTTAATCCTTGTCATTTTGTTTCACCGATTCGCTTTTTTAAAAAATATTTTTCATCATCCTCGCCTTAAATGATGATATTATTGAATATCTTCGCCAGTAAAGCAAAAAGATGAATGATTTTCAAGAATATCTTTCGTCAGAAAGTGCAAAAGATGAACAGTGTTTAGATGAACACGACTAATCGATGAATATCTTTCGCCAGAGTGCAAAGATGAATATTTGATTCCAGATGTATATCGATTGATGTTACAGGATAAAAGATAGACGATGAACTTTTAAATTCATACATGTAAGATAGTAGTTTGCATTCTCTACTTAACTCTTCTAATGAATTATTATTTCGCCGTAATATTGATTTAAAATTTGTTGTCTATCAGATTCTATTAGATTTTTCCCCGTGAAGACTAACGATAATTTGTTGTATATTATCTTAGTCATAATATTCTTTTATCGGGCTAGTTGAGCTCACCCTTTTCCTTTTTGTTCCATTTTTCTTCTCGTGAGGCTAGAATATAATGAGTACGTAGCTCTGGGGTATGGAATGAAGGTTTTAGAAAGAATTGTTTAGTAGTCCTCACCATTTTTGTAAAATAATGTATCAATAAATGTGATGAGGATTTATTTGAGTATAGATATTGTCTAGAAGATAATATTTGTATTCAAACTCACGCTTTTACTGTTGTAATAATAAAGTTGTAGTTGTTTCGCATCACGTATCGACAACTCGTAATGGGTGATGTATACCTATTTTGGGGGCGCCACAGCTTGGTATCGTAGCTTAGGATATGATCTCCAATGAGATCGGGAATAGAACTAGAGAGGGAGAGACGAGTAAATCCTTCGCTAAAGGTGTCCTACCTAAGCTTATTTTTTTTAGTTGGTCAAGATATAAGGATATTATGTGATATATTGATTTTTCTTAATTAACCCTTTTTTTACGACAAGATTTGAGAATGTCGATCGAGAATATTAACAATGGAAATGAGACCGTGGAGACGCTCAGACTCACCAACGAGGAGAAACGCAACAGTCGGGCAATGTTCCTCCCGTGAACAACACCACCGAAAGCAGATGATGAACGAGGGATGTTTAGAAGCTTTTTTGCAGCTCATGCAATGCAAAATCGAGAGGAGACTCGTGTTCAAAATACAGGAGGAAATGATAGCAATTCACTGTTGTCACAAAACCAAGCAGCTTCAAAGAGTTGGGACCACTGTAATTTAAGGGAAAGCCGATCCGATCATGGCGGAAACACGGGTCAAGCAAATTACCAAGATATTCGATGTCTGGGATGCACTGAAGAACAGAAGGTTCCATTCGCCACCTTTATGTTCCGCATGAAAGGCGTATCATCGGTGGGAGTCTCGTGAAGTTGCACTCCATCCAACCAAGACTCAAAGATGTCTTGGGAGACATTTCAGAATTATTTAATGACAAATACTTTCCGAAAGTGTTCGCTATATATGAAGGAAGTGGAGTTCATCGATTGAACAAAACAATACGATTTGTCTCAAAGACGAGGCAAAGTTTGCAGAGTTATCCGTGTTTGCACCTCATTTGGTGGAGAATGAGGAACGATGACGCGGGATGTTTTTGAGAGGTTTGAAACCTAAGATACGACAATATCTCATTTCTCATAAATTTTTTCTCTATTCAGATGTTGTAAATGTGGCTCAATTATTAGAGCGAGATAACGAGTACGGCCAACCGAGGGACCATAACCGTGGATCGTATCGTAGATAGCAACAATGTAATAATGATAACCAAATGAGAAAGAAACAGACGGACAAAATGGTAACCACTCCGTGGTAATCATGGCCATGAAAATAGAAGAAGCGAAGTCAGAGGAGATTTTAAAAGAGGAGATTTAACAACGACTATGTGAAGACGACAAAGGCAAGAAAAGAATCGGTTCTAATGGAGGAGAACCACCACCCGGCCATATGCTACAAATGCGAAAAGAGGGACATATCACCAAACCGCCCACACAACAGCTCAAGGTATGCTATAATTGTGGAAAGGAAGGACATATCGCCGAGATCAGACAAGAATAAACCTAGTTCAATGGGGACGGTGACTCAAAAGATCGTCCCCGTAAAAGTCAAAGTCAACGATTCCGGAAGAGCGTTTGTCAGGATCGGTCATAATGCGAGGAACCCAAACGAGGTGATCACGGTAAGCTATTTATAAATTTTGCTAAGTTTATACCTTACTTGATACCGGTATACCCATTCATTTATCTCTCCCGCATGTGCTCAACGCTTAAACTCGACCGAGAAATTAGACTTTGACCTATCTCGTGGAAACTCCGTTAGAGAAACTTTCATCACATCCAATCGCTTATAAATCTTGTTTGATTCAAGTTGGCACCATCACCTTACCGCTGACCTTATCTCTTTAAAGATACTTGCTTTTGATGTGATTTTAGGATTGATTGGTTAACTACTCATCATGCCAAAATTGATTGTTTTCGTAAGGTTGTTAGTTTTCATATTCCTAACCAACCCGTTGATTTAATTCAAGCAACTAAACCATTAAAATCAATCACCGCTCATATCTAATCATAAAGCTATTCGCTTTATTGAAAAACGGATGTCAAGCTTTCTTAGCCCATGTTATGGATTTGAATAAAGACACGCCAAATTTGAATAATAATATTCCGTTGTTATCGATTTTTCCGACGATTTCAAGAACTTCCTGGCCTACCCCGTAACGTGAAGTTGAATTCTTTATTGATCTTGAACCCGCACAAAGCCCATTTCTAAAACCCCATATCGAATGGCTCCTATTGAACTTCAGAGTTAAAGGTCCAACTATGTGAATTGTTGGACATCGGTTTCATCTGGCCCAAGTACATCTCCTGGGGGTGCCCCTGCTTTATTTGTAAAGAAGAAAGACGGAGTATGCGATTTTGTATCGACTATCGGAATTGAACCATGTCACCATCAAGAATAGGTATCCTCACCTCGATTGATGACTTGTTCGACGACCACAGTAAGGGGCACAATTTTTCAAAAATCGATCTTCGCTCGATATCATCACCAAGATTAGAATCGAGGATATTCCAAAGACCGCTTTTAGAACCCCAGACGGCATTATGAATTTTAGTCATGTCTTTTTGATCGACTAATGCTCTCGCGCGCTTTCATGGATATGATGAACCGAGTATTCAAGGAATATTTCGATCGGGCTTTGTTGTTGTTTTTATTGATGACATCCTTATATATTCCAAAAGTCGGAAGATCATGAGCACCATTTGAAGTCGGTACTCCAAAGGCTTCGTGAAAACAAACTATATGCCAAATTAAAGAAATGCGAAGTTCGCTCGAGGAAGTAGCATTCCTTGGGCACGTGGTGTCAAAACATGGAGTATCCGCTGATCCGGCCAAGATCAAGCAATACAAAGTTGGGAGCAACCAAGTTTGTGATCAAGCACGTAGCTTTTTTTGGGCTTAATGGTTATTATCTGAGATTCGTGGAAGGGTTTTCTAATCGCTACTCCATTAACTCGCCTAACCTAAGGATACAAAATTTGCTTGGAGCGAAGAATGCGAGAAAAGTTTCCAAGAGCTTAAGAGGAGACTTATTTCTAAGACTGTTTCTAACAATACCATCCGGTTCGGATGGATTTGTTATCTACAATGCCGATGCTTCGTGCAAAGGGTTAGGATGTGTTCTCATGCAACGGGAAAGTCATAGCCTATGCCTCGCGACAACTTAAAGAGTATGAGAGGAATTATCCTACTCATGATCTAGAGTTGGCAAAGCAAATTTTGCTGCTTAAAGATATGGAGGCACTATCTATATGGGGAGAAAGTGGAGATATATTCGCACCATAAAAGCCTTAAATATTTCTTCACTCAAAAAGAACTCAACACGCTAAGCAATGACGCTGGCTCGAGCTATTGAAAGACTACGACCACACTATTCAATACCATCCCGAAAAGTTTAACGTGGTAGCCGACGACGTTGTTGAGTAGAAGATCATATGTGAACGAAAAGGATGATGTCAAGTATATACGACAGAGCCAACTTTAATAGAAAAAGTTAAGGTCGCTCAAGCCACCCAATCTTGAGTCGATGCGTATGAAGAAGAAAGTACAAGAAGGAGCTATTCCTAAGCTTAGAATTGATGAAGAAGGAATACTTGAGTCCACTCTAGACTTTTTGTGTTCCTAACGACTGATTTGAAGTACAAGATTATGATGGAGGCACACAATACACCATTTGCAATCCATCTCGAAGTACTAAAATGTATCGTGATCTTCGACATACATTTTGGTGGAACAATATGAAGAGAGAGATTGCAAAGTTTATCTCAATGTGTTTAACTTGTCAACGTAAAAGCGCGAGCATCTAGTACCTAAGGGTCCGTCAGAACCACTTGAGATTCCAAATGGAAGTGGGAACACATTACCATGGATTTTTTTACGGGTCTTCCTACGGCTTTCTCAAGGCATCAATGCTATTTGGGTTATTGTTGATAGATTAACCAAGTCTCGCTTCATTTTTGCCGATACGGAGACTTATTCACTTGAACGCCTTGCTAGTATGTGACGTGAATGAGATTGTGAGGTTGTATGGCATGCCCAGATCCATAGTTTCGGATCGTGACCCAAGATTCACTTCAAGATTTTGGGTTAGCTTGCAAAAAGCTATGGGCACGGATTTACGATTAGTTCTCGCATACCATCCTCAAACCGGATGGACAATCGTAAAGGACTATTCAAACTCTTGAAGATTTATTAAGACTCGTGGTCCTAGACTTCAAGGGCGCTTGGGATAAGTATTTACCATGGTAGAATTCTCCTACAACAACAAGCTTATCGTGCAAGTATAGTGTGGCTCCATTCAAGCATTATATGGACGAAAGTGTCGCTCTCCAAAATATGTTGGGACGAGGTGGGTGAAGCAACATTGTTGGGACCGAAGTTAGTACGTATGACTCACGGAAAAGATCCAAATGATTCGACAACGATACAAACCGGCACAAGATCGACAAAAGAGTTATGCGGATCTTCATCGAAAGGACGTGGAATTTAGTGTAGGGGATCATGTATTGTCATGAAGTTGCTTCCATGGAAGGGAGTTACAAGATTTGGGAAGAGAGGAAAGCTCAATCCACGCATTTATCGGGTCCATTTCAAATTCTCGACCGAGTAGGAAATGTAGCCTATAGACTCGCTGCTACCTCCGAGTATGTCTCGTGTTCATAATGTGTTTCATATATCTGCATTTCAGAATATGTGAAAGACCCAAACCACGTTATAGAAAGTTAGAACCGGACGAGATAGTCAAGACTTAACGATGAGGAGGTACCGCCAAGATCTTAGATAGAAGGAGCATGTCCACGCCAAGAAAGGTCATACCACAAGTTAAAGTTTTGTGGAGGAATCATGCTATAGAGGAAATGACCGGGAATTGGAAACGAAAATGAAAGCGAGGTATCCTCACCTTTTCAAACACCAGTACGTGACGCCAATTTTCGAGGACTAAATTTCATAAGGAGGGGAGGTTGTAAGACCCCAACTTATTATTAATGAAATTTAATTTTCTATTTATTATTTTGAAATAGTAAGGGTTGATTTGATTAATGTGGATAGTTAGGGTAAAATACGCAAATATTTCAAAATAAGCAAGTGGTTATAAAATATTCATTGTTGTTTGGGAATATTCGTTTGGTCGTGGAATATTCGATCGCTTTGGGAATATTCGTGACGACGACCAAGCAAAGCCATGTGTGGGCCCCATAACGGAAAAAGTTTATGGATGAAGAAAAACGACAAATATAAGTTGTTTAAAAAAATAAACAGAAGTTGTTACATCAAGTATATCGTTAAAATACTCTATGGTTAAAACACAAGAAGATTACCAGATTGCACCAATTATTGATTCTTACGTAAGAAGGCACTACTCAATAATGGTTACAAAGAATTATCGCTCAAAGATTTTATCGATTTAATAATTGTCATATTGATATTTTATATCATTGTTGTTTCAATAATTGTCATTACACAAGATTTTTCATTATCGGAAGCAATAATTCATATTATCTCAATAATATTATTAGATAACATTATTGGCAATGTCTAGAAAGTTCGCTTCTAAGGAGAGGTTTGGTCACCTAATTGCGCCGCCAAGAAGGAGAAATTTTATCGAAAGCCCCTCTTTCCTGGAACCGCCTCGTCACAATATCAGGATTCTCGTAATATTATTTGTGAATAATTAATTATTGATTCATATGATGAGGAAAATATTGATTTTATGTGGATATAGATGGAGAAAAATTTTAATGTGACAATTGTTGAAAATTGAAATTTTATCTTTTTCCGATAAAATAATTATTTAAATATATTATTATATTTTAATAATATAATAATGGTGATATTTTTACAACTAATGTGGGATATATGAGTATACGAGGAGAAGAGTATTTTTGTTGCAATAAATGTTTAAAACATGTTAAACATGCTCATGGACCCCATTTATCGATCAAATTTGATTATACCGTAAAATCGCCCGCTTGTGGATTTTTTCATCAATTTCTATTTGGAATTTGGAAAAACTTTCTTCTCGCAAAGTTGTAGAGAATTGAATTTCCTATAAAAACTCTCGTGAGATTCGAATTTTCTCGATGAAAGGGCTATTTATTATGAATTATTGAAGTTCAAGTTCAAATAATTGATTTTTTGAAGTTTAAAATATTTAAAATTAGAAAAACGTTTTTCTTACTTTTTCTAGAATGTGGCATGTGTTTGATGGCTGAAATCAGATTCTAGGCATGTGTAGGAAATTTATATAATTATATTATTAATTTATTAAATTTTTTCGCTTTGTGTTCTAAGCAATTTCCTATAAATAGGTGCTTAGGTTAGAATTGAAAATCACACCGTAAATCAAGTTTTTCTCTATATTATCGAGTTTATTCTTGTGAGTATTTTGAGTATACTTTGAGTATTGTTAGACTAAGGCAAGTTCCTTCAAAGACTATATCCTAGATTCAAATTTAGAAGTACTAATCTTTCGAGGTAAGTGGATATTTTTTTTCTCAAATGATATTATTTCTTCAATATCATTATGTCAAATATTGGTTGAAACTTTTTATCAAATTTGGAACTTTTTTTCATGCTCTGGGTTACTATTCATGAGTTACTATTCACGAGTTACTATTCACGAAGTTACTATTCACGAGTTACTATTCACGAAAGTTACTATTAGTACTATTCACGAAGTTGAAGATGTTTTTTTTGGGAAATTTCTATCTTTTGGTGCTCTGAGTTACTATTCACGATACAAGACTATTCACGATACCAAGACTATTCAAAAAAAATAAAATTTCTTTTTTTTGTCCAAAATATCTATTTCGGATACTAGCTTTGATTGTATCCATGTTTTGATCATTCTGAATTTTACACCACTATGATTATTTTTGAGGTATTTTTGAACATGGATAAAACAAAGTACTAATCCTTAATCCTTAATCCTGTCATTTTGTTTCACCGGATTCGCTTTTTTAAAAATATTTTTCATCATCCTCGCCTTAAATGATGATATTATTGAATATCTTTGGCCCAGTAGTAAAAAGATGAATGATTTCAAGAATATCTTCGTCAGAAAAAAAAGATGAACAGTGTTTAGATGAACATGATTAATCGATGAATATCTTCGGCCTCAGAAAGCAAAAAGATGAATATTTGATTCCGTATGTATATTGATTGATGTTACAGGATAAAAGATAGACGATGAACTTTTAAATTCATACATAGAAGATAGTAGTTTGCATTCTCTACTTAACTCTTCTAATGAATTATTATTTATTTCATGTAATATTGATTTAAAATTTGTTGTCTATGTATTCTATTAGATTTTTCCTCGTTGAAGACTAACGATAATTTGTTGTATATTATCTTAGTCATAATATTCTTTTATCGGGCTAGTTGAGCTCACCCTTTCCTTTTTGTTCCATTTTTCTTCTCGTGAGGCTAGAATATAAATAGTATTTAGCCTGGGTATGGAATGAAGGTTTTAGAAAGAATTGTTTAGTAGTCCTCACCATTTTTGTAAAATAATGTATCAATAAATGTGATGAGGATTTATTTGAGTATAGATATTGTCTAGATAGTAAGATAATATTTGTATTCAAACTCACAGCTTTTTACTACAAGTTGTAATAATAAAGTTGTAGTTGTTTTCGCATCATGTATCGACAACTCGTAATGGGTGATGTATACCTATTTTGGGGTGTGAATAATTAATTATTGATTTATATGATAAGGAAATATTTATTTTATGTGGATATAAATGATGGATATATTTATTTTTATGTGGATAAAAATGAAGGAATTAATGCTGAGGTGTTTTATCAGTATTTTGTCGGTGTGGAGGTATTAAAAATCATTCGTTTGTGGATTTTGAATATTTTATGTTTGGAATTTGGAAAAACTCAAATCTACAAAGTTGTAGAGAATTCGATTTCAGGCAGAATGGACATAAAATTCGTATTTTTCTGATAAACGGGCTATTTTCTATGAATTGTTAAAGTTTCAAAAAATAAAATAATTTTTATTAAATTTATGGGGGTACCCACTTTTGGTTGGTGGAAACACACACGAAGTCTTTGAATTCTTACAATACGGGTGCCCAAAATTCAAAGCATGCGTAGGAATTGTAATTAATAATAATATTATTTTATTATTTAGTCTCATAACATATTTAAAGATTTTCCTATAAATAGACGCTTAGGTTAGAATTGAAAATCACACCGTAAACAAGTTTTTTCTTTCTCTATATTGTCGAAGCGTATTTTAGTGAGTATTTATATACTTTGAGAGTTGTTGTTCGGTACAAGTTTTCTTCGGCTTTCTATCCGATATTCCGATCAAAAGTACCGTTATTTTGAGGTAAGGGATGTTATTTTCTTCAATATCATTATGTCGAAATATTGGTGAACGCTTTTATCAAATCTAGAACTTTTGTAGGTTGGAGTTACTATTCACGATACTGCAGACTATTCACTTATCACGACACTATTCATCGAAAAAATGAAATTTTCTTCTTTTTGTCCAAGATGTCTATTATGGTTACTATCTTTGATTGTATCCATGTTTTGATCTTTATTTTTGAATTTCGCTTCAAAATTGGTATTTATGAAGTATTATTGATCTTCGATAAACCTATTATACTAATCCCTACTATTTGTCCTTCCGTCTCACCGGATTCGTTTTCTTTAAAATATTTTTCATCATCCTCCCTTAACATTAATATATACAACAATTAGAAAATAATTACAAAAATAAAACACACACAACATAATTACAAAACAAAAATAAAACAAAAATAAGACAACCCAATAATAAAATTACTAACATCACACACACGCTTGCCATCGATCGCTCTATCTAACACTAACCGCTTCCTAAATTCAAGCAATCGAACACAACCCGCAACATCGATATTTGAACAATCCAAATCTTTCGTCGACGCTTCCTTTCTTCTCACCTCCGAGATCGCGACATACAAAATCATCATCAACAACTAAGATCACAAAGAACTTCAAGTTCAATTTCAGAATATCTAAGATCGGAGAAGGCTAAATAGAATACAAAAAAATCATCATCAACTTCAAGTTCAAGAAAAAAAACAATATCACAAAGAACTTCGATACAAATCAACTCGAGGTATGTGAGTTTAAAGTTCAGATGCATATAGTTACCTATGGTTACTACTAGATTCAGATGTATATGGTTACCTTTATTAAGTTTTTTACAATTAAAAATGGTTATTACAAATTCCTATAAAGCTTTGGTCGATTCATTCATATGTTTTAGATTATGGTTACTAAATAAATATAAACTGTTCACTAACCGCTTATTCGATTAATTTATAATTTTCAAACGAAGTTCTCATCAATTTTTATATTAATGGTTACTCATCATAAACATCGTTATCGCTTAATGCAATCGCTGGTTACCGCTTATTGTTGTTTTGGTTATCAGATATTATTATATTGTTCAAAGGTCGTTTTCGTTATCGCTTCTAATGATATCTTCGTTATCGTATTTACAAAATGTCAAGTTATCGTTCTAATGTCGTTTTGGTTACTTTGTAACATTATATTGTCTAATGTTGTCTTCGTTATCGTATTAAGCTATGTTGGTTATCGTTTAATGATGTTTTGGTTACTTTGTAACATTATAATATCTAATGATAAGTTTAGTTATCGCCTAATGCTTCCTAGGTTACTATGTAACAATATATCGTTATCGATTCATGATGATTTGATTATCGGGTAACTTTATTGTGGTTATCGTGATATCATCGATCCGTTGTTGCTTAAAATTATAATGGTTATCGATAATATTATCGAACAATATCGAATGGTTAATGAAAAATGATGAATTAGTTATCGACTAATGTCGATTTTGATATATTGGTTACTAACTAATTTCGATTTGGTTACTATATAAAACTATAACTGATACTCGATAAGGTTTAATTGACATCGTAAGATTACAAATTTATATTATTATATATTCGAGGTTACTCATCGACTACATCAGATTGTTATCGCCTAATATTGAGGTGTATCAAGATAAAAATTATATGTATATATTTACCTATGGTTACTACAAATTCCTATGGTTATATATGGTTAATGAACAATTAAATGTATATAGTTACCCCATGTATTTAACAATTATATGTATATGTTTAATCGACTAATGCCGAAGTTGGTTATCGCTTAACATTATTTTGGTTAATGAATAATATCGATTTGGATACTATATAAAATATAATGGATACTCATTAATGCCGAATCGTTATTAACGCATTAATCTAATTATACAATTATTATACTTATTTATATTATGGTTACTTGTTACTTGTTACTATATCATTATATTAATGTTATATTAATGTTTACTTGTTAACTACATCGTTATATTAATGTTAATAAACATCGTTACAATAATTATTTTTAACCGCCCACAAACCTCTATATCGGGTTGTTTTTCACTATAACAATTAAATGGATGATGTTTTTATCTTATGGTTACTAACTAAACATGTGTCAAGTTATCGCTCACATTGGATTTTGTTATCAGATAATGTTGTTATGATTATCGGCAATATTCGTTAATTTATATTGGTTTGTTTTATTACGATGGAAACTAATGGCTACATTGGTTACCTTTATACAACTATCATAATTTAATTGCTAAACAAATAACATTAAACCGATTGTTTCCATTGTAAAATGAATGTACTAATGTGTTTCATTCTCTCGTTACTAACATTATATAATTTGTTATCGGGTTCTGATTGATTCGTTAATTTACAAGACTTATTCTGCTTTTCGCATAATGGAGATGATTCCTCACAGGTTTTATTTCAACTAAGACATGGACCGATAAGAACCAATACACCAACTTTGAAGTTACCTAAGATACTAGTTCCATCAACTTGTTCGATCGAGAAATGCAAAACATAATATGCATCAGACACAGATAGACACAAACAAAACAACATTGTCGATCAAATTTCACATTAAATCAACATTCCACCGATCTCAGATATCGATGAAGCAACTCTTGAGATTCTTTATCAAGTCAAGAGAAAATCATGAACAAGGAAAATTCCTAACCGATTATAGATATTGAAAAAAGAAGCTACCAGACAACAATCTCAGATAACTCGACAAAATATAGAAGAATCATTGTTCATTTATGTAACGCCAATCGATCAACACAAGGAATTCAAAGACTAGTTCCACTAAGAACACAAGATTGCCAAATTGAACGCAATATGCCGATCACCTTGCAATGAAAATTATGGAACAACAACGAGATGCATAAACATGACAAATCATACATGTAAGAACGATATGATGATGTAATAACAGATCCGAATGAACGGAAGTAAAATTACATCAAACCTACAAAGACAAAAAAATCTATCTATCACAATCAATGAGGTCAGATTCAATCAAGAAAATAGACAACACAAAGTTCAACTAATGTGTCATAGAGACTTTTGCTAAGTGCAGATGATGATGAAAATTGCAAATGGAAGATGAGAGCATCAAGTATTCAAAAACCAATTGCTCAAGGTGAGGGAATTCAATGACATTCACACGTGTTCACCAACGATTGTCGGGAGACCATGCATAAGCAAATAGTGAGTTGGTCAAATAATGCATAATGCATAAATTAACAAATTTGAAGAAAATATACACACCAACCGATATTGTCGAGGACATGATGATGTAATATAATGTGTCTATCTCTTACCAAAAAGCATGGAGATCAAGGAGAAAGCGTTAGAAAAGGTAAGAGGAAATCCACACGACTACTCATCGATCCCATCATGGTTACACATGTCGCAGTAGAAAACAAATCCAGTAACAATTTAAAACACATTATTATTTTTCATGATTAGTTGATTACTCAATTCAACCGATTTGGTTGCTATAATGTGCATTGGTTACCTACCTCATATTTATAATTTTAAATGAGTTCTACCGATTTTTTATATTAATGTTTACTCAAAGAAATACATTGGTTATCGTAATGCAATCGCTTATTATCGCTTAATGATATCTTCGTTATCAGATATATCAATATGTTGTTTATCGATAATGTCAGTTTTGTTATCGAAAAACATTATACTATCTAATGTCCGTTTCGTTATCGTAAGACAATATGTTGGTTATCGCCTAATGCTATTCGTTATCGCTCTCACGAATCGTTGGTTATCGTGATAATGATATCTTGGTAATCGATAGAAATATGTCACATCAGATAATGTCAGTTTTCGTTATCAAAAACATTATACTATCTAATGTCAGATCGTTATCGTAAAGAAATATGTTGGTTATCGCTTAATGCTATGCTATCTTGGTTACTTTGTAACATTATACCGCCTAATGTTTTATTGATTATCGACTAATGTCAGATTAGTTATCGTGGTAACAAAGATATTGGTTATCGATGGTAACAATATATTGGTTATCGATTGTTATCAGATAACAATATATTCCTTATCGCTTTTTTTTGGTTATCGCTTAATGTTTCGATAATGGTTGTCGATTAATGTCGATTTGGATATCGACATTAAATACATTCGTTATCGCTTCACTGTCTTTGTTTATCAGATAAAATTATATTGTCCAATGTCGTTTCGTTATCGTATTACAATAATTTGTTATCGCCTAATGATGTTTCGTTACTTTCAGAAAGATTATACTACTTATAATTCTATTGATAATGTTGATGTTTCATAACAGTTCCACACGCTTCGAAGTTGGAAACAAATGCTCGTTTCAAATATTTATTCTTTCGCCATCGAGCATCCATTCAAGCATGGCATCATTGCTTTCCAATTATTGTAATCGATGGCACATTCATACAATCAACTTACTTGAGGGACAATATCGACAAGAATATTACAAGATGCAAACCAAACATTGTTCCGATTGCTTTTGGCAAAGGGTCGACAAATAAAATGAATTATCTTGGAGATGGTTTTTCATGAATTTAAGAACCGCCAGGAGTAAGGGAAGGCCAATGCATTGTTTCGTATATATATGAAGCAATAATACAAGGATCAATTATGTGTTTCAGATGTCATGCATGCTTCCCGCACATATACCATATAATCGAAAAAATATAAAAATAGATTCAAAAAAGAGAGGAGAAGAACTTAAACAAGCTTACAACGGGCAATGTAGAGAGCATACAACATCGAACAATTCAACAAACACATGGTGAACTTGATGCCATTGATCCTAATAAGGACATATTCGAGGAAGAGGTCAAGTTGGAAAAGTGCACCAGCTCCATGGATCGTAAGCAGACACTCAACAATGACTTCAAACACCGCCCAATCTATTAACAACGCAATTAATATGATTAGGATCTTCCAGCTTGCATCAATGATTGAATGCCCACGCTGTTCGGGTTCAAAGATGGTATTTCACAAACAAACAAGCAAATTTCTATCAACATTCACAACACTTTCCACAACAAATTAAGAAAGATTGCAATCTAATATCATTAAATCAAGGAAACTTAAGGTAACAAATACAAATTATAATTTATTGCATTAATTTTTATATCAGATTTGTTATCGAATAATGCTTTTTGATTATCGCATAATATTACTAATTAATGTCAATTGTTTATCGACTAATGTCGATTTAGTTACTCGTTAAACTATAATGTTTATCGACTAATATCGACTTGTTTATCGATTAATGATAACTTGGTTACTATGTAATATTATATTGGTTACTAACCAATACCTAATTGCTTATCGCAAAACATTATAATGGTTACTGACACTTTGATTTGGTTATCGGTATCATCAGATCGTTACTTATTAATACCGCTTTCTTATCGCATAATATTACTAATTAATGTGAATTGTTTATCGCCTAATGCCGATTTGGTTATCGTATACACTATAATATTTACTAACTAATAATAAATAACTTGTAATCGCTAATGGTAACTCGTTACTATGAAATATTATATGGTTGTCAATTAATACTTAATTCGCTTATCGATATCATTACAATGGTTACCGATCACATCGCCGAAGTTACTATGTATCATTATATTGGTTATAATTGGTTATGATACATTTGTTACTAAGGATACTTGTTTGGTTACTCTTAATAATTAAAATGATATCATTGAGTCAAGTTATCGATAAGATCATTATATTGGTTACTAATCGATGCTTATTTGGTTACTCAGATAATTATAATGTTACCGCTAAGTCAAGTTAATGCTTAGTTACTTGTTTTGTAATTATAACATCGAGTTGTTTGATTTAATATGTATTCTTTTTTCAGATAATGAAAATGATTCCAATTGTATTTTATTCTAACAATGCTTAATTTGTGATGTAGGTCGAGACATCAAACTTAGTGATTTTTATCAAGCATTTATGTATGTCGCCAAACAATATATGTGGACATCGACCAAAGAACATGCACATGTGGAAAATTTCAAAGCACTACGAGATGCTATGTCCAAGATGTCGTCATAGCATGAAAGAAGTTTAAATTTGAGTCAATATGATTTTTTTGCTCAAAAAAATACTATAAAACAACTTGGTTTATTACATATTCAAATTTCAATCATGCCGTTAGATGACAAAGAAAAACTGGATGTACCGTAAGAAGTAAGAAATATGGTCAGAAACCACCGAACACAAGAAGACCAAATTGGAAGACCAAAAGTAGGAGGTACAAACACGGATCCAAATCAAAATTCAAAACAAATGCAAAGAAAAGCAAGAGAAAGGACACAACAGAAAACCTCGCAATAATCCAACCGGCTTTTAAGACAAAAAACCCCGATATAATGCATTTACATTAAGAGTGTAGATACATGTATATATAATTGTTTACTATCATTAACCATAAACCACATAGATGGTAACATTTTTGATTTTGTACAATAACCAACATTTTTATTGATTAAAGCATTTGATTTCAATTCATTATGAAGTTGCCAATACAATTGGGAACCCACAAAAGTATAATCGCTTACTCGACAATTATTCCAAATATAAATTGTAAATTATTTGGTTACTAACATAAAGTCAAATGGTTACTCTTATATAACAATTTGATACCAATCTAACATCTCAAAATATATTTAATTTAATATGATAGTTATACAAATGACCATCATATATAAAATGAAATTTTAATTAAAATTAATGTGTTTCCATCATGATGATACACTAAAAAAAAAACACATACATTTAACAATTCATAACATTCGTGATACAAATTTATAACTGCTTTTGATACAAACTAAAATAAATATTGTTAATATATATTTATGTTAATCGATATATAATGATTTTATCAAATTTTATTACAATTTGTTTACTTGTATAAACATAATATGGTGACTATAAGAGTAAACTATTTGGTTACTTATTTGTTATAACAATAAACAAAATATAACAAATAGGTAACCAAATATTTAGATAACAATCACCAAAACAAATTTTTTTGTTAACTAATGTATATACTCACCTATACATTTAACAATAATTATATGTCCCGATACATTTAACAAATGCTTATATGTCCCAAACAATATCAGATATCTCTCTTATTATCAAAACATTAATGGTTACCCTTTTATATATATTTGGTTACCAATCGTACATTTCAATATAATGTAGTAAAACACAACCCTTAAAACGAATCAAATACCAACAACACACAAAATTAATTCCAAAACCGATATTATAATAACATATGAAATCCCATCTATATAAGATTCAAGAATCATCCTTAATGAACCATACAAAATTGTTGTGTATATTAAAAAAAAAAATACGTAACACAATTCATACCGACAACACAACAATATCTCGAACTAATAAAAATCTGGAACAAATCTTCCCGAAATTCTCTCGTCGGGCCTCATATCCTCCAATTGTTTGTTCCTTCCATGCATATATATAGGTTTGTGCATAACTTCTTCCGATATCATGCAAGAATGGGGAATGGAATAGAATTTCATCAATCTTCCGATGAATGACATGCTTAAGCAAAACAAATTGTGAACAACCCGCAATCACCGTAGATAAATGCACAAAAGATAACCAAAATCAATACTAGAATCAACCTATATATAACACATATCGCTTTATACAAGAACCAAATATTTACAACATAGTAACCAAAACAATTATACGACAAAGAACTCAAAATAATTAAATATAATAATTCAAAATTGAAAACAATGTAACCCTTACCCATCCACTTGTTCAGAACCGACTCGCAAATTCTAACTCAATTATGTCATCTTTCCGCTTATCATGATGATATTTTGTCACGCTAAAGTCAATGTCACTCCTATCCCTCCAAAATCCAATTCATGTAATAAAGTGGGAAGAATAAATATATAAGGTTCACAAACATCCATGATTTTTGTTTGCATGGATTTTCTTTTCGGGTCGCAGAGAATTATAAACAGCTAGACGCTCACGATGCACATCAAACGTTAACAAAAACCAATGGTCCCATGATGACATATGTATGGGGAACAAAACATAGTCAACATTTTTCCACGGTGTGTTTACATCCATAAACAAACCCATTAATGTACTCAACGACATCACCCTCCCCTGCATAACACACTTATCTCAGATTTTTATTTGTATACTCTTCAAAAAGAGAGGTCATCTTGGCATGGAACCAACAATCCGTAGTCGCTGGTTCTTATATGCACAAAGACGTAATGTCCGCCAATTTACTAAGTAATATAATGCAACATTGATATGCCGAACAAAAAAAAAATATATTAATAGTGTTGAAAAATAACATTATGTAATCAATGTAACCAACATCATAACGCTAGTTACTTAAACATCTAAATAATGTAAATCAGAACTATAAAAAACATAATTAAAAAAAAAAAAAAACATATGCTAAAACATATGATGCTAACTAACACACACACATATATATATATATATATATGATAAGAATCAAACAATTATATAATAGTAATCAAAAAAATTGTAATATAATAACCAAACAAAGAATATATGATAGTAACAAAAAAGCTTATATGACATTAACAAAACAGCTTATATGATAAGAACAACAACTTTTATCATAGTAACCAAAACATGTTTATATATCAACATATCGCTTTATATGATGGTAAAAAAAATATATATAGATATACATGATAAGAATCAAACAATTATATAATAAGAACCAAACAAATTGTAACATAGTAACCAAACAAAGAATATAATAGTAACAAAACAGCTTATATGACAAGAATAAAAAACAGCTTATACGACAAAGAATCAACCACTTATATCATAAAGAACCAAAACATGTTTATATAAGAATATATCAATTTATATGTCAGCAACCAAAACATATATAAAACATATATCATAAGAACTCAGATAATTATATAATAGTAAACAAATAGTTGTATACTAGTAACCAACAAAGAATATAATAATAACAAAACATATATATGATAAAGAACAAACCACTTATATCATAAAGAACCAAAACATGCTTAAATATTAACATATCATTTTATATGATGGTAACCAACATATATATAAAACATTTATGATAAGAAACCAAACAATTATATAATAAGAACCAAATAGTTGTATGATAAGAAGAAAAAAACAAGAATATAATAAGAATAAAACAAATATACGACAAGAATAAAATGTATATATATACAAAGAATCAACATCGTTAAAGCTATTTACTTAAACAAATAAATAATGTAACCATAAATATAGAAACATAATTTTAAAAAAAAAAAGAACTCACATCATCGCTCAACCATTGCCCAGAGTCTTTAATTTATAAAACCACATTTTAGATGAAATCGATGTAACCCAAATACAAAAGAAAGTTCGATAATGTCATTCTTCCTGTGAAATTTGTCCGCCCTTCAATATAAAAACATATTAGTATACACGCTGACATTAACAATCACCATGTTAATATACACACTACCCAAAAGCAAATTTATTTGTTTCATAAAAAACTATAAGATTGTTAATAAAGAAAACAAAACTTTTTTCCCCGTTGTTAAGTCCTATTTTAAACCAATCGCTCAAACAACGCTCTTCAAATTTGACTAAGATATCCATGCAAACCTGGGAAATGCGTAAATAATAAAGAACTCTTTCGACTAGACCGATGCATTAGACGATAACCCAAACCGATCCAAATGTTCCTCAGATATGGAGATCAGAGAACAACACTTTAAATGTTCACGCATTGTGTCCGCTTAATCGACTCTATCGACGCCTTTCTCCAATTCATCACATCGACTATATCCCGGTAGTCGTAACCATCTCATCCAATACAGATTTGCTTTTCCGCCTCAAACTTTTTTCCCCTTTACAAATGATGTAAAATGTAACGAAAACAATTATATTTTCACATAAAAATCGATGTCAGATTGTTACTATCTAATGTCAGAATGGTTACTATGAAACATTATACTTGTTACTAACTAATTATGTATTGGTAATATTATATCGCCTAATGCTATATTAGTTATCGCCTAATGCATTATTGGTTACTATGAAACATTATACTTGTTACTAACTAATGCTCTTTTGGTTACTATGAAACATTATAATGGTTACTATATATTTACGAGTTGGATATCGAGTAAAATTGAAACAATAACCAAAACCTTAAGATGTAATGGTAAAACAAGAATCAAAACCTAAAGCATGTAAAAAAAAAAAAAAGTCAGTATGTCGAATAACACTAACCTCAAAGAAGAACATAAACAACAATTTCTTTCCCCCAGACATCGCTTAAAATGTCAAAAGTTGGTATGTCAACATCATTCTTAATAAATTGCTCAAAATACAAAACAATCAATCGATCTTTAAAAAATGAAAAAAGACATCTAACACAAAACAAAACAAACAAAAAAGTCTAACCTCGACAATTTCTCGAACAACATTATTTATTATTTCATGATGTTCTTCAACCATACCATCAAGTTCAACTTCATTACCATACTCAGATTCATTACCATCCTTCTTCTTAACAAAATCTGACACATCACCAACATCCTCAACAACATCTTCAACAAAATGACGGGCTTCAACCATAACATCCTCAACAACCTCCTCAACAACATCCTCAACAACATGACGGTTTTCAACCATAACATCCTTAACATCCTCAACAACACGACGACTTCAAGCATAACATCATCAACATCATCAACTTCATTTCCAAACTTCATTTTTCCTTCTTCTCATCATCTTCAAACCATCATCACCAACCTCATCAGCCTTTCAAACCATCATCACTAACCTCACCAAAGATGTCGATCAACAACATCATCACCATCGTTTCATCGTAATCATCGCCTCATCATCATCATCATCATCATTTCATCATCATCATCAAGATCACCACCCTCATCGTAATCGTAATCGTAATCATCATCGTAATCACTATCAACTTCTTTAACCCCACCATCTTTGAACCCACAGAACTCATCTCTAATAATTAACCTAAAGTCTCAGATATCCGAACGTAAAATCAGATCTCATCCTTAATATCACCGCAATTTTACAAACGCCTTTCTTAATTTCGTAAACTTTTTCTCCAACTACCAGAACTGCGGTATCAATCAGATCTTTAATGTCCGATATATCAAATCCAATGTTGTCATCCTTCACCTTTTGTCAAGATCCTTCCCATTGAAAAGTGAAACCCGCCCAAATCAAGTCGCTCATTCTCCTCAACGTGGGAATCAAACTTTTACCCTCAAATTTAAAAACAATAAGTACACTTCAAAGATAACATCCGACAAACATTATACAATTACAATAACAAAAAGATAAAATAAAGAATCATAAAACATAATCAAGAAACAAAAAACATATATATCGGGTAACCAAATATATATAAATCAAGAATCAACTAAATGTATAAAGGTAACCAAACTTTGTATATTCTAGTAACCAACAACATTTTTATTCATTAACATACACATAATATAATCAAGAAACTCAATTAGTATATAAAGGTAACTAACTACTATGTTAATAGTAAACTTCACAAAATAATCAAGAATCAAATAATTAACTAAAGGTAACCAATCGCATTCTTAGTAAAGATAATCGATACCGCCCGTAACAAAATACCAGATCATTCAACTCATCATTCAAGGGGCTTCACTAGCTCCTTCCATCTACATAAACGGACATCCGACATGATGCTCGTTGTCAGATATACCGCAAGCTTTGAAAGTTGAAATGGTTTCAAACATAAATACTTGAAATATATATGGAAGACCATTCAACTTATACAATTTAATATAATGGTCTTTGTAGAAATTATATGTTGAACCACCACTCCTTCCTTTCTTTATACGCCTTCAAAGCATTTGACAAAGAGTACTTTGTCATTTCAAATGCAACTTTCCCCAAGGAAAACCGCTAACATCACCATAACATAAAAATCGACCATCGCCCCATCAACAAAATTTTCGTAAACCGCTGAAAGAATAAAATTAAACACCAAAAAAATCAATGACATCCTAATAGCCTCATCATCATCATCAAAACTACCTTCCTAATATCCTACCTATACTACTACGAAAGTAACAACTTCGCTCCAAAATATTTTTCAATAATCGATTTTGATACCTTTATACGCACTTATATCATCATCATTTCGCCATCTCAACCCGTAAATCGACATAAAACTCAAAAAACCCAAACCTAACCCTTTTCTCCCCAAACAAAAACCACATCTCACCATCATCCCTTTGGTGAACCTCCCTTACAAGAGCAGCATGGTGAATAATCTGTGAATACATTTGATGCTCACCAAACTCCAAAAAATTTCCAAAACATGTCGCCTCTAAACTTCTCCAAATTGACTTTCATTCAATTTTGGCAATAATTATGGGGACTTCCATGTCACACCAATATATTACTTTTCCAAAGGAATTTTGGTCAGATTCCTCATAAGAAAGATCCCATAATCAGTAAATACACAAAACCATAATCGAACAGCTTATTAGTAACCAATATAACAAAATTTATACAAAAAAATAGTTATACACTAAATCCAAGAAACAAAATACATACTAACAAGTAACCAAATAATTCTATGATGGTACCCAAACCATCTTTTAATGGTAACCAATACATAAACAACCTATACACTAAACTCAATTTATTAAAACATGATACTAGGCAAAAAACATATTAAGCATAAAAATACAAAATAGTAATAAAACCGTAATACGACAAAGAACTCAAAATCGATATAACAAAGAACTAAACTATAAAATCACAAAGAACTACAAACATACTAATAAGTAACCAAAACATTAAAAGTTTACAAAGAACTAAATACATAAAAATAAGTAACCAAATAATTATTATTTTACAAGAACTAAATACATACTAATAAAAATTCACAAGAATCAAATACATACTAATAAAATAAGAACTAAATACATACTAATAAGTAACCAACCCATAAAAGTAACACAAGAATATAATATCACAAGAACTAAATACATACTAATAAGTAACCAACCCATAAAAGTAACACAAGAATATAATATCACAAAGAACTAAATACATACTAATAAGTAACCAAATAATTCTATGATGGTACCCAAACCATCTTTTAATGGTAACCAATACATAAACAACCTATACACTAAACTCAATTTATTAAAACACGATATTAAACATGTATAAAAACATATTAAGCATAAAAATACAAAATAAGAATAAAACCTGTAATACGACAAAGAACTCAAAATCGATATAACAAAGAACTAAACTATAAAATGACAAGAACCACAAACATACTAATAAGTAACCAAAACATTAAAAGTTTAAAGAACCAAATACATAAAAAATAAGTAACCAAATAATTATTATTTTACAAAGAACTAAATACATACTAATAAAAATTCACAAGAACTCAAATACATACTAATAAGTAACCAACCCATAAAAGTAACACAAGAATATAATATCACAAGAACCAAATACATACTAATAAGTAACCAACCCATAAAAGTAACACAAGAATATAATATCACAAAGAACTAAATACATACTAATAAGTAACCAAATAATTATATAATGGTAACCATAAGAAAATTAAAATAACACACCTTTAAATTTCTCTCTGTTGGAATTATATTCGATAAGCACACTGACCTTTGGCCTTAACTATGTGAACGCCAAGCTCGTAATCTAATCGCACTTGAGAATGCTTGATATCATCATCGTATCACCAAATTTATTTTCATTCTTACTCGATTTTCGACATACATCCTTTTCCTTCCCTTCCTATCCACAACAAACTTCTTCACGCCCTCGATGCACTCACGCCCGATATTCTCTTCCTCTTCCCATCCTTCTTCTTCAGATCAACCATTCTATACAAAACATAAAAAATAACACAAACCCACACAACAATCAATACTACATTCGATCGATAAACTACATTAATATATATAATACGTTAAATTATTTCAAAATAATCGACCGAAAATATATACACACCGTAAATCGACATCAAGAATAATAAACCAATCGAACACGTAATGAAAGAAAACACGTAAATACGTAATCTAAAAACACGTAATCTAAATGGCTATGAAATACGTAAACACGTAATCTAAAAACACGTAATCTAAATGGCTATGAATACGTAACACGTAACGTAACGCAGAATCTAAACACGTAATCTAAAACGAAATGGCTATGAACTTCGATAACAAACAATGGAGAATATCAAACACTAATGAAAGAGATAGAGGTTTCAATGAACACCGTTAATCATTTAAAACAAGTAGAAATGATGGTGACGAGAATGAAATTGCTAACTTCGAACGATCAATGGAGAATGTCAAACACTGAATGAGAGAGAAAAGAGGGTTTCAAAGGCAATAGGGTAGTATATAAAAAACGTAAGAGTCCTACATGCATAATATACTTGCATTTATTATCACGCATTTTAAAAAAACATGCCCCATTAATATTATTAATCCCTTTAATTAAGGACTCATAATTATAATAATATTGTAAATAAAATTAAAAAGTGTAATATTTTTGTAATTATTTTATGGGTGTTTTATTTTGTAATTATTTTTAAAAGGTACTAATATATGTAATTAATCATAAACAAATATTAAATTTTCTAAAAAAAATCTTTAAAGGTGGTGGTGTTCTAAACAGGGAATAAAATGATGCAAAGAAGCTTATTTTTTCTCACTGATTGCTACTTGGCATCAAAAGAGAGAATTTATTTCTACATTAGTGGGATTCTCATTCACCATTAGGTCATACCAAGTAGACCCATCAGCTCCACTCAGCCCTTGGCCTCCCCAGAATTTCTTTCCCAAGTTTAGTCACACCCCCTTTCTCTTCTTCCTTTTCTGAATGCTTAGTGGGACCCCTACACTAATCCATCTGCAAATATGCAGATAATCTTGATCATGAGAGTTATCAGTTCCTTGTATTTCTTGGTTCAGGTGTTGGGTTTCTATAGCCATGGCTCAACCAGGTTAGCTTTTGCCTACAAGTTTTTGTTCATATATATGTCTTTATTTATATCTTTTATAATTTGGGTATTCATAATTTGTCCTGTTTTGGTAGTTGGGGATCACTATTTCATTTTTTGTATGATTTGGGAAAGCCATAATTTTGATGCCATTTTTAAATTTCGACTGATGGTTTATTCAATTGAATGGAAGAGGCAACTCCATTGAAATATTGACAGTTTCATTTTAAACTTCAGTGCTTTAACTTCTTCTTCTTTTTTTGTCCGTCCTAGTATGGCATAAATGAAGAAAATCATAAGTAGTTTGTTATTTTATGATGAGAAACCAAAGACTAAACCATCATTATAAGGTTATGTACTAGCCTCCTTTGAGAAAGTATAAAAGATAAGAGACATTAATTACCTTGTGCTGCATGTATGTTGATGTTGGGCCACAAAAGATAATTATCATCTGATATAAATGGAAAAATTGTTAGTACGATACGCTACTATGCCAATCTTCTGCGTAATGGTTGGTAGAATTTTTCCAAATGTTTGTCGTAAAACTATATTGCAATTTATATGTGTACACAAACGCTCCTTCGTAATTAGTCCCTTCACAATTTTTTCTTGTATGCAGAAGCACCAAAAAGAGGAAAAGGATCATGCAGAGAGTCTTGCTTGGGGGTTAGAGTCAATCACATGCCTGTTGCCTTTTTTCACTGGCATATCCATTTGAAGTTATTAGTAAGCTGGCTAATACTCTTTTTCTTGTTGAGCCGCGGTTATTCATCCAATGGGGTTGATGTTGAAGGTATAATGAGTCTATCTTCTGCTTTACTATAACCATTGTAATTATTGTCTTCTATATAAATTAGTAAATTACTAGGCATTGATTTACTGAAACTGAACTTATATATAAATACAGGTATTTATAGGACATATATATGAATATTTGCAATTGGACACAAGGTTTGGTAATCTGAAGACATGGTCATGAGTGTCTTAACTCTATAGAGATGTATTAGTCATTATGTTGAACGTCCAATCAATGTGATACTAAGTATTACTTAATCATTTTATTGTTTTCTCAAAATCACAGAAACACTTTTCAGATTTTAAATAACAACAGTCAAAGCCCAAAAATTTCAAATTCATATATGAAACAATCCATCAAAAATTTTCTGATCAGTTTCAAAAATTATGTATTTGAATAAAAGATGAAGTGCCGATTGTTTGTTTGATGTATATTCTGACACCCTACTACTACTGCCAGCAGTGAGTGGTGGGTGCTGATAGTACGCAACATTGCATATTCATATGATGGATGGCTTCCTTTTTATGCACTGTTTCAGGTGAAGCTTTGGTTGAGATCTTAAAAAGTTTGAATGATTCCAATCATAGAATTACAGATTGGAGTCACTTTCTCGTGAGCCCTTGCTTTACTTGGTCTCATGTTACTTGTAGAGATGCACACGTCATATCCCTGTACGTCCATGATAAATAATGTTGTTTCATTAAATTATAATTATTTTTTGGTAAGTGGTTCAACTAATATATGTATTTGAAGTCGATCATAACAAGAGAGTTTTATATGTATATATTTGCTTTTCTTTTTCTTTTCCTTTTTTTCCCTTCTTTACATTAAGCTTGTGAGTAACTACTTTTGCAGGAGCTTGGGTTCAATTGGGTTTTCTGGAACTCTTTCGCCATCAATTACAAAGCTGAAGTTTTTGGTCAGCTTGTAAGTTTTACATATAATTATTGAATTGCATTCACGTATATGCGTTGCCTCATACTTCATATTTTATGGCTTACTCGGTCCTTCTCATGTTAGCTGCTTCAACTTGAATAAAGTAGCATGTTATTTGCAAGTTCACTGGTCCTTTTTGTCAAAATGGAAGAATCATGGATGAGATTACCAGGATACTTATTAAGAATACCTAAAAACCAAGCTGCATCTTAGAAGCAGATTATGAACTCATGCTTTAGGCTTTGGGCATCAGTTGTGGGAAATTGGGAATCCTGCCTTGTGAAGATTAATAATCTTCTTCTTTAACCCATTTCTTCTTTGCCTGTCCTTGTCCTACTTCAAGACACTAGTTCAAATTATGAGAATACCATGAGTAATTTTGTACTTCATTTATTTTGTTGATATATATATATATATTCATCTATATTGTACTTCAAGACACTAGTTCAAATTATGTATGTGTATGTTTATATTAGTGTTTGAATATATAGGTCTAAATTATATTTGATAGCAGCTCTTGATGATTTTTTCAAGGACCAAGCAAAATCATTGATTGTTAAGCTTTTAGATGAGTTGGTTACTTAACATGGTATCAAAGCTCTGCGTGTGCAAGGTCTTGGGTTCAAATTTTTCCAGTTGCACAATTATCTTTCTATTAATTTAATAGTGCAAATGCACTTTAATTTCTCCCTTCTCTATAAAAAAAAGTTACATTTGAGGGGGAGTGTTAGCATGATATACATTGTTGGGCCCTCCATCTAACAAATTAACCTTTTAGATGAGTTGGGTACTTAACATTAACTAAAAAGCTTCCATTCCATGCAGGGACTTGCATGATAATAATCTATCTGGAGAATTACCGGACTACCTTGGAAGCATGTTGCACCTACAAAATCTAAATTTTGCACGCAACCATCTTCGTGGCTCGATACCAACATCCTGGAGTCAACTCTCCAACTTAAAGCATTTGTAAGTCTGCTCCTCTGCTTCTTGATGAACTCTTATCTAAAGGAAGAAATACCCTTGATTCGGAGAAAACTCTTGTTATGAAGTATTGTTTACATGTAATACTTGTTGTCCTAAAGCAATAAAATCACCTCTGCATTAGGATGGTAAGAGGAAACCACTTACGTGGATATATTCCTGATTCACTTGCAAATATTTCAGATTTAATGGAACTGTAAGGATCACCTCTGTAACTGCTATCAAAATGTTAATTGAATTTCATGAGTTATCTGGCCTCACTATTAGTTCTTTAGTTCCTCCTGCCCATGTTAATGTTGCTATGAAATTATGTCTTTGCAGGGATCTTTCATCCAACAATTTAACTGGAAGAATCCCAACGCGATTGTTTTTGGTACCAGTATTCAAGTAAGTTTATCTCATATTTCATTTTCCATTTGATGTTTAAATGTTCTATGATCTGAATTATTTACCTTATTTTGAAAAAAATAAGGAGTGGTCTTTGATTGTCTATTATAGCAGCTTGTTGCTATTAGTAACTGTCAAGAAGGAAAAAGCTCAAGTTATTACGTACATGTTACGTTTAATTTATTTTTGGGGAAACTTCTCTATCTTATACATTTCAAATGCAGCTTTACAGGAACTCATCTTGCCTGTGGCACCAGTTTGCAGGAACCTTGCATTTCAAGTTCCTCACTTCCAGGTTTATTCATTTTTGCTGTTGCATTGCTCCATATCCTGTCTATATGACATCTACTCATTTTGATAAGTTTTAGATATTGCAGCAGTTTCTACCAGAAAATCAAAACTTAAGGTTGTTATTACTGGTGTAAGCTGTGGAGCTTTCTTTCTTCTGTTACTTGGGGCTATCTTCATGTACCGATTTCATCGAGTGCGTACATCCAAACATGATGTATTTGTTGACGTGGCAGGTATTGTTGGCTTCTTTGTTGTTCATGTGTGTTCCATGACCAGTTGATGTTATCTTTAGTTTTAATTTATGATATTGAAGGAGATATTACATAAGACATAATCCTTCAGAAACGGCATTATTGTCTAGCTTGCTTAGAAAAAGATCCCCAATAGGCATCTGTAGTTGGTTTGCATCTGCTTCTTGTTGTAAACCTTTCTATGCATCTCTTCACAAGCTATATTCTTAACAATTTAAAAGGGGGTTAGTATGAGAACATCTATGGAATCATAATTAATTATATTACAATTTTTATAATTTCATCAAACTAGTTCTTCTAGCAAACAGTCTAAAAGTGGTTGGCATATGCGCCGATAGGAATATTACATGGCAATTGCAAGTATTCTAATATTCCATCTTACAACCCTCATAATCTAATAGATTGGATTAAATAGTCCATTGCATGCAACCTAAATGCACCATTATTAAATAAAAAATGAGCCATGCTTAGTTACTAATTGCTCTAAAAGCTGAAGCTGTTAAAGAATATGTGCCAGCAGTGTATCTCATGCTTTAACACTTTCTCTTACATTCAGCACCTGCTCAAACACGAAGATACACTTGGGGGCATAATAACATGCACACGGGATAGAGTACAATTGCACTAACATAATGAGAGAAATGGGAGTTGGAGATTCAAATCCAAGACCTTGCCAAACCGTAAACCCAGTGTTATTTAAGGCGTGAGGGGGCACCGAGGCGCAAAGGTCTCCTTGGGGCTTAGGCGCGAGTCGCACGCCTTATCGAAGTGAGGTGCACATACTAAAACATACAATAAAATATATATACAAGTATATATCAACTAAATATTCAAACTTCTATGCAAGTTCAACAAGTTCAATAAGCAAAAACCAATTAGTAGGTAAAATATTCAACACCCATTGAATAATTAATCTCAAACAAAAATGATTAATTTATTATACATTTAGTTCCAAAAAAGATAGTTAAAAAGACTATTTTTTATTTTATTTTTTTTATTTTTGCTTAAGGATGCATTAAAATCTCATCAGCAATTAAGTTCATCATCATCAACAAAAAAAATAAGAAAATAAGAAAAAGGCCAACAACAGTGTACAACTCCTATTATAAAGTATTTTTCTACTTATTCATATTATAAAGATGAATTGAATTCAAATTAGAGAATTCTCTTGAATTTATTTTACGAGCTTAAAAAAATTCATTGTCCCTTGTTGGACTGTTCCAAAAAAAATAGAGAAGTATGTTTAACTATAAGTCATCACTTTGACCAATACGTATACATTACTTCTTTTTTAATTGAAAAGTATGTTTAACAAGTATGTATATGTAACTAACCTGTGGGAATTAGTAACTAATTACAAATAGAAGAAGGGTAAGATAGAAATTATCTCCTTTTAATGAAGGGCAGACAGGTAATTCTCACTTCAAAGACACCTTTCCGTACTTCTATCAGTCCGTTAAAAAGGTGCCAAGTCACTCCATTTGGTGCTGAATCCAAAAGGAGTTGCTGCGAAATTTCCTATTGACTGAGCTATTGATGTGTGGGAGGGTACCAATATATGATCTTTCAAAAGTTCATTAGAGAGGGCATGAATCTTCTTGTTATCATTTGATTAGAAAGATTGCTTTAATTGTTGATCATTTGATTATATAGGTTTTTGTATTCTCTTTGGTATACTCTATAAGAACATGGATGGTGATGGTAGCTGATGACAAAATTCCAGTTTTCACACTCTTGGTTGTTCATTCTTTGAATTTAACTTAAGAAAGTATAATTCTCACTCCAGGTGAAGATGAGTGCAAGATCTCCTTTGGCCAACTCAAACGATTTTCCTGGCGTGAAATACAGCTTGCAACTGATAATTTCAATGAAAGTAACATTATTGGACAAGGAGGCTTTGGAAAAGTTTACAAAGGTGTTCTCTTAGATGGCACAAAGGTTGCTGTGAAACGCCTCTATGATTATCAGAGTCCTGGAGGCGAGGCTGCATTTCTGAGGGAAATTCATTTGATAAGCGTTGCAGTTCACAGGAATCTTCTACGTCTGATTGGATTTTGTACAACCTCGGCAGAGAGGATTCTCGTATATCCATTCATGCAAAATCTTAGTGTTGCTTATCGATTAAGAGGTATTTGCTTAACCATCCTATCTAAACAATGTTCCCCGTTAACTAAATTTTGTCTGCACAATGAAATGGTCCTCTTAGAAGTGTATAGAACTAGATGGAAGATGCAAGTTTAGTAATTACAATATAACAAATTGATCAAAATTTTAGAAACCAATGTTTTTTCACGTTTCAGTGGCTTGAACTTTTACAATGGTTTATCCAACTTCTTTTGGATAACTATTCATCTACTTGAAGCATCGACTGGGTTTTCTTAATTCATGTCAGCACAAATATTTAAGCATTTACTTGATCTCTTGACCATGTAATAGATCTAAAACCTGGCGAGAAAGGCCTCGATTGGCCAACAAGAAAACGCATAGCTTTTGGTGCAGCCCATGGCTTAGAGTACCTGCATGAGCATTGCAGTCCTAAGATCATACATCGTGATCTGAAGGCTGCAAATATCCTTCTTGATGATGACTTTGAGCCTGTACTTGGAGATTTTGGGCTAGCAAAACTAGTAGATACAAGATTGACACATATTACAACTCAAGTGCGTGGAACCATGGGACACATTGCCCCTGAATATTTGTCTACAGGAAAATCATCTGAAAAGACGGATGTATTTGGATATGGTATAACTCTTCTAGAACTCGTAACTGGTCAGCGTGCAATTGATTTCTCTCGCCTTGAAGAAGAGGAAGATGTTCTCCTGCTTGATCATGTAAGTACAAAGTCAGCTATTTAATTACTAAATATAGACTCCTCTTTTATTCAAGTAGCTTTCAAATTCCTCAATTATCCATTTCTTTTTAGTCTTTTGGGGTAAAAATAAAGTCAATTTCATTGCCATTCTGTATTAGGTTAACGCATGTTTACTGTTTCGGATTTACATGAGAACGAATGGTTTGATGAGGGATGTAGGCATTGTAGAGGAGGGAGAATGGGATGGAGCCTGCAAAGTTTTCGAAATAAATTTCCTTGCTATAACTATTTATTTATTTGCCAAAATAGTTATCAAGTACATTTATTTATATAAACAAAGGCCCATGTTCAAGCTCACCGTAAGACCTCAGAACGCGAGGTTGAATATCAAAGTACAGACTTCAAAATACCCAAGGTGATGGCACCTTCACAGTGTTATTTTTAATATGAATATCTTATATATTTTGTTGCACCATTTGAAAAGTAATTTTATTTTTCTTGTTTATTTTTCCGATAAAACATATGGGGGTAAACAATATTTGTAGCAAGTACTAAGTTTGCTAGTATTCCATTGCACACGCGGATATCAGACCACAGCTTTATGCAAACTTTTGATGTAATGCAAATGATTGGTTGTGCCCCATGCTTATAAATTTGAGCTGTTTTAAGGTTTGATATGTTGTTGTTTACTGCATATGTATCCGGATGAAGTCATTACTGCTAGTGATACCAAAGATGTATGTAGAATTCAATTATTTGTATGTGTTTGGTTAGTACTACCGAAGAATTACTGCGATATAATTCCTGCAGATCAAGAAACTATTGAGAGAAAAGAGGCTTGCCGATATTGTGGATGAGCACATGAAGGTTGCTGATCCCGAAGAAGTTGAAACAATCATTCAGGTTGCGTTGCTTTGCACCCAAAGTTCACCCGAAGAACGCCCGAAGATGGCAGAAGTCGTAACCATGCTGCAAGGAGAAGGCTTGTCGGAGAAATGGGCCGAGTGGGAACAGCATGAGGAAGTAAGAAACCGCGAATTCTCACTTATTTCTCACCAATTTATTTGGTCTGAAGAATCTACACATGACCAAGAAGCTATACAATTATCGCAAGCCAGATAGAAAGTTTTGTTTTGTTATATTGGTGTTGGAGCTAACTTTAATTAGATATAAACCATAGTATTAGCTTGATGAGTGATGCTACATTTCTAGCACTCCATGAGCATCATTGTTCTCAGTGTCAGCAGGAAGGGAGTGCATAATATAGTTTTCAATACATGATACTGTGACTACTGTCTACATTTAGTACAAGCTTTCAACAAATCTGCATGAATTATAATTCCCTTACTATTAATGTTCTTATTTTCTCTCCCTAGGCTCCACTTCTCAGATTGCTTTGAACTTTTATGATCACAAGTTTGTTATACATGCACATGTACTTGTCTTGATCGAGCTTCAAGATTATTATTATTTATTTATTTTTGACAAATTGTTTGAAGAGAATTTACTATTTTAAAACTTCAAAAAATTCATATCAATTTCAAAATATAAAATTGTAGGATTTGACTTTTAAAATTAAATAAAAAATTTAAAAAAACAAAGGGATCAATAATTATAAATGATCGAACTGAATGTAATTCCAAACAAGTTAAACTATCTCTATAATGGAGTTAAACTCATTTGTCTTCTCGATTAATTAAATGGACTTCTACTTGAGCTAAGCTCAAATTTAACTTTGCTCGAATAGTATCAGTTGATTTGGTCATATTTAACGTTAGGTTTTGATGATGACTTTTCGTTAAAATGTTTACTCTACATGATATTAATGAGACAATAAAAGAATTCTTGAACATTTGATTGAAGACATGAAGTCTTGAAGATTTGCTCGAGTCATTAGAAAATAAATATAAGATTCTAACTTTAATTATTTCTCAATCAAGGCTTTAAGATTTGCATTGTATCATAAATATATTTATGGAAGGAATTTAAATTATTATAGAAGTGATTAATTAATTATGGAATAAATTGATTGGGTATTTAAAATTAAAATGGAAGTGTTTAATGCTAAAAATCTAAATATTCCAAATCTCAAAGAGCTGCCCAATCCATTTAAAATATGGTATTTTCCTTCCATAAATAAAGATTCCTTAAACCGATTCCATAACAAAAGTTGTTCATTAATATATATATATATATATATATATATATATATATATATATATGGGGATCGATCCATAGTAAATATTGTAAAAAAGAGTATAGCCTTTCAACAAATCATGATTGTCCATCTGAATATCTAACGATTAATATGACTTTCGTCCACAGTTTAGCTTTCAGTATTATGCATTTTAATATTGCGGATAGGACAGATGACCAAAATACCCCTCTTTGACTAATTAGGAAATGACGTCGTTTCGTATTGGCCAAATTCAATTTTTTTTAGCTTTCTAGGCTCCGCAGTATTAAACTGCGGATGCCAAATAATCTAAGATTACTTCGAGAATGGGATATTACCTCGGGAAGGATTCGGCTATCGGAAAGAGGGAGTTCAGGATCGAATTTGGCATATACTACTTTCATTCCTAAAATATTGTCCTTTAAGGTTTTTGCACATTAAAAAGTATCATTTACCAAATAAAGTTTGTTTGAAATTCAATCACTATCCTTTTATGGGAAGTTGAAAACCTTTAATACAAGGAAGAGAATTTCTTGGGACAATAAGAGAAGGTAGGGGTAATATAGGAAAGTAAATAATTTATTTTTCTTGAAACTTGTAAATGACAAATTTTTTGAAACAATTTTTTCTTCTAAAACGACAATCTTTTAAGAACCGGAGTGAGTACTTCCCGAAGCCAAATTGCAACTTTACGGTCGGCTGAACTAACATCATATTTCAAATCAATTGGCTTTATTTTTCTTCTAAAATAAGTCATTGAGCCCACCATTTCATCAATCATATTAAGGTTTTTATCCCTCGCTCCTTAACTTCCTCAATTCAATTCCTTGACTCAATTTCCATTAATGACTCGTTCTGCCATATATATATAAAATCATCAGGGTTTTGATCAGTTAGCCCTCTAATTGTATCTTCTTATGTGTAGATCCAAGATGTCGGTTAACGCTTCTCAGCCCAATTCAATCCCGAGAAGAAACTCACGCACCTCACCCGTCGCCACAAAACCCTCCTCCCCACCCCTAGAACATCAAAACTAACGCCTCCACAACTCACAAATCTGTCGTCATCATCGAGTAATTTCAGTTACGACTCCTCCGGATCCACCTATCGTCACTCTCATCTTCAACCGCAACAACAATATCGGTACTCTCATCTTCTCTCTCCTCCCTCCGTGATTCATTGTCGAAAAATTCTCAAATTTACGACAACGCCGAAATCCGATCAGCCACCAACTTCCTCGCAAAACGCGTCGATCCCGAACTCCCAAAAGGATTTCGGATTCGGATGATTTCGGAGAGTAGTTATGGAATTAAATATCAAGTCTACAAGAAGGATGATCCAATTTAAATCTGTCTGGCCATAAAATTACCCCGCCGAAGGATTAACTACAAACATGTCATAGTTATGAATTAGTCATAAGGCTATCTATTTAAAAACGAAGTCGTTGGTAAATTAAGCGCCATATCTTAAAGATTCGCAGGTTTAATATCTGATGAACGGGCTTTTTATAAAGAGGACTATTTTGAACATTTGTCTCGCCCGCAATATTAAATTACAGAATACTGAAAACTAAACTGCGGACGTGAGTCATATTAATCGTTAGATATTCAGATGGACGATCAGAATTTGTTATAAGGTTAGATTCTTTTTTGTTGTAAGGTCATTTTTTATGGAAATCGTTAATATATTGATTCCTCCTTAAATTAAGCAAGATAAGTTTGGGCAATTAAAGTACTTTGATATATTACTTCCCTTGTAAGTGGCTAATATCATGGCGACTCAACTATCTATCCAAATGAAAATTTATAATGTAGCGGAATTACACGATTTAATCCACATCAATTCATCACACACATGTAGACTAGTCCAATAAGTATGTTGGACTATCTCCTTACTTAAAAGGTTAACATATTAGGTTGAAACTCCACCATACTTAATAATTCATCAATATTCTTGAATTTATCAGATGTGAGATTCAGGTGAAATATCTCAACAATCTCCACCTTTCACTTGAATACCCGTCACAAGTATCATATACTAGAGTAGTCACCATTAAGCACACCTTCTTTGAATCTCCTTCAAGAGTTCTGCTCGACTCTAATACTACATCATGCTCGAGGAAAACGTGGGAGTCCAACCTTGCTCCTTGTGAACCTTTCACCTTGAGCAACTTTTTTGGGAAACGTGGGAGTACAACCTTGCTTCTTGTGAACACTTCACCCTGAGCAACTTTTTCATAGTCATCCTACGTGGTGTCAAATGCATAAGTGATCATCTTGTGCTCCACCTGACTCAACTCTATTCGCTGCACCGCGCAGATTGAGTAACACATGGACTGCGAATGCTCCACCTTAGAGTGTCAACCTAATACTTGGGCCCGAACGAACCATGAGCTCTGATACCACTTATAGCGAAATTGCACGATCCAACCCACATCAATTCATCATACACATGTGTAGACTAGCACAATAAACATGTTAGACTCCACCATACTTAATAACTCATCTACATTATTGAATTTATCACATGTTAAATTCATGTGAAATATCTCAATACATAATGGATTCTCTTTTCCATTAAAGATGTTTTTACTTAGAAAAGTGAATCTTAATTGAATCTTTGAATTTAATGGTCCTACCAATATACCAATATGGTTATTATCTTAAGCATGCAATATCAGTTTGTTTGAATCGTGCTAACACCTATTGATTAGTGGGTGCAAATATTAATAAATTAATTAATGGGAATATCATGGGTGGTCTTTGGTCTAATTGATCCGTCAGTATATCAAGAATAAACCAGCCTTATCCTAGTTCAATTTGCAATGGTAAGTTAATCTAGAGCTTTAAATTGATATTCATTGATGTACATCGAGTATCCTGTTGGGCTAATTTGTAACATTCCAAACCCGCTACAGACTCGAAGTGCTACACGCCGCAAGCCCAAAAGTCCGCAATGTAACAATATCAATAACACACAGTCCGAGCAAAACAAATCAACAATAATCTAAACTTAAAACCGAACAATAAATATATTTTAAATCAATCTAAATGAAATACCAATAAATACCACATTCAAATAACGGAGATGCAGCTCCCCAAAACTAATAGTTTTATCAGAATCCATCAACAAAAGAAACAATGTCTAAAACTAAACTCCATTTACTCCAAGCGTATCAAATAAGTGATCAGCTTTCAACGATGGGACATGTAAAAATTTGTAAGGGGGTGAGCTATGAAGCCCAACAAGTAACAATCCTCCATATCTAGCCGAATCAAGTACAATTTGCAAAACACTTTTTCGAAATAACTTTTTGTTCAATAACTATAGTACATAAGTTTTCAAAACTAAAACAATTCAAAAATGATTTCAATGTATATCATATATCCTTTAATCCACAGCCTTAGCGACTAAGGTTACAATAGCCCTATAACATGGCCCAAAAGTTCGATAACGTAATGGTACACACCATACTAAGGTATCTAGAAAAATACACGCTCCCCGAAGGGCATCTAAAAGGTGTGCGCCTTAGTAGGTCCTATATTAGCTCCGGAACTAAACGTAATCGATCAATAACGGGTTCTATGTATAGTCAGACTAAGGATTTCAAAATCTTTTCTTAATATTATCAATATTCTAAACGATATTTTTTCACACTTCAAAATCATATAATCTCATTTCACAGTTCAAAAATAAATACTTGATCCGAATTTTGAATAAACGAACATAGCATTTTAATTTAAATAGAAGTCTTAAATAAAACATAACGAATTTCGAAATCGTACATTTAGGCATCCGAGTAATTAATAAGACATACATATAAATAACGATAATTTTAAAATCACTAAATAGTTCGGAAAGCCACTTATCTTGATATTGTGAAATACGAAATATTAGCCGAACAAATCCTAAATATAAATTTAGAACAAATAGGAATCATTAGTTATTAGGATAAATTATCCTACCTCAAACATATTTTTATTTCATATTTTATACACACTGATACTTATTGTTTATTTATTTTTAATTTAATTTATTTTATATTTAGTTAATATGTGACGCCCCCAAATTCGGGTATCTTCCAACCTGACAGATGGTGCTACACGGTACTCATAACTGTACATTCATTCTATTGAAACAACATCAAAATGTGTGTATCAACGACATTCTTATTATATTAATAATATTACATCTCGTTCTCAGGTTCTAAAACCATTACATTCTTTGTTCATCATAATATAATACATACACTTACTAGTCTATTACAAGATAAACTAATCATTCAACTTCGCCTTGCCTTTATCTCTACTGGAACCCTCGGTTCGCTCGACCTTAACTGCAATCATATGATTCAAGCAAGAAGTGAGCATGACTAGCTCAACAAGTCTAACAATATATTATATAGATACCACTTCGAGAATCATATGATTATTCTTCAATAACTGAACAATAATTATGAAGTACTATGAAACATTGAATATCACTTCTCATCTCATAAAACAATTCTGAAGTACATATAGTAGCTTGGAAATTCTGAGTAGGTCCATAGACCATGAACATTCTCTTTAGCTTTTATTCATGAAAAGAATAATCCGGTACTAAGACCGTAAGTCCAATATTTCTTACGAGCACTTCTAGGTGATCAGCCTATAGTACTCTATGTTGATCAACATTCATTTGTTAAACGTATTTACATTTAAATTTTGGCAACCTCGCGTGCCCATCGAATAATCGATGTAAAATACATTTGTTTATTCATACTCAAACTTACCTTGAATCCGTACCAAACAATTGGCGTAGGATAGCGTTATCAATTCTATATTAAAAGACTTATAAATAAATCAATCAATCTTTCAAGATTAGTCTAGCCGAATTAAAACTGGCATCGACCCTTTCGTAAAACAATTCATACGTCTTATAACATGAATCACTGAAAACCTAGCTAACATGAAGGTAAGACAAGCGTTAAGAAAACTAGCCTTCAACGTCTGCTATAGTAAAATTACTTTTCCTTTGAGTCTTTAAAGTCTCTACAATACATGATCACATAACATACCACATTAGGTCATGAATGAACATACATGGTTCCTAATGAATCTTACCATTCTTCTCAATTTAATAATGTATTAGATTTGTTATTATTGGTTCCGACTTGCCGTTATAATTTACATCGTTCTTACCAACTTATTTCTCTTCTATGACAATATTTGTATTAAAACTCACAGTATATATTTAGTCGTATTTTACACGATTATTGTATAATTAAGTTGTATTTGAATTTTGTACCATGTATTTGGCGACTCAAGATGGGTGGTGTATACCTATTTTGGGGGCATCACATTTGCCATAACTAAAATATTATTGAATAATTCATCTTACCTCGATATTCTATCGTTACCGACGTTACGCATTTCTCGAAAGTTCAAAAATAATTCCCGAGCAGAAACGGATGAATAGTGTTTTTACGAAAATTTCTCAAAAAACTTTATTTTTCGTCTTGGAAATTCAAACACTTTAATTCTACTACATAGCCAGAATCCTAACCACATCCCGCACATTCTAGGTCATAGAACGACCTTCAAATAGCTTACTCCCATAAATAATCAATTAAATTCATTTAATCCACATAATCAAATAAAAATTTAATTCTCATAAAAATCCGATTTTCTCGGGCGTTACATAATATACCCGAAATTATATATAATAATTTTCTGAATTATAATAACTTAAATACTATAACTTTAAAATTAAAGTATTTTCTGTTATTATCTTATAATCAATTATGTTATACTTATAAATTAATATATCTACATAACCAACAAAACCATAAGACTTTATATATATACATGTATATTTTAACGATATAATAAAAGGTAACATAATCAATCTGCCATGCTATGGCAGGGAACTTCCATTAAAAAAATAAAATAAAAACCTGTTGCACCCCACTGACCATGAAGCAAGTGCAAACTAAGGTGGAAATATTGGCAGAAACAAATCTTACATAACTGATTAACATGAATTTGAAGATATGCACTATTTAAAAACAGTGATTAAAGACTCTTCGATTATACCTACAAAGTATATATACATAAATATTGTTTAAAAATCTCTTTTATTCGGATAGAGTATGTATATTATAAAAATTGATTACAAAATTAATATGTATATTATAAAAATTGATTACAAAATTAATCATATATATATAAGGCAAATATCATCTCATAATAGAAAAGAATGGTTTAAATTTTATCTTTTGAATTTTCTTCTTTTCTTCTTCTCTGTTTTGTATTATTCCAAAGCCAAATAGTTTTTACGTTCTTTTTTTTTTATCTCTCGTTATTTAAATATATGTAATTCATTTATAAAATAGGTTACTAGGTAAAATAGTCCTTTTTAAAATTAAAAGTTTGTTAAACTTGAATGACTTATTAGTTACACTTATATTATTTAATTATATTTATTTTTTATCTTTTTTTTCTTTTTTTTAAAACCGGGTATTACATAATTGATATCAATCACCCACCAACTATTTTCTTTATTGAATGAAGACAAGGCATCGATTATGTTCTTATCATATATATAAAGGGACTGCCATGTTCTAATAAAACAATATACCAAACACAATAAAGTATAATACATGAAATATTCGGGTTAAATATAAAATCGATCACTAAACTTTTTGATATTTGAGTATTGAGTCTCTTTGGCAGGTCTGACATGGTAGGTTGGATATTGTAATTTGACACGTGTACACTGCTGACATGGCGTCTTTTGAAATTTTTCCAAAAATTACCTTTGCTTGAATTTGAACCTACAACCCATTTCTTAAAACTTTGGTAATACGACCACTGGACCAACATAGGTTACCTATTAATAACTTGCAAGGATTAATATTTATATCAAAACATGAGTTTTTCCAAGATGCAAGCGTAGATGCTATATTATGAATTAGGCATTCCCAAATATATAAATAAACAAGGAATCCCAAATATATTATTATTATTATTATTATTATTATTATTATTATTATTATTATTATTATTATTGTTGTTGTTATTATTATTATTATTAAGGAGAGGAAATGATCCCTATTAGATTCTGTTAATCCATCATCATCAGAGTACTGATGAGTGAAGAGAGTCCGGCAACTGAACTCCATGGTTCTTGCACCATTGTGATATCATATTTCACAATAATAATAATAATAATAATAATAATAATAATAATAATAACAACAACAACAACAACAACAACAACAACAATAATAATAAATAATAATAACAATAATAATAATAATAACAATAAAAGTAAAAATAAAATAAAATAAAATAAAAAAAAAAAAAAAATAAAATAGTAATAATAATAATAATAACAGTTAGTTATTTGAAGCGAATAATAATAATAATAATAATAATAATAATAATAATAACAGATAATAATAATAATAATAATAATAATAATAATAATAATAAAATTATAATAATAATAAAAAAATTATAATAAAAATAATTATAATAATCTTAAAACTCCCGTCTATTTGAAAAGAATAAAATGGAAAACAGTACAATTACCAAATCGCCTGGATCAGAAAATTATTCATATTCATTGACTTTTTGTATTCTGTAATATATAGTATTATTTAATATATATATATATATATATATATATATATACACACTAAAATAGAATTATAAAATGCAAATATATCCGAGTCCTTTGAATAATTGCTTCCAAGATAAAACGGATTTTCAGTTCTTAATTAGAAGCACTTCAAAATTAAGAACTCTACGAACACAACTTTATGTTATGTACTGAACTGTTTAAACTAATAATGTATGTATGCAGAACACACAAAGAACTCACTGCACTATTATGTTTCAGAAAAGGGAATTTATGACTGAAACAGGAACGGGAAAAGAACAGGAACGGGACGGGAAATATACTGCAACGGAAAGGAGTAGAACAGAACGGAATTTCTGTAGAACGGACTTTTGCAGAGAACGGGATTTGCAGAACGGGAAAAAGGAAAACAGAATGGAAGGAAATTTTTTCTTGTAGCTTTTAGGCGCCCCACATCGATTATTTATAGGAATAATTCCGCGATTTATTTTTGTTGGAATTTTACCGTTGGCGCGCAGTTGGGTTAACTACGTAGTATCATGTCTGTAGACAAAACTACGTAGTATCATGATAATTATTTTATCAAAATCTGATAAACATTAAATAAATTTTGTCCAAAAAATATATTATCATGACCGATCCACGACCCACGACGACAAAACCGATAGGACGGACGCATGATCGCATGGCAGCGTGTGGGTTTCAACCATGCCTTGGTTAGGTCCTCTCCCTTCCACAAAAGTGGGGTGCCCCTTGGGGCCCTTCCCATTGAGCAAACATCCCACATATATGTTGTTCAATTTTCCCTCTAATGCCCTATGTGGGACTTTTGCAATTTACAACTTCAAGTAGGTGACTTTGGAGTCAATTTTCTCATTCAATTCTTAATGAATTTGAGCACATAAATATACCAAGTTATACTCCTCATGAAGGAGAACACATTGGTGCAAAGACCCGACATTTTTGGAATGTGGGTCCCTCATTTAATTGAGCCTCAAGATGCTCCAATATTTAATGTTTTCAAATCTCATTTCCAACAATCCCCCACATGAATGTAAAATTGACTTTACACATGAAAAATAAAATAAAAATGTTATGAATATCCAGACTCTAGTTCAGTACATTAGAAAATATATTTCATCAGGTTAAGTAGCCTAGTGGCCTTGAACTTACCATAGTAAAATCTATCGGATTTACTTGGTTAATCAGTAGACTTGATGTCTTTGAACTGTCAACTTTTCGTGTAAACCAAGACAATAGAAATCACAAAATATTTCTTCAAACATAGTTGGTTCTCACGTTTGTATTCATTTTGGCCTTGAAACACCTCTTAGTTTCGTGAGTATATTAGAGAATTCAGCCTTCAAATTCTCATAGAAGTGGCCCCCTTCTTACTCACATAAGTGATTTCTATAAAGAGTATCTTGCAATGCTCCACTTGAACGTATTTCAAGATATAGAAATCATTAAAAATATAACTTATCCTGATTCTTGCTACAGATGTGCACTGTCTCATCATAGGAATGGTTAGGAGTATATATCTCCTCAGTGCTTTACTAAGTACTACTTAGTTAGGGTTGCCCATTGAACCTAGATCTTGGGATCTCCAGTCAACTAGGTTGGGTTTCCACTATGACGACTCTTTAACAATAGGCTTTAAACCCATTCCCTTCGATGAACTTTCCACTTGCTCTCTTGTTAAACCTTTCGTAAGCGGATCCGCAATATTATCTTTTGACTTTACATAATCAATTGAGATAATTCCATTTGAGAGCAATTGTCTAACGGTATTATGTCTTCGTCGTATATGGCGTGACTTACCGTTATATAAATGATTCTGTGCTCTTCCAATTGCTGATTGGCTATCACAGTGTATACATATAGCTGGCACATGTTTTGACCAATTTGGAATATCCTCTAAGATATTACGAAGCCACTCTGCTTCTTCTCCAGCTTTGTCTAACGCAATGAATTCTGATTCCATTGTTGACCTTGCAATACATGTTTGTTTTGAGGATTTCCAAGATACCGCTGTACTACCAAGTGAAAATACATATCCATTTGTGGATTTTGAATCTTTAGTATCAGATATCCAATTAGCATCAGTATATCCTTCCAATACTGCTGGATATCTTGTATAGTGCAATCCATAGTTTTGAGTATGTTTTAAATATCCCAAAACTCTCAAAATAGCTTTCTAGTGATCTTTACCTGGATTACTCGTATACCTACTTAGCTTACTTCTTGAATAAGCTATATCCAGGTCTAATCTGATTCATGACATACATTAAAGCGCCTATTATACGAGAATATTCTAATTGAGATATGCTTATTACCTCCATTTTTGGCTAAATGAAGATTTATATCAATTGGGGTCTTATTTAGAATTATATTATACTTATTAAAATTTTCAAGTATTTTCTCAATATAATGAGATTGAGATAATATAATTCCATCGAGATGTTCTAGAAATCTTGATTCCTAATATTATATCAATGAACCCCAAATCTTTCATATCAAATCTATTTGCCAACATCCGTTTGGTAGAGTTGATAACTTCATTGTTGCTACCCATGATTAACATATCATCCACATAAAGACAAATAATGACATATTCTTTTTGAGTGCTTTTAACATAAACACATTTGTCCCACTCATTGATTTTAAAACCATTTGATAACATAACATTATCAAATTTCTCATGCCATTGTTTTGGTGCTTGTTTTAATCCATACAAGGATTTAACAAGTTTGCATACTTTCCTCTCTTGTCCAGGAGCTATGAAACCTTCAGGTTGTTCCATATATATTTCTTCATCTAATTCACCATTTAAGAATGCAGTCTTTACATTCATTTGATGTATTTCAAGTCTATTTAAAGATGTTATTGCTATTAGCATCCTAATAGATGTAGTAACAGGTGAATAAGTGTCAAAATAATCTAATCCTTCCTTTTGTCTATATCCTTTAACAACAAGCCTTGCTTTATTTTTATCAATTGAACCATCATCTTTCATCTTCTTTTTGAAGATCCATTTTATACCCTAAGGGTTTGGAACCAGGTGGAAGGTCCACCAATTCCCATGTATGATTTTGCATAATGGATTTAATTTCACTATTTATTGCTTCTTTCCAATGAGAAGCATCTGGAGTGGATATTGCCTCCTTGTACGTTCGAGGATCGTTTTCTAACAAAAATGTTAGAAAATCCGGACCAAAAGACGTTGAAGTCCTTGCCCTTTTGCTACGTCTAGGTTCATCCAATACAGACTCTTTGTCTATATTTTCAGGATTATTACTAGTAGCATCCAAAGGTCTTTTAATTGAATATGAATCTTTATTATATGGAAAAATATTCTCAAAGAATGATGCATCTCTTGATTCAATAAATGTATTCACATGAATATCATTAATTTTGATTTATGAACAAGAAATCGATAACCTACTCTTTATTATTTGCATAACCAATGAAAACACAGTCAATTGTTTTTGGTCCTATCTTAATCTTTTTAGGTTTAGGAACCATTACCTTTGCTAGACACCCCCACACTCTTAAGTATTTATAGCTAGGTCTATGACCTTTCCATAATTCATAAGGTGTTTTGTGAGTTTTCTTATGAGGCACTTTATTAAGAATATAATTGGCAGAAAGCAAAGCTTCCCCCCACAAATTGCAGGGTGCTCGAGCTATTTAATTTAATAGCATTCAACATTTCTTTCAATGTTCGGTTCTTGCGTTCGAAATTATTTAGTTAGATTGAGGTGAATAAGGAAGCGATGAGTTTGGTGAATAATACCATGAGTAGAGCAAATCTCTTCAAATGGTGATTTATATTCACCACCTCTATCGCTTCTTATTGCTTTAATCTTTTTGTTAAGTTGATTTTCAACTTCATTTTTATAAAGTTGAAACATTTCTATTGCCTCATCTTTGCATTTTAGCAAATATACATAACAATATCTTGTGCAATCATCAATAAAGGTTATGAAATATTTTTTCCCACCTCTTGTTTACACAAACTTTAAGTCACATATATCAGCGTGAATTAAATCTAGAGGTTCAGTTTTCCTTTCAACAGAATGAAAGGGTAATTTTGTCATTTTTGATTCCACACAAATTTTCCATTTATGTTTTTTATTAATATCAAATTTAGGCAAGAATTCTAAATTAATTAATCTACGTAATGTATCATAATTAACATGTCCTAATCTAGCATGCCAAATATTTGAAGATTCAAACAAGTAAGCAGAAGAATTTACTTTATTAATATCAATAGACTTCGGTACAACAGTCATTACATTCATCTTAAAGAGCCCATGATTCATGTAGCCCTTTCCTACAAACATATCATTCTTTGTAAGAACAAATTTATCAGACACAAACACCAACTTGAAGCCATTCTTGCTAAGTAGTGACCCAGATACTAGATTTTGCGGATATCTGTCACATGAAGCACTTCATTCAGAGTCAGTTCTTTGCCAGATGTCATTTTCAGTATAATCTTTCCACTTCCTTCAACCTTTGAACTTGAGGAGTTTCCCATGAAGAGTTGATCATCATTCTCTACTGGTTTGTAAGTAGAGAACATCCATTTGTTGGAACAAATGTGGCGAGTAGCCCCAGTGTCCACGTACCATTCTTTAGGATTTCCTACCAAATTATACTCAGATACAACTGTAGAAAGATTAATGTCTAAAACATTTTCAGAAAGATTTTCCAGTTCTGTCACATTAGCTTGAGGCTTTTGTTCTCTCTTGAACTTCTTTGGCTTTCGACATTCAGTTGATTTATGTCCTGAAATGCCACAATTGAAGCACTTGCCTTTGAATTTCATCTTTGCTTTGAAATTCGAATTTCCTTCGCGCTTCCTTTTGTTGTTGTTGTTTGGCCTTTGTTCTACCACATTTGCCTTTGCTTCATATAAATTTTTCCCACTCTTCTTGTTAGATACTCAATTGTCTTCTTCAATCCGAAGTCGTACAATCAGTTCTTCAAGATTCATTTCTTTGCGTTTATGCTTAAGATAATTCTTGAAGTCTTTCCATGACGGTGGAAGTTTTTCAATCACTGCAGCAACTTGGAATGAATCACTTAGTGACATTCCTTCAGCATGGATATCATGTAGAATCACTTGTAATTCTTGAACTTGGGTGATGACTGCTTTAGAATCTGTCATCTTATAATCAAAAAATCAACCGACTATGAACTTCTTCATGCCAGCATCTTCAGTTTTATATTTCTTGTCTAAAGATTCCCAAAGCTCCTTTGCAGTTTGAACTGTACAATACACATTGTACAGTGTATTGTCCATTCTATTTATGACATAATTTCTGCAAAGAAAATCAGCATGTTTCCATGCATCAACTGCATCCACTTTTTCCTTGTCAGTTTCTCCTTCAATAAGAGTAGGACAATCTTCTTGTAGAAACCTTGACAAATTCAATGTTGTGAGATAGAAGAGCATCTTTTGTTGCCAACGCTTGAAATCAGTTCCATTGAACCTTTCGGGCTTTTCTCCGTAGAGACAAACTCATGGCGGGAATGGTCTTTAGTAGAAAGCCATTTACATTATCTGAAAGAAGACGATTGTCGATAAAGCGAAACAAATTTACATTTGTACAAGATGTAACAAATTGAGTTACAAATTTGTTTTGCGATAATATTCTATATTATAACACAAGTATATTATATATACAACCAAAACAAAGCTGTTATATTAATTTGCAAATAATGAGAATATTATCTATATTAACATGCAAACTAAATAAAGCTATTATATTAAACAATAATGAGAATATAAATCGATTAATATAATATATATATATATAATAATATATATATATATAAATTAACTAACATGTAATATATATAATATTTACATAATTTATCTAATAATAGAAAATTAATATGCACTAAATTTTCGAGAAAAATTGAATTAACATGCAAAAGCAAGTATGTTAATAATTTTCTGAAAATTATATATATACAAAAACTTATTTTACATTTATATAAAATAATACTGTAATTACGAGAAAATTAAAATTTGCTTTAAGATTGTATTATAGTAATATATAGTATTATTTAATACACTAAAATAGAATTATAAAATGCAAATAAATCAAAGTCTTTTGAATTCACAAAGTCTCCTTAAAACAAATTTATTCCTCATTTGGTCTTTAAAGGATTAAATGAATAATTGCTTCCAAGATAAAAGCAGATTTCCAATTCTTAATTAGAAGCACTTCAAAATTAAGAACTCTCTGAACACAACTTTATATTATGTCTTTGAATATGTTAAACTAATAATGCATGTATGCGAGAACACACAAAGAACTTCATCTGCATTATTATGTTTGAAAAAAAGGAATTTATGAAATGAAAGCGAGGGGAAAAGAACAGAGGCAGGATGGGAAATATACTACAACGGAAAGGAGTAGAACAGAACGGAATTTCTGTAGAACGGACTTTTGCAGAGAAGCAGGATTTGCGTAAGCAGGAAAAAGGAAAACAGAATGGAAGAAAATTTTTTCTTATAGCTTTTAGGCTCCCCACATCGATTATTTATAGGAATAATTCCGCGGTTTTTATTTAGTTGGAATTTACTATTGATTGGCCTTGATTGGGTTAACTTCACGTAGTATCATGTATCATCGTGTAGACAAAACTACGTAGTATCATGATAATTATTTTATCAAAATCTGATAAACATTAAATAAATTTTGTCCAAAAAATATATTATCATGACCAACCCACAGCCCACGAGCCCGAGCGACCGAACGACGGCGCGCGTGTGGGTTTCAATCATACCTTGGCTAGGTCCTCTCCCTTCAACAAAAGTGGGGTGCCCCTTGGGGCCCTTTCCATTAAGTAAACATCCCACATATATGTTGTTCAATTTTTCCTCTAATGCCCTATGTGGGTCTTTTGCAATTTACAACTTCAAGTAGGTGACTTTGGAGTCAATTTTCTCATTCAATTCTTAATGAATTTGAACACATAAATATACCAAGTTATACTCCTCATGAAGGAGAACACACTGGTGCAAAGACCCGACATTTTTGGAATGTGGGTCCCTCATTTAATTGAGCCTCAAGATGCTCTAATATTTAATGTTTTCAAATCTCATTTCCAACACTTTTAACATTAGTTAGCACACCTAACTATTAATGATGTACATACATTTGTTTTTGAGTTTAAAAACTTAGATTTTATTATATAAATTTTAATTATAGTTATATTTTATACGAATAAAACTTAATTTCGATAAAAAAATGACGTCCCTAGTTACATTTACCATCTATTTTGATTATTATTATTATTATTATATATATTATTATTATTATTATTATTATAATTATTATTATTATTATTATTATTACTATTTTATTTTATTTTTATTTTTATTATTATTGTTATTATTATTATTATTATAACTAACTGTTATTATTATTATTATTACTATTTTATTTTTATTTTTATTATTATTATTGTTATTATTATTATTATTATTTTAATATAACGTTTTACTAATTTTTTAAAATAAAAAGCGATATTTTTTTTCAATTTTATTTTTATTTTTTGAATCTATATTTTATGAAACTTTACTCTTTTTAAAAAATTATTCTTTTCCTTAAATTAAAGTTTTTTTTTTTTTTTTACTTTTTGAATTTGTATTTTATTAAAATTTACTCATTTAAAAAAAAAATTAAATTTTCTATATTTTTCTGAAAAAAGTTTTTTTAATATATATTTTATGAAACTTGCAATTAATATTTAAAATAATGCAGATTAATATATTTTATGAAACTTGCAATTAATATTTAAAATAATGTATATTAATATATTTTATGAAACTTGCAATTAATATAGAATTTTTTATTTTTAAAAAAATGAGTAACAGTTTCCTAATTGTTAAACAAACAGTTTCCTAATGTTAGACAAGATGGGGGAAATAAAATGTCTTGATATAAATATTAATTATTGCAAGATATTAATAGATGACCCTTGGTACTCCGGTGGTCATATGACCTATGTTCCAAATTAGAGGTTGCAAGTTTTAATCTAAGGAGTAATAGGTTTTTGGAAAAAATTTAACAAATGCCACGTCAGCAAGTTACCACATGTCAAATAACAATATAAAATATTGCCACGTGTGCCACGTCATCAAGTCAACGCACATGTGGCGTCTGGGGTTCAAAGTCCAAATTTTTGAATAGAAAGGGTCTCAGTTTGCGTTGACCGGAAGAAAGGAGCTCAATACCCAAATATCAGAAAAGTTCAGTGGTCGACTTTACATTTAACCCTGAAATATTCATTTTGAAATCCTTCTCTCTTCACATACCTCATAAGGGCCGTTCAAAGTTTTTTATTGTGAAATAATTAATAGTTGAGTCTTGCATTGTGATTTAATTATTATTTTGATCATATAATATTTTGCTTGTAATTTTATTTAAATTGGGAATAGACCAAGTTGCTAGTCTAAGGTTTCTAATCCGGGTTGGATTAGGAGTTTTACAAGAAAGTTCAAGGAAGCATAGGGGCTTAAGGGTGCATAGGTGTACAGGGAGCAAAGACGCTCGGAGAGTACAAGTACTCAAAGGTTGTAAGAACTTGTCTCGTAAAAGAGTTTAATTGTAAACCAAGTTAATTAATAAAAAAGTCTCAAATTCTAGGATTAGGACATTAAAGTAGAGGTTCATGTGTTTAATTGTGCTTATTTATTTGTTCACTAGAAACTTTAATTTGAATTGAAAAATATAGTTTGTATATTTTAATTTACCAAGATAAAAATCAGTTTAAGCCATATTATCAAAAATTATACAAATACTTATTAATAAACTGTTCTTTGGATAATCTGTTAAGACTGTCAGCTGAATTCATAATATAGCATACTGCATTATTAATTCGACAAGCCGAATTCTTAAACATAACATATTTCATTGCTAATCTGTCAAGCTGAATTCTTAAATATAGCAATCTATATTTTTAGATAATAAAATTTTAACACTAAATAAAAATTTGATATTATTTATTTCCACACTAATTCAACTATCCCTCATCTAAATAATCAACCTCATCTGAAGTGTCTCCCGTGTTATACTGTAGTTGCCTATTCAAATGGGTAACTCTAGAGCAAAAAATACGGCAGATAAAAATGTCAATATATTATATATATAAATTACATCTAAAATCTTGAATTCAGTTAAAATAAATATTATATATTTTTTGGGAGGCAATAACGAAAAATAAATAAATAAATTTTGGACCGGTCGTTAAACCGATCAGAGAATGAACTTTTGACCTTTCCTTTCATATCCTTTGGCATTCAATTTGAATTGAGTCTGAAATTGGTCTGTTGGATTCCTAATTAGCTCTGAACTTGCAACAGCTAAATTGACATTTTTATCTGCCGTATTTTTTGAAGGAAGCTACTAGTATAGTTCAAAGTCTCAAGTCTCATCTCTCAGCATTTCCAAATTTCCAATCTTCGACTTCCGTCGGACCATCTCTCACGAGTCACGAGTTTTCTTTTGTTAGCAGCAAGCAGCAAGCAGCAAGCAGCCAAGCAGGTAATTCAAAATCTTCCATCTACTACCCAAATTAATGAGAAGCTTTTACATGTATCATGTATGATTTATTATAGTTGTTAATTGTTATGGCCTATGGGGTTATGGATTTTGAGGAGATCGACTAAATTTGGGGTTTCTGGTTGTTCTCTATGTTTTTATCAATTGTTTTTGGATATTCGTATTTTTAATTTCTGCACTTTAATTTTTGGAAGTGCTCATGTCAAGGTGGAATAACTATTGTAGTTTCCATCTTCTTATTTTATACATTTGCATTGCATTGCATTGCACTGCACTGGGCAGTGCTAATTTTTAGCAGATATGTGAATCAAATTTATTTTAGTATTTTCCTAATTTTGTTTGTTTTTTTTTATAATTTTTGAACTTTCATGTCATTATTTGGAATTTATGTTTGGATGGTAGGCAGCCAGCTCGTTGTATTGATTTTATTTATTGCAAGTATTAATGATTTTTCTCAAGTAAATACTTTATTTACTGTCATAGGGTTCTGATCATGTCACAAAGCCTCTAGTCATCCATCCATCCCTCCCTCTCTCTCTCTCTCTCTCTCTCTATATATATATATATATATATATATATATATATATATATTCCCCCTTTTGTCAGTTGTCTAGATGATTAAGCATCAATATCTTCTTGCTTGTGTTATACAATGTTGCGACGTAAGCTATTTTCTATTTAGAATTACTTTCTATACATAGCTGCAGCTTCTGAGGTATATTGTGGTTACAATCCATGTAGCAGGTTTTCAGACAGTTGTATTTTCTTGCAGACTGGCGTTCCAAATAAATCTGTGTCTGAAGTTGGTTCAATAAGCAACATTGTAAAGGATTCACCTCACAAGGTATGAATGATAGCAACATGTGCAATAATGATACTGTTATTTCAGTTTAACTTATTTGTTAGGATACTGGTGCCATATTTTACAGCATATGATTTTGGAGTCTAGGTCTTCATCTTTCTGTCATGGGTTCAGTCATTTCCTATACTTGTTAATTTACCTGCAAAAGCTCCCATCCCCTCCCGTCCCCACAAAAAAATGAAAAAAAAAAAAGAAAAAGCACAAATTTGAAGATTCACTATACCATGTAATTTTTGATATACTCCCCTGCATTGAAGGTGTGCTTTGTAAGATTTATATTCTCATAAAATTAATACGGCTCATTCTTCTTGGTATATCATTTGCATGATTTTATTTGAAATAAAACAATTTGATAGTTTCCATTGCTGCAAGTGTTACACTTCTTAGGCCTGTTGCATGGACCTTATTTGATTAGGTGCTTTGAAAGTGCCGTGTTTGTATTTTTTTTTATTATAAGTACTTTTATTTAGTAGAACTGCCAAAGGGGGCTGAACCCTCACAAAAAGACTGTCAGACACATAAGGTTTTATTAATTTCAGCAGCATAGTTAAGTGGGACCATGTCTGGCACTGTGCTTGGTTCTTGATAAGTCCTTGCTGATTATCACAGCATATTTTCTGAAGCTACGGAACATAACCTACATTAAACAGCCATTAATACTTACCTCTCAGCTTAAAGTTTTGCTTAGGTAAAAAGATTCAATCTTGGAACCAAATAACATATTTTCATGTGGCACTGGAAAAAGAGTTTAATTTTTGTCAAGAGAGTCTTATTCAGATACACCAACTCGCTAGTTGTCTTTAAGAATACCGAGAAAAGATATCATACTAGTGAAAGATGATAGTTATAATATGTACTTCCTAGTAAAAGATGATGGTTATTATTAAGAATTAGCAGAATGCAGAATCCAAATTGTGATGATATTATTTTGCCTTTTCTCTTTCTGAATGTTTGAAATTTAAAATGAATTCTTGTCAACTTCTTTGTTAATCTAATTTGGTTTGTTTGAAATTTTCAGGATGATGACAAGAAGTGTTTTAAATGATTTTCAAATGGTGGATGATACAGATGAGCCTGACCTTGATGCATTTGGACATGGGAATGAGTCTGGTGGCAGTATTCCCACCAATATAGAGTCCGGGTCAAAGGAAACCTCGACAAGTACAAAGACTACGGGACAGTCAAAAAGTGTGAAGAAACAAAGAAAGAGGATGACACCTAGATCCAAGGTGTGGACTGAGGGGCACTTCATTCCAGTTAAAAATAAGGATGGTAATGTCATCAAAGGTAAGTGTACTTATTGTGGAAAAGAATTAGCTGCTAATTCATTTTCAAATGGCACTACTGCTTTAAGAAATCACTTTAGAACTTGTAAAAAAAATCCTAACAACATGGATAAAGCTCAACTCCAACTTGTAGGGATTAAAGAGGGTGAGGAGGAGGGAGGGGCAGGTGAGGGTACACTCACCGCTTGGAGGTTTGACCAAGAAGCTGTTAGGGCATCCGTGGCTTACCATCTTATTGTAGATGAGCTTCCTTTCAAACATGTTGAGAAGGAGGGTTTTAAAAGACTTATGCAAGTTATATGTCCTAGGTTTCAGTTGCCTTCACGTTTTACATTTGCTAGAGATTGTATTCGTTTGTATGATAATGAGAAGATTAAGTTGAAAACAGTCCTTAGAAAAAATTGTGAACGTGTTTGCCTTTCAACTGATTCTTGGACTTCTAATCAACGTTTGAATTATATGTGTGTTACTGCGCATTTTGTTGATGAAAATTGGAAATTGCATAAGAAAATCTTGAATTTTCGAACAATCGCAAGTCATAAGGGGAAGGACATTGGGGAAATGGTTGAATCTTGTCTAAGAGAGTGGGGACTTTCTAAAGTTATGACACTCACTGTAGATAATGCTAGTTCAAATGATACTGCGGCGTCTTACTTGAGAGATAGATGTACATCTTGGAAAACCAATGTCTTGGGTGGTAAGTTCATTCACATGAGATGTATAGCTCACATTATTAATCTTGTTGTGAATGATGGGTTGAAGTTGATTGAGAAATCTGTTAAGACAGTTAGGCGTGCAGTGAAGTATGCAAAACAATCCTCGGCTAGGGTTAAGTCATTTAAGAACTGTATTGAGTATTGTGGTCTTGAAGATAAGAAAAAGTTATGTCTAGATTGCCCAACTAGATGGAACTCTACTTACTTGATGTTAAGTTCGGCTTTAAAGTACAAAGAAGCTTTTGATCGATTTGGATTTAAAGATCGTGGCTTTGAAAAAGAGATGGGGGAAAAAATATTCCAATGGACTCGGATTGGAATAGGGTTAAATTGTTTGTGAGATTCTTAGAATATTTTTATAATCTCACTGTGCGTATTTCAGGCTCTTCTTATGTCACATCAAATAATGCATTTCATGAAATAAGTGACACTTATATTATTTTGAGTGAGTGGGAAAGAAGCAATGATAGAGAATTGCAAAAAATGGCCAAGGCAATGAAAAGAAAATTTGATAAGTATTGGGGAAGTGTTGCAAAAATGAATATGTTGTTGTATATTCCCATTGTGCTTGATCCTCGGTATAAGTTGAGTTTGTTCAATTTGGTTTAGAACTAATGTATGGAGATGGTGAAATTGAGGTTGAAGATCCTTTGGAGGGTATGGAAGTAGATCTTCATTTTGATATTGATAATGAAGATATGGATTTAGAATATCAAGCAAGTAATAAGGCCACGGGGATGGAGATTGCCGATGGTGTGAAGAGAGCAATGGAAGATTTGTTTAATGAGTACAAAAAAAAGTATTCAACTCAAGATAGTGGAAAATCAAGTTTAAGTAACATGTCATCTCAAGGTTCTAATGCAATGGAATCCCACTATACAAATAGAATCGTGGATATGTTCAAAAAGAGTCGAACCAGAGGGATACTTGGAGACAAATCGGAATTGGACAAGTATTTAAGTGAAGATGTGGAAGAAGTTGACGACATTTTCGATATTTTGGGGTGGTGGAAAGTTAATAGTGCAAGATTCCCTATCCTTGGACGTATTGCCCGTGATGTGTTGGCTATTCTCATTTCAACTGCTGCTTCGGAGTTCGCATTTAGCACGGGGGGACGCATTCTTGATGCATTTAGGAGTTCATTGTCTCCTAATATGGTGGAAGCTCTCATATGTGCTCAAGATTGGATTAAAACGAAGAATCGTATTGATGTGGAGGAAGATAGCGACTTTGCCGATAACTTGAGTGTGGTAATAATAATTATTGTTTTTTGTTTATTTTATTGAACTAATAAAGCAATTTATAAAAATAATGTGTATATATTTTTCAATTTTCAGCAATGTCCAAGTTGAGCCTTGCTACTAATGATATCAATGTTTCCGTGACCCGACTTGATTAAGTAAGTAAATTCGTCTCTCGATTCATCATTGCAATTCAATTTTTAATTTTGAGAAACTGTTGCTTGATTTAATATATAAGTTTTTAATTTTTAATTGCAATTCAATTTTTATGCAAACAGGAACATATATATACTTGATACTTTCTGCAAATAGGAACATATATAATTGATACTTGCAATTCAATTATATATGTTCCAAACTCTGATTTTCTTAGAATTAAAGTAAGTTTTTTGCCAGAAGGATTTAATCTTTTAGACCCAATTGCTGTTTTAGTTTTAGCAATTGCTCTTGGCTCAGGCTGCTATAGCCAAACCTGGATTAAGCTGCTGAACATCAATGGAAATTTTATTTCTGATGAGGGTGTTGATGCGATTAAGGATGTATTCAAAAGTATTCCTGCTATGCTGGGCCCTTTGGCTGAAAATGATCCTGAAGGAGAAGACTTTGGTAACGAGGCAGATGAAGAGGGTGATGAAGATGAACTGGAATCCAAACTCAAGGGCCTTGAAATCAAGCAGGAGGAATAGTTACAATATGTCGATCATCTTGGCATCACCTGGCTTGCTATTTTGTTGTTATAGGATATGGATTAAAAGACGCGCCTGTGTGTGCAAGCTAGTACAGCTTATGCTAACCACTCGAAGAGACTAATTTATGAGTAGATTAGGACCGTATTTTTTTGTTTTGTAGTTCTCAAGGTTTCAGTACTTCCTGAATATGCTTGTTGCATGCTTTATTGCAGCTTGAAATTGGATTTGGTAATTGATATGGCAGCATTGTTGTACTGTTTTTATTGGCTATGATAGTCTTTCCCTTGGTTGCTGGTCAATGGCAATAAGTGTGTGCATCAGATTTGATGTGTAGTGCTATAATTAAGTTCTATTTTTCTCGTGGATTTGGTAATTGGAGTGCTATAATTGAGTGCTATTTTAATATATATACTTGCAGGAACATTGTATTAATTATGATTACGCATAATTAATACAAGGTTCCTGCAAGTATTTTCTGGTGCAACCGTTCAAGTATTCTATTAATACACATAATTAATATCCTGTAATATATTTGCAGTGAACCCCAAGCATTCTTCTTCCTTCAGATTTCATCTTTTGCTCCAATGCACATGTGCTACTGGCCTGCATGTTACTGACCTGCTTCTGCTGTGCTGCAGCCTGCATGTTGCTGCCTAAGTGCCTAATGCCTGCTGGCTGCTGCAGTGCTTCACTGCTGCTGTTATGGTCTTGTGGAATTATGAAATTATGGCTGCTGCTGTGGTGCTTCACTGCTTCTGCTGTTCTGCTGTTATACCTATGCTTCACTGCTTCAGTGCCTGGACGTTGTGAAATTATAGATTATGTACTGAAAATTTGAATCATGTTAATTATGTATTGTTAATTTTAATCATGTTAATTATTAATTTTAGACCTGCTTGGCAGCTTCTGCTGTTGACACTTGATTGTTGTTAATTTATGGAAACTCTTAAGTTCGGTTACTAACCGAATAACCAAATTTGGTTATCCGGGTAGCTGTTTGGATATATTAAAAAAACAAATTTTGGTTTTCGGTTATAACCGAATGATCAGCCCTAAATATACTTAATATGCATCTTACATATTAAATTCTATGCATCTTACATATTTGGTACAAAATATCTTGTGCCTTTTGGTATGTTTGCACTGTGTACGTTCATGATTTCTGCCAAACGAATCATGGTGGTAGATTTTTGAAATGGAAAATGGTTTTCAAATCTCTACAAGTCTCTCCCTTTAGTAGATTATGCACCTAGGTCGTCTTTGAACATAAATGGCTTTTATACAGAAATGTTGTCTGGATATGTACCTTATGATTATGATCCTTTGCTTCTTGAAGACTTTGATGAGATGTATTTCATCGAATATTTATGTTTGTTCCAAGGGTAATACATGTCTAGTACTTCCGAGTTTTATTGACCATCTTAGTGGGGATTCTAAATTATGATTACAATTCAACAACATCACTTAGACTGAGATAATGTAGATGAGAAAGCAAAGGTGTGTATAGTACTATATAACATTTGAGATATTAACACAATGAAATAATCCATGTTAATTATGATAATGTTGATCCTCTCTGGTTCAAAAAAGAATCAGTCTTCTCCGATTAGCTTCTACAGTTCTAGAGGTTCTGCGATTATAGAAGGGTTCACAAGGGTTTGCTAATTTTCCGTGATCAAGCTCTGAAGTTACTGATCGATCAGCAGCTGCATACAAGCTGATTGTGTCAGAAATCTCTTTGGAAATATTACTTGCAATTGCCAGTTGAGTATTCTTTTTAATTTCCGATGCTAAATATATGGGGAATGTTTCTTAAATCCATCTTGTTCTGTTTTTCTTCATCCTTACCTTTTGAGTACATTATTCTGATCATAACTTCATATTTAACAGGAACAAGCTCGAAAAGAGAGAGGGAAGCTCTGGAGGCACAGCGTGTAAGGAAACGAGAGAAAAATTGGATAAGATTGTAAGACTCCAAATTATTAATAAATGAAATTTAGTTTCCTTTATTTATCATTTTGAAATAGTAAGGGTTGATTTGATTAATGTGGTTAGTTATGGGTAAATGCATGTAAATATTTTAAATAAGCGGTGGTTATAAAATATTCATTGTTGTCGGGGAATATTCGTTTGGTCGTGGAATATTCTTTGCTGTAGGGAATATTAAAGACGACACAAGACTCTTTTTTATTACCCATAATGGAAAAGCGATTGGATGAAGAGAACTAACAAATATAAGTTGTTTATAAATAACTTGGCGTAGTTATTCTCAAGATTAACACTTTTGTTGGAATACCCGGTGGTTAAAACACGAATAATGGCGTTGTTGCACAAGAAGACACCAGTATTGCACTAATTATTGATTCTTACGTAAGAATGCACTACTCAATAATTGTTACGATGAATTCTTTATTCAGTATTTTATTTTATTGATTCAATAATTCTTTGCGTTGATATTTTATATTATTGTTGTTTGATAATTGTCACTACACACGTATTTTCCATTATCGAAGCAATAATTCATATTATCTGAATAATATTATTAGAAAACATTATTAGCGATGTCTAGAAAGTTTTTATACAGGAGAGGTTTGGTCACCTAATTGTGCGTCGATGAGGAGAAATTCTTATTGGAAAGCCCTCTTTCTTGAGAACGGCGCAGTTCAAGATCTTGTGATTCTGTAATATTATTTGTGAATAATTAATTATTGATTTATATGATGAGGAAAATATTCATTTTATGTGGATATAGATGGTGAAATTTTTTAAAGTAACAATTGTTGAAAATCGATATTTTATCTTTTCTAATAAAATAATATTTTATTATATTTTTATAATATAATAATGATGATATTTTTACAATGAATGTGGGATATATGAGTATATGAGGAGGAAGAATATTTTTGTTGCAAAAGTTGTTTTAAAACATGTTAAACATGTATACATGGGCCCATTTCTCGACCGAAATTTGATTATATAGCGCAAAATCGCCTGGATTTTGTGGATTTGGTCAATTTTCATTTGGAATTTGGAAAAACTTTCTTCCGCAAAGTTGTAGATAATGGAATTTCCTATAAAAATTTGCGAGATTTGAATTTTCTGATAAAAGGGCTATTTATTATGAATTATAGAAGTTCTGAAGTTCTGAAATAATTGATTTTCGAAGTTTTAATTATTTTTAGTTAGAAAAACGTTTTTGTTATTTATAGGCATGTGTTAAGAGTTGGAAATCAGCTAGTATGAGTGCGTAGAAAATTTTAATATATATATTAATATTTTATTAAATTTTCTACTTGATTATTCTAAGCGATTTTCTATAAATAGGGTCTTAGGTTAGAATTGAAAATCACACCGTGAAACTACTGATTTTCTCTCTTTCTCTCTCGATATATTGAGCGTATTCTTGTGAGTATTTTAATACTTTGAGTGTTGCTATATCTGGTGTAAGTTCAAGTCATAGCTTATATCCTGTTTCAACTAAAGACTATCTTTCTAAGGTAAGGGATGTTATTTTCTTCTCAAATGATATTATTTCTTTAATATCATTATGCCAAAATATTGGTTGGAACTTTTTATCAAATTTGGAACTTTTTTATGTCGCGGTTACTATTCATGAGTTACTATTCACGAGTTACTATTCACGAGTACTATTCACGAAGCATGATGATCTTTTTGTGAAATTTCTATCTTTTAGTGTCGGAGTCACTATTCATGTATACGGCACTATTCACGTATACGGCACTATTCACGAATACGACACTATTCACAGAAAAATTAAATTTTCATTTTTTGTCCAAAATACCTATTATAGATACTAGCTTTGATTGTATCTATAATAGGTATTTTACTCCACTATGATTATTTATGAGGTATTTTTGGACATAGAATAGCTAAAATACGAATCCTTAATATTTATTCTTTTGTTTCACTGGATTCGTTTTCTTTAAAATATTTTTTCATCATCCTCAGTCCTAAATGATGATATAATTGAATATCTTTGGCCTGTAGTGCAAAGATTAATGATTTCTGATGAATATCTTTGGCCGTAGTGCAAAGATGAACATGTGTTTAGATGAACATGACCAACTGATGAATATCTTTGGCTTGTAGTACAAAGATGAATATTTGATTCCAGATATATATTGATTGATGTTACAGGGATAAAAGATAGACGATGAACTTTTAAATTCATATATAGAAGATAGTAGTTTGCATTCTCTACTTAACTCTTCTAATGAATTATTATTTCTGCTGCGAATATTGATTTAAAACTTGTTGTCTATTGTATTCTATTAGATTTTTCCTGTTGAAGACTAACGATAATTTGTTCAGTATTATCTTAGTCATAATGTTTTTTCTTGGGCTAGTTAAGCTCACCCTTTTCCTTTTGTTCCATTTTTTCTTCTTAGGAGGCGAGAATGTAGCGAGTCTTAGTGAGGTATGGAATGATGGTTCTAGAAGTTATTTTAGTAGTCCTCACCATTTTTGTAAAATAATGTATCAATAATTGGAATGAGGACTTATTTGAGTGTGGATATTGTCTGATGACAATATTTGTATTTAAACTCACGCATTTTTATGTTGTATTAATAAAGTTGTAGTTGTTTACATACCATGTATTTGGCGACTCGAGAATGGGTGTTGTATACTTTTTTGGGGTGTCACGGTTGGTATCGAGCTTAGGGATATGGTCTCGGCGGAGATGGGAGAATAGTACTAAGAGGGAGAGGCGAGTAATCCTTCGCTAAAGTGTGTCATACCTAAGCTTATTTGTTGGTCATTAAAGTATATGGTTAATATGTGATATGTTAATTTGTTTAATTAACCCTTATTTTATGGCGGTATTTAAGAATGACAATTTGAGAATATTAACGGTAGAGTTAATGAGACCGTGGAAAAACCTTTAATCACCACCCAGGGGAACGTGCAACAAGAAGGCAATATTCCTCCGTAAACAACACCTTGGAAAGAGACGATGAACGACGGGATGTTTAGGAGCTTTTGCAGTTCATGCAAAACCGCACGAGGAGACTCGTGTACGAGAATACGGTGGAAATGATAAGAACGCTGCTTGACATCACTGGCCAAGCGATTCAAAGAGTTGGGACCACGAATTTAAGGGAAAGCCGGATCCGATCACGGCGGAAACATGGGTCAAGCAAATTACAAAGATATTCGATGTTTTGGGATACACGGAGGAATGAAGGTTCCATTCGCCACCTTTATGTTCCGTGGTGAGGCGGACTTCTTGGTGGGAGTCTCGTGAAGCGGACCCGACTGCTGACTCTTCATGATGTCTTGGGAAACGTTTGAAACTTTTCAACAAAAAATACTTTCACGAAAGTATTCGCTTATACGTAAGGAGGTAGAGTTTATTAGACTAGAACAAAACAACATGGACGGTGTCCCAATACGAGGCGAAGTTCGCAGAGTTATCCAAGTTTGCACCTCATTTGGTAGAGAATGAGGAACGAATGACGAGGATGTTTCTGAGAGGTTTAAAACCCGAGATTCGGCAATATCTTATCTCTCATAAATTTGCTTTATATTCAGATGTTGTCAACAAGGCTCAATTATTAGAGCGAGATAGCGAGTACGTTCAACCAAGGGACCGCAACCAGGGTCATACCGGTGGCATCAGTCATCGAAGCAACGAAAACCAATGGGAGGAAAACATTGATTAAAAGCGGTAACCACACTGGTGGTAATCGTGACCATGAAAATAAAAGAAGCGACTCAGGGGGAGATTTTAAAAAGAGGAGATTCAACAATGACAATGTGAAGACGTCAGCACCAGCAGCAACTGGTTTTAAGGGAGGAGAACGACCACCGGTCGTATCTTATAATAAATGGAAAAGAGGAAATATCACCCAAACCGTCCACATTCATTCAAGGTATGCTATAATTGTGGAAAGGAAGAACATATCGCTCGAGATTGATCGTAAGCGAAACCAAGTCCAAATGGGATGGTGACTCAAAAGGTCATCTAGAAAAGTCAAAGTCAATCGGTTCTGGAAGAAGCGTTTGTCGTGGATCGGTCAATACGCGAGGAACCCAAACGAGGTGATCACGGGTAAGCTAATCATAAATTCATGCGAAGTTTATACCTTATTGAGATCTGGGGTGCTACCCATTCATTTATCTATCCCCGCTTATGCTCAACGTTTAAACTTGACTCCGGAGAAATTAGACTTTGACCTATCTGTGGAAACTCCGTTAGGAGAAACTTTCATCACATCCACTGTTTATAAATCTTGTTTGATCCAAGTTGGCACCATCACCTTACTTGTTGACCTTATGTCTTTAAAGATACTTGTTTTTGATGTGATTTTAGGGATTGATTGGTTAACTACTCATCATGCCAAAATTGATTGTTTTCGTAAGGTTGTTAGTTTTTATATTTCTAATCAACCTGTTATGCGAATTCAAGCAACTAAACCATTAAAATCAATCACTGTCATATCAAGTCATAATGCTATTCGTTTATTGAAAAACGGATGTCAAGCTTTCTTAGCCCATGTTATGGATTTAAATAAAGACATGTCAGATTTGAATAATATTCCTATTATCGATTTTTTCGACGATTTCTCAAGAACTTCCGCCTACCCCGTAAGCGTGAAGTTAAATTCTTTATCGACCTTGAACCCTGGTACAAAGCCCATTTCTAAAACCCCATATCGAATGGCTCCTATTGAACTTCAGGAGTTAAAGGTTCAACTACAGGAGTTGTTGGACATCGGTTTCATTCGTCCTAGTACATCTCCTTAGGGTGCACCTATTTTATTTGTAAAGAAGAAAGACGGGAGTATGCGACTTTGTATTGACTATCGGGAATTGAACCATGTCACTATCAAGAATAGGTATCCGCTACCTCGTATTGATGACCTGTTTGACCAGTTGCAAGGAGCACAATTCTTTTCAAAGATTGATCTTCGTTCTGGATATCATCAGCTGAAGGTTAGAACTGAGGATATTCCAAAGACTGCTTTCAGAACTAGGTACGGGCATTATGAATTCCTAGTCATGTCTTTTGGATTGACTAATGCTCCTGCTGCTTTCATGGATATGATGAACCGAGTATTCAAGGAATATTTGGATCAGTTCGTTGTTGTCTTTATTGATGACATCCTCATCTATTCCAAAAGCCGTGAAGATCATGAGCGCCATTTAAAGTCGGTACTCGCAAAGGCTTCGTGATAACAAGCTATATGCCGTTTGAAGAAATGCGAAGTTCGGCGAGGAAGTAGCATTCCTTGGGCACATGGTGTCAAAACATGGAGTGTCTGTTGACCCGGCCAAGATTGAGGCAATACAAAGTTGGGAGCAACCAAAGGCGGTGATCGAAAGACGTAGCTTTTTTGGGCTTAATTTGGTTATTATCGAGATTTGTGGAAGGATTTTCTAGAATCGCTACTCCATTAACTCAAATTGACTCGTAAAGATACAAAATTCAGTATAGAGCGAGGAATGCGAGAAGAGTTTCCAAGATCTCAAGAGGAGACTCATTTCTAAGACTGTTTTGACAATACCATCCGGTTCGGATGGATTTGTTATCTCTGATGATGCTTGAGTGCAAAGGGTTAGGATGTGTTCTCATGCAACGTGAGAAAGTCATAGCCTATGCCTCGCGACAACTTAAAGAATATGAGAGGAATTATCCTACTCATGATCTAGAGTTAGCGGCAGAGACATTTTTCGCTTAAAGATCCGGAGGCACTATCTATATGGGGAGAAAGTGGAGATATATTGGACCATAAAAGCCTCAAATATTTCTTCACTCAAAAAGAACTCAACATGCGACAACGACGTTGGCTCGAGCTGTTGAAAGATTACGACCACACTATTCAATACCATCCTGGAAAAGCAAACATGGTAGCTGACGCGTTGAGTAGAAGATCATATGCAGGAACGGATACGATGATGTCAAATATACGCATAGAACCGACTTTAATCGAAAAAGTTAAAGTTGCTCAAGCTACAGACCTGGAGCTGATGCATATGAAGAAGAAAGTACAAGAAGGTGCTATTCCAGAAGCAAGAATCGATGAAGAAGGAATACTTCGAGTCCACTCCAGACTTTGTGTTCCTAACGATTCTGACTTGAAGCATAGAATCATGATGGAGGCACACAACACACCGTTTGCAATCCATCCTGGGAGTACCAAAATGTATCATGATCTCCGACATACATTTTGGTGGAACAATATGAAGAGGGAGATCGCGAAGTTTATCTCGAGGTGTTTAACTTGTCAACGTGTAAAGGCGGAGCATCAAGTGCCTAAGGGTCCATTGCAACCACTTGAGATTCCGGAATGGAAGTGGGAACACATTACTATGGATTTCGTTACAGGTCTTCCCAAAGTTTCTCAAGGCATAGATGCGATTTGGGTTATTGTTGATAGATTAACCAAGTCTTCCCATTTTTTGCCGATACGTGAGACTTATTCCCTTGAACGTCTTGCTCGTATGTACGTGAATGAGATTGTGAGATTGCATGGCATGTCAGTATCCATAGTTTCGGATCATGACCCAAGATTCACTTCAAGATTTTGGGTTAACTTGCAGAAAGCTATGGGCACGGATTTTACGATTGCTTCCAAGATACCATCCTCAAACGGACGAAAAATCAGAGAGGACTATTCAAACCCTTGAAGATCTATTAAGACTTTGTGTCCTAGATTTCAAAGGGAGTTGGGATAAGTACTTGTCATTGGTAGAATTCTCCTACAACAATAGTTATCAGGCAAGTATAGGCATGACTCCAGTTGAAGCATTGTGGACGAAAGTGTCGCTCTCCAGTATGCTGGGACGAGGTGGGAGAAGCAACGTTGTTGGGACCAGAATTAGTACGCATGACTACAGAAAAGATCCAAATGATTCGACAACGTATACAAACGGCACAAGATCGACAAAAGAGTTATGCGGATCTTCATCGAAAAGACGTGAAATTTAGAATTGGGGATCATGTATTGTTGCGTGTGGCTCTATGGAAGGGAGTTACAAGATTCGGGAAGAGAGGAAAGCTCAATCCACGGTTTATTGGTCCATTTCAGATTCTTGACCGAGTAGGAAAGGTGGCCTATATACTCGCGTTACCTCCAAGCATGTCTCGAGTTCATAACGTTTTTCACACGATCCGTGCTTCGTAAATATGTGAAAGACCCGAACCACGTTATTGAGTTAGAACCAGGACGAGAGATATAAAGAAGATTTAACGACGAGGAGGTACCACAAAATCTTGGATATGAAAGAGCATGTCCTACGCACGAAGGTCATACCACAAGTTAAAGTTTTGTGGAGACACCATGCTATTGAGGAAATGACCTAGGAGTTGGAAACGGAAATGAAAGCGAGGTATCCTCATCTTTTCGAAATACCAGGTACGTACATCAATTTCGAGGACGAAATTTCATAAGGAGGGGAGGTTGTAAGACCCCAAATTATTAATAAATGAAATTTAGTTTCCTCTATTTATCATTTTGAAATAGTAAGGGTTGATTTGATTAATGTGGTTAGTTATGGGTAAAATACGTAAATATTTTAAACAAGCAGATGGTTATAAAATATTCATTGTTGTCGGGGAATATTCGTTTGGTCGTGGAATATTCTTGTTGTCGGGGAATATTCGTACAACGACGCAGTCTTTTGTGGGTCCCATAACGAAAAGCGATTGGATGAAGAAAACGACAAGTATAAGTTGTTTATAAATAACGGCGTAGTTGTGACGCCCCCAAAATAGGTCCATTCCATCCAACCCATTCTGAGTCGCCAAATACATGGTACAGAAATAACTACAACTTTATTATTACAACATATAAACTGTGAGTTTAAATACAGATATTGCCATCTAGACAATATCCACATGCAAATAAATCTCCATCATAATTATTGATACATTATTTTATAAAAATGGTGAGGACTACTAAACAACTCTCTCTAGAACCTTCATTCCATACCCCGACTAGTACTCGCTACATTCTCGCCTCCTAAGAAGAAAAATGGAACAAAAGGAAAAGGGTGAGCTCAACTAGCGATAGAAGAATATTATGACTAAGATAATATACAACAAATTATCGTTAGTCTCCAACAGGAAAAATCTAATAGAATACAATAGACAACCGCTTTTAAATCAACAACTGCAATGAAACAACAATTCATTAGAAGAGTTAAGTAGAGAATGCAAACTACTATCTTCTATATATGAATTTAAAAGTTCATCGTCGATATTTTATCCCCGTAACATCAATCAATATATATCTCGAATCAAATATTCATCTTTGCACTACTGTGCCAAAGATATTCATCGATTGGTCATGTTCATCTAAACACTGCTCATCTTTGCACTACGGGCCAAAGATATTAATCGATCGGTCATGTTCATCTCAACACTGCTCATCTTTGCACCACGGCCAAAGATATTCATCAAGAAATCATTCATCTTTGCACTACATGTGCCAAAGATATTCAAGAATATCATCATTTAGATCGAGGATGATGAAAAATATTTTAAAGAAAACGAATCCGGTGAAACAAAAGAACAATATTAAGGATTCGTATTTTAAACAATCCAAGTTCAAAAATACTTCATAAGTAATCAGAGTGGAGTAAAATTCAAGAATGATCAAAACATGGATACAATCAAAACTAGTATCCATAGTAGACATTTGGACAAAAGAAGAAATTTTATTTTCTCGATTGAATAGTCAAGATTCGTGAATAGTGCCGTATACGTGAATAGTAACTCCGACACCAAAAGATAGAAATTTCACAAAAAAACATCTTCACGCTTCGTGAATAGTACTCGTGAATAGTAACTCATGAATAGTAACTCATGAATAGTAACTCGTGAATAGTAACTCATGAATAGTAACCGCCAAATCGTGAAAAAGTTCCAAATTTGATAAAATTTCCAACCAATATTTCTAAGATAATGATATTGAAGAAATAATATCATTTTCGAATAAAATAACATCCCTTACCTCGAAAAGACAAGATTTAGTTGAAACACAGGATATAGGCTATGACTTGAACTTGCACCGTATAGCAATACTCAAAGTATACTCAAAATACTCACAAGAATACGCCGATATATAGAGAGAAAACTTGAGTTTACGGTGTGATTTTCAATTCTAACCTAAGCACCCTATTTATAGGAAATTGCTTAGAACATTAAAGCGTAAAAATTTAATAAAATATTAATATATATTTATTAAATTCTTACGCACACTTTTTATCAACTGAATTCAGCATTCAACACAAGTAGCCCACCTCACAAAACTTTTAAAAAACGTTTTTCTTATTTAACATAATTAAAACTTAAAAAATTAACTATTTCGGAGCTTTGGAACTTCAATAATTCATAATAAATAGCCCTTTTGTCAGAAAATTTGAATCTCGTGATTTTCCATAGGAAATTCCATTATCTACAACTTTGCAGAAGGAAGTTTTTCCAAATTCCAAACAGAAATTGACCGAAATCCACAAACGAGCAATTTTACAGGCTATAATCAAATTTCGGTCAATAATTGTGTCCACCAACACACAAAATATGTGTTAAACATTTAATGCCACAAAAATACTCTTCCTCCTCATATACTCATATATCCCACATTCATTTAAAAATATCATAATTAATATATTATTAAAATAATATATTTAAATGAATTATTTTATCGTAAAAAGATAAAATATTAATTTTCAACAATTGTCACATTAAAATTTTCTCCATCTATATCCACATAAAATCAATATTTTCCTCATCATATAAATCAATAATTAATTATTCACAAATAATATTCTGTAATCACAAGATCGGCAACTGTGCCGCTCCTGTTGAAGGAAAGGGGGCTTTCAATAAGGATCTCTCTCTACTAAGCAAGCAATTAGGTGACCAAACCTCTCCTTGAGATGTAACTTTCTAGACATTGCCAATAATGTTATCCAATAATATTATTCGGATAATATGAATTATTGCTCCCGATAATGAAAAATATCGCCAGTAATGACAATTTATTGAAACAACAAGAATATAAAATATCAATGCAAAGAATTATTGAATCAATAAAATAAAATATCGAGCAAGAATTATCGTAACAATTATTGAGTAGTGCCTTTCTTCACGTAAGAATCAATAATTGGTGCAATACTGCGTATCTTCTTGCTCAACAACGCGTATTAGTGTGTTTTAACCACCGGGTATTCCAACAAGATAATCTGAAATAATAACGCGCCGTTATTTATAAACAACTTATATTTGTCGTTTTCTTCATCCAATCATTTTCCGTTATATGGGCCCACAAAAGATCGCGACATCGCATTTAATATTCCCCGACAATAATGAATATTTTATAACCACTTGCTTATTCAAAATATTTGCGTATTTTACCCATAACTATCCACATTAATCAAATCAACCCTTACTATTTCAAAATAATAAATAGAGAAAATAAATTTCATTTATTAATAATTTGGGGTCTTACAACCTCCCTCCTTATGAAATTTCGTCCTCGAAATTGACGTCGTGACATTCTGGTGTTTGAAAAGATGAGAATATCTCGCTTTCATTTTCGTTTCCAACTCCGTGTCATTTCCTCAATAAGCATGGTTTCTCCACAAAACTTTAACTTGTGGTATAACCTCAGACATAGGACATGTTCTTTCCTCTACAAGATCTTGACAGTACCTCCTCGACGTTAAGTCTTGACTATCTCGTCGATTCTAACTCAATGACGTAGTTGAGGTCAGTCCACATATTTACGTAACATCGACACGTGAAAAGCGTTATGAACATGCGCCATACTTGGCAATAAAACGAGTCTATAGGCCACGGTTCCTATTCGATTGAGAATTTCAAATGGATTAATAAATCGAAGGTTTGAGCTTTCCTCACCTCACCGATTCTCGCTTTTGAAATAACAACTTCGCACCTCCTTCTTCAAATTCATCACTCGGTGTGTAGCTCGAACAACTTTAACTTTATCGATTAAAGTCGATTATACTCATATATCATCACGTGGGTACCTAGAGTTTTCATCTCCATCTCTATTATTTGTAAATTATACTGAAATTAGTCTTTGACAATATCGTACTTTCATACTTATATACGATCTTCTACTCAACACGTTAGCTACCACGTTCGCTTTTCAGGATGGCATGGTCGTAACATGTCTTTGAAATGAGTCTCCTCTTGAGTTCTTGAGCTCTTCCCACATTCCTTGCTCCATTCGAATTTTGTATCTCTACGAGTCAAATTTGCGTTAATGGAATAGCGATTCGAGAATATCCTTCAACGAATCTTCGATAATAACCAACTAAGCCTAGAAAGCTACGTATTTCGATTACCGACTTAGGTTGTTCTCAACTGTGACTCATATCCCAACCTTGGATAAGACGTTACAATGACACCTATCAATTTACTATCGCATGCGAATATGGTGTCCCCTACGGAGAGTTCGGCGGTGCATTCCACAAAGGAAGTCACCGGATAAAGGCTCAGTACCAAATTCTATGGTTGAATTTTTAACTCCGAAGTTCAATAGGAGCCATTCGATATGAGATTTTAGAAATGAGTTTTGTACTGTGTTCAAAATCGATAAAAATTTAATATCGGGCTTTGGGAGTAAGCAAGAAATTCTTCAGAAATACGTCGGGGAAAAATCAATAACAACAGGAATATTATTCAAATCTGACGTGTCTTTATTCAAATTCATAACATGGACTAAGAAAACTTGACATCCGTAATAAACGAATGACTTCATGGCTTGATATGAAAATGTTTGACTACAATGGTTTGATTGCTTGAATTCGAATAACAGGTTGCTTAGGAATATGAAAACTAACAAACCTTACGAAAGTAATCAATTTCGGCATGATGAGTAGTTAACCTTAAAATCACATCAAAAGCAAATATCTCTATAGAAATAAGGTTAACAGGTAATGCGATAGTGCCAACCTGAATCAAGCAAGATTTCTAAACAACGGATGTAATGAAAGTTTCTCCTAACGGATTCTCCATAAATAGGTCAAAGTCTAATTTCTCCGTAGTCAAGTTCAAACGTTGAGCGCAAAGCAAGAGAGATAAAAGAATGGGTAGAACCCAGATTCTAGTAAGGTATAAACTTCGCAAGAATTTATAATTAACTAACCTGCGTGCTAACTTCGTTCGGGTTCCTCAGATTTTGACCGGCCACGACAAACGCTTCTTTCAGAACCGTTGACTTTGACTTTTACGGGACATCCTTTTGAGTCACCATTCATTGGATCGGGTTTCGATCTGCGCATAATCTCGAGTCATATGTCCTTCTTTTCCACAATTATAGCATACCTTAAACTGTTGTGGGAAGTTTGGGGCGATATGTCCCTCTTTCCGTGATTTGTAAATATACGACCGGTGGTCTTTCTCCTCCTTGGAACCATTCTTTCTTTGGTGTTGACGTCTTCACCGGTCGTTGTTGAATCTCCTCTTTTAAAATCTCCTCCGACTCGCTTCTATTTTCACGGCCACGATTACCACCGAGTGGTTACCGCCTTTGTCTCAGTATTCTTCTTTCTCCATTTGGTTATCGTTATTCGATGATCTGTTATCTTCTCAGATGATCCTCGTTATGGTCTCTCGGTTGAACGTACTTTCGTTATCTCGCTCTAACAACCGAGCCCTATTGACAACATCATCGGAATAGAGAGAAAATTTATGAGAAATGAGATATCGACGTACGACGCTCCTCGAAACATCCGCGTCAGACGTTCCTCATTCTCCACCAAATGAGGTGCAAACACGGATAACTCCGCGAACTTCGCCTCGTCTTAGGACACCGTCATGTTATTCTCGCCTCCGGTCTAATAAACTCCACTTCCTTCATATATGACGAATACTTTCGTGGAAGTACTTGTCATTGAACTGCTTCAAACGTCTCCCACGACATCTTTGAAAAATTTGGATGGGTACGCTTCACTGATTCCCACCAAGAATCGCCTCGCCACGGAACATAAAGGTGGCGAATGGAACCTTCGTTCTCAAGTGCATCCCAAGACATCGAATATCTTGGTAATTTTGTTTGACCCATGTTTCCGCCATGATCGGATCTGGATTTCCTTTAAATTCTGCTTTGGTCCCAACTCTTTGAACTGCTTGGGTGTGACAACCCCGTGAATTGCTATCATTTCCTCCTCAGTATTTTGAACACGAGTCTCCTCGTCGATTTTTGCATGAAGCGCAAAAAGCTTCTAAACATCCCTCGTTCATCATCTCGCTTCGGTGGTGTTGTTCATGGGAGGTACATTGCCCACTGCTGCAGACGCGTTCTCCTCATTGGTAAATACTGAGCATCTCCACGGTCTCATTTACTCCATCATTAATATTCTCAATCGACATTCTCAAATACCGCCATAAAACAAGGGTTAATTAAGGAAATCAATATATCACATAATATCCCTATATCTCGACCAACTAACAAATAAGCTTAGGTAGACACACTAGCGAAGGATTTACTCGTCTCTCCTCCTAGTTCTATTCCCCGATCTCCGCCAGAGATCATATCCTAAGCTCGATACCAACCGTGACGCGCCCCCAAAATAGGTCCATTCCATCCAACCCATTCTGAGTCGCCAAATACATGGTACAGAAATAACTACAACTTTATTATTACAACATATAAACTGTGAGTTTAAATACAGATATTGCCATCTAGACAATATCCACATGCAAATAAATCCCCATCATAATTATTGATACATTATTTTATAAAAATGGTGAGGACTACTAAACAACTCTCTCTAGAACCTTCATTCCATACCCCGACTAGTACTCGCTACATTCTCGCCTCCTGAGAAGAAAAATGGAACAAAAAGGAAAAGGGTGAGCTCAACTAGCCCAGTAAAGAATATTGTGACGCCCCCAAAATTAGGTATACGTCACCCATCTTGGGTCGCCACTTACATGGTACAATAAATTCAAATACAACTTACTAATATAACTGTCGTGTACAATACGACATAAACAGTGAGTTTGAATACAAATATTGTCTACTAGATATTATACAAACTCAAAAGGAGTCCTCATTACAACTATTATCACACTATTTCACAGAATAGTGAGGACTACTAATGCTATCCTCCGGACCATTACTCCGTTCCCCGACTCGTCCCCAAATATGTTCTCATTTCTCAAGAGAACGGTGAAAGAAAGGGTGAGCTCAACTAGCCTAAGTAAGAAATATTATGACTAAGATAATGCGTAATAAATTATCATTAGTCTTCAACAATGTTAAACCGATAAAATACAATAGACAACCAAATTAACTGCAATGAATATGCAATCCATTAAAAGAGTCAAGTAGAAAATAAAGTCTCATCGCCTTTTAGGTTTTAAAAGGTTTTCATCAATTTTTATCACGAGACTCAAATTTTAATAACAAAACCACCACATCTAATCATCCCCGCATTACTTGGCCAAGGATTTTCATCAAATTATCAATGGTCATGACTATACCGAGAATCACCCCTAGTCATAATCATACCAAAAACTATCCATCATCGCATTACAGGTGCCACCGAGGACTTTGTCACATCATTTATAACAAGTCATGATTATACCGAATGATCCTCGGTCATAATCATACTAAGTTCATTTATGCACGTAAGCCAAAGATAACATAATATAACATGAGATGATGATGACAATGACATAATAATTCAATAAAACAAGTTCAAGAATTATTTTATCCAGAATTATTATCGCCCAAATTGTCAACATGATAATCTTTTTTTAGTAGAGTAAAATTCAAGAATGATCGAGAAGAATATTTTCATGAAAAGATATTGGATGAAACGCAAATATCAAGGATATTCTACTAATTTCATGGAGTATAGAAGTCAAAGTTTTAACCAACCGAGAATAATAAGAAATGGAATAACAACGAAATCACCATGCATGCGCAGCTTGCAGATGTAGACAAAGTTATTCCAATGTAATAATAATAACTTAACTAGGTCGTGAAAATCACACCGGCTGGGATGTTCCAATGTAATATAAATGCGAAATAATAAATGATGGAACCAGTCCCACAGATAAGATGCATGAGGATATTCGGCTGTAATAATAAAGACGGAATAATAAAAATGGAACTAGGTCCCACAGATATATATGCATGATGGGATATTCCAATGTAATAATAAAGAATGAAGAATGTCACCAAGTATAGGGGATTCAGCAGATACAAAGTTATTCCAATGTAATAAATAAGAATGGAATAACATAAGGATTTCACCAAGTATAGGTACGCCGCATATACAAAGTTATGTATAGGGTATACCACTTTTACAAAAGTTATTCCAATGTAATAATAATAAATGGAATAATGTAAGTTCTCTTCAAGAAGAAAGAATAACACCCCTTACCCTAAAAAAGAACTGAATATAGAAGTAAAGTGAAGTAGTTGTATACTCTTCTTCTTTCTATAATTTTCTCTATAACTTCTCTCTATAATTTCTCTCTCTAGAGTTTCAATGAATTCGTAAAGAAAATAATGAAGGAATGAGCTTCTATTTATAGGAAAATGGAATGCATAGTAACTAATCCATGACTATCCAGATTGATTTACTTTAATCGACGGTCCATATTTAAAGAAAAATCTTTTAAATAAAATATAATATATTCTATTTATATAAAAACATTTTACTATGCAAACACTATGCAATACTATGCAAAACACTACAAAAAACACTATACAACACTATGCATAATAAAATATAATATATTCTATTTTATAGAATAACTTTAATAAAGTATTCTATTTTATATAAAAGATGTTTCTATTTTATTACGTTAATAATCTGAATAAAACAAAACGTCATTATCGCTATAATAATTCATATTATTAATCGACAATAATGGAATCAAACCGAGTGACTTCTCACATAAGCATCAATAATCAATACCGTGTGCTACTATGCATCCCACACGACATCGTACTTTTACTACCGAGTAGTTCAACAAGATCAACTGTAAAACTTCCGCCGTTATTTCAATAAAATATTTTGTCGTTTTTCAATCCGACAATAATTCGCTAGGGTCCACCAATGATTGAGTAGTTACTAATATTCCCTCGCTAAACCGAATATTCCCCACCAATCGAATATAATATAACCACTTGCATACTTTGCAAAATTTATAAATACTACCCACAACTATAATATTATCTTAAATTCACACCATAATATTAAAAATTATTTTGACAAAATTTAAATCATTATTGATAAAATGGGGTCTCACAATCTCCCTCCTTATGGAATTTCGCCTCGAAATTAGGTACGACGCACAGTATGACAAAGAGGTGAGGATACCTTGAATACCTTTATCGTAAAAAAATATTAAATTCATCTTCTAATCCGGCTTAAAGATATCAATTCATCTTTGCACTACAGCCAAAGATATACAATCAGAAACCAATAATGCTTTGAGACGCAGACTTAATAGTATCACGACCATGAATTATCCATGCACCAATCGGCCAAGGATATTCGTGTTTTCAATTACGGTTATGATTATACCGAATAATCCTTGGTCATAATCATTCCAAGTCTATCAATGCACTACGACCAAAGATGACTTTTACCACATCCATGAATTAATATTTCATTTCTGAGACTCAGCTCAATAATTAATTCATATCATTGAATCATCCCTGCACTACAGGCCAAGGATATTCATTAGTATCACGACCACGAATTATCCATGCGCTACTACCAAAGATAATCGTGTATTCATTAAGTATCACGACCACAAATTATCCATGCACTACTACCAAAGATAATCGTGTATTCATTAGTATCACGACCACAAATTATCCATGCACTACTACCAAAGATAATCGTGTATTCATTAGTATCACGATCACGAATTATCCATGCACTACGGGCAAAGATAATCGTGTATTCATTAAGTATCACGACCACGAATTATCCATGCACTACTACCAAAGATAATCGTGTATTCATTAGTATCACGACCACGAATTATCCATGCACTACTACCAAAGATAATCGTGTATTCATTAAGATATCACGACCACAAATTATCCATGCACTACTACCAAAGATAATTGTGTATTCATTAAGATATCACGACCACTTAATTATCCATGCACTACGGCCAAAGATAATCGTGTATTCATTAGTATCACGACCACAAATTATCCATGCACTACTACCAAAGATAATCGTGTATTCATTAGTATCACGACCACAAATTATCCATGCACTACTACCAAAGATAATTGTGTATTCATTAGTATCACGACCACAAATTATCCATGCACTACGGCAAAGATAATTGTGTATTCATTAGTATCACGACCACAAATTATCCATGCACTACTACCAAAGATAATTGTGTATTCATTAGTATCACGACCACAAATTATCTATGCACTACTACCAAAGATAATTGTGTTTTCAATTACTGGTTATGATTATACCGAACAATCCCCGGTCATAATCATACCAAGTCCATCTACGCACTATGTGCCACGAGATGACTTTCAACATAATATAAACATGAGGATAATGATATAAAGAATCAATCAAATGAGATAAAGGATAAATATTAAACATTTATAATATAATTTATCCAGATTCAAGAATATCCCCATGTTATCAATCACTTAATAATCTCATAATCTAATATCATTAATATTATAACAATATTTTAATCACTTCTTAAATTTATAAACAATTTATCTCAATTGTTTACGCTTTTACCATATAATGCATTTAATCATTCAAAATGCCATACTCATAAGATATCATCACCAATGATCAAATCTCTCATCAAAAAATATGCATATACTCTATATAGGATTCTCTAGCCATAAAATCCTATTTTCAACTTTGTTACTTCACATAACATATTTAACTCATATGTTCAGAATTAAACTATTTTCATGAAAAATACCAAATCAGTCCCAAAAATATTTCTTTTTCTCGAGATTTAGCATAATATAGTCCCATAATGAAAATATATTTTTCTCGAAATTTTTTAAAATTCATTTACTATTTTTTAAAAATCAATTTCTAATTAATTCCTTAAGAAATTAGCTACCTCAAGTTTAACTCCAAAAATTCCCAAATCTTGGCAGGACCTTACACACGTTAACGTGAGCTTCTAGTTTAAATTTCATGGTCATCGGAGTTATAGAACTCCGATTATAGCGTTTTTTGTCGGAAAAACCTAAATATTGAAATAGTCATAACTTGCTCATTTTAAGTCAGAATGAGCTCATTTTTGGACAGGAGGTACTTTATACCATATACCTTCATGTCCTAAAAGACCAGAATTTTTCTCATAATTTAAGTGGCCGAAACAGCCCCTCTAAAATCATGGCAGTAGCTTTTTCAATTTTTACAGCTTTGCACTCCTTTGCTAAAATCAGTCCACACAAAAATCTACAACACCTTTTCCAGTAATTCTACTTGGATTAGTTAGGTAACTCATAGATCTAACTCTAGGACTTGACCACACTCAAAAATTCAAAATATAATAGGAGATATGGTCAATTGAATTTCATGTTACGTTTTTCACCAAAATCTAATTTTCAACTCTTTGTGATTTCTAAGAAACTTTCATGTTTTCTCATAATAACCAACATAACTCATTATAACACTTACTAATACCACGTATACCCATGATTTTCATCAGTTCTATACTTTTATTATGACTTTCATCATAATCCACGTAAACTGATCCTTTTAGTTGAAGAAATATTTGAGGGTTTAAGAAATGGGTTTTTCAGATTTGGAATTCAATACAAAATTCGATTTCACGCTCTAGGGTAGGCTAGGAAATCTTCAAGAATACGTCAAGAAATTTATTAATGATAGAAATATCATTCAAAACTGCTACTCTTATCCAAGACTTGGATATTACGTTACATTGATACCAACCGTGACTTCTATCCTTTAAACCCAGATAAGACCTCACAATGATACCTATCAACTTGTCATCGTCATTCACGACGCCGCCTACGTAAAGTCCGCTTCGGTGCATTCCACACAAAGAAGTCAACAACGAAAGGATCGGGGCTCTTTACTTATGGCTTGATATAATGTTGATTAACTTTAGGGTTTGGTTACTTTGAATTCAGATAAACAGTTGGTTAGGAATATGAAAGCTAACAACCTTACAATGCAAAAAAAGAATAATGAGTAGTTAATCAATCGTTTTCAAAAATTACCTCAAAGGCAAGTATTTTCAAAGAGATAATATCGACAGGTAACGCGAAAGTGTTTATTTGAATCAAACAAGATTTAAAAAAAACAGTGGAGGTAACGAAGGCTCCTACTAACGAGGTTTCAACCAACAAGTCAAAGTCTAACTTCACCGGAGTTAAATTTAAACGTTGAACGCAAGCAAGTGAGATAAAAGAATGGGTAGAACCGATATCTAATAAGGTATAGACTTCGCAAGAATTTATAATTAACTAACCCGTGCTAACTTCGTTCGAGTCACTTGCTTTTTAAGAAGTCATGAAAAACGCTCTTCATGAAACCACCGACTTTGTTTTGTCCGTATCCGCCTTTGGTGCCACCGTCCCAGCTGGACTTGACTTCACCATACGACAAAATCGAGCTAAGTGACCTTCTCTTCCACAATTAAACACGCTTTGGATTGCTGCGTACAGTTTGGACGGATGTGTCCCTCATGTCCGCATTTGAAATATACGACCGGTGGTTGTTCTTCTTCCTTTGAAACGAGTGCTGATGCCGACGTCTTCACGTCATTGTTGAACCCTCTCTTCTTGAAATGTCCATTCTTATTATCTTGGCCATGATTACCACTGAAATGGTTACCATTCTTGACATGATAATTTCCCCCACGATGGTTATCATTGTTCGATGACCTGCCACGGTGATGATTATTATCTTGTTGTTGCTCATTACCTTTTGGTTGAAATGACTCAACTGATCTCATGTGCTTCATTGCTTATCTCAATATTTTCAGATGTCATTTTCAAATACTGCCACCAAACATGGGTTAAATAACATATCACATATTATCCCTATACTCTAACCGACCAAATAAATACCACATAAACTTAGGTAGGTCATACTAGCGAAGGAATTCCCCGTCTCTCCCCTCCTAGTTATTATCTCACATCTTAGCCAGGGATCATATCCCTAAGCTCGATACCAACCATGACGCCCCAAAATTAGGTATACGTCACCCATCTTGGGTCGCCACTTACATGGTACAATAAATTCAAATACAACTTACTAATATAAGCGTAGGTACAATACGACATAAAGCGTGAGTTTGAATACAAATATTGTCTACTAGATATTATACAAACTCAAAAGGAGTCCTCATTACAACTATTATCACACTATTTCACGTAATAGTGAGGACTACTAATGCTATCCTCGGACCATTACTCCGCTCCCGACTCGTCTCCGCCTATGTTCTCATTTCAAGAAGAACAGGTGAAAGAAAAGGTGAGCTCAACTAGCCCAAGAAGAAATATTATGACTAAGATAATGCGAATAAATTATCATTAGTCTTCAACAATGTTAAACCGATAAAATACAATAGATAACCGGTTTAATCTGCAAATGAATATGCAATCCATTAAAAGAGTCAAGTAGAAAATAAAGTCTCATCGCCTTTTAGGTTTTAAAAGGTTTTCATCAATTTTATCACGAGACTCAAATTTTAATAACAAAACCACCACATCTAATCATCCCCGTACTCACTTGGCCAAGGATTTTCATCAAATTATCAATGGTCATGACTATACCGAATCACCCCGGTCATAATCATACCAAAACTATCCATCCATGCATTAAAGCCAATCGAGGACTTTTGTCACATCATTTATAACAAGTCATGATTATACCGAATGATCCCGATCATAATCATACTAAGTTCATTTATGCACGTAAGCCAAAGATAACATAATATAACATGAGGATGATGACAATGACATAATAATTCAATAAAACAAGTTCAAGAATTATTTTATCCAGAATTATTATCGCCCAAATTGTCAACATGATCTTGCTTTTGTAGAGTAAAATTCGAGAATGATCGGAAGAATATTTTCATGAAAAGATATCTTTGGATGAAACGCAAATATCAAGGATATTCTACTAATTTCATGGAGTATAGAAGTCAAAGTTTTAACCAACCGAGAATAATAAGAAATGGAATAACAACAGAAATCACCATGCACGCGCAGACTTCAGATAGTACATGTGTTATTCCAATGTAATAATAATAATCGGAACCAAAGTCGGTGAAAATCACACCGAGCGAGGATGTTCCAATGAGAATATAAATGCGGAATAATAAATGATGGAACCGGTCCTACAGATAAGATGATGACAGGATATTCCGACGTAATAATAAAGACGGAATAATAAAAAATGGAACTAGGTCCCACAGATAAGATGCAGATGTGATATTCCAACAGAATAATAAAGAATAGAAGAATGTCACCAAGTATAGGGATTCAGCAGTACAAAGTTATTCCAATGTAATAAATAAGAATGGAATAACATAAGGATTTCACCAAGTATAGGGTATGCCGCATATACAAAGTTATGTATAGGGTATACCACTTTTACAAAAGTTATTCCAATGTAATAATAATAAATGGAATAATGTAAGTTCTCTTCAAGAAGAAAGAATAACACCACCTACAGTAAATGAACTGAATATAGAAGTAGTGAAGTAAAGAATACTCTTCTTCTTTCTATAATTTTCTCTATAACTTCTCTCTATAATTTCTCTAGAGTTTCAATGAATTCGTAAGAAAATAATGAAGGAATGAGCTTCTATTTATAGGAAAATGAAATGCATAAGAATTAATCCATGAACATCCCAGATTGATTTACTTTAATCTGACGGTCCATATTTAAAGAAAAATCTTTTAAATAAAATATAATATATTCTATTTATATAAAACATTTTACTATGCAAACACTATGCAATACTATGCAAAACACTATGCAACACTATGCATAATAAAATATAATATATTCTATTTATAGAATAACTTTAATAAAGTATTCTATTTTATATAAAAGATGTTTCGCTTTTATTACGTTAATAATACTTAATAAAACAAAACGTCATTATCGCTATAATAATTCATATTATTAATCGACAATAATGGAATCAAACCTGAGTGACTTCTCACATAAGCATCAATAATCAATACCGCGTGCTACTTTGCAACCACACGACATCGTATTCTTTTACTACCGAGTAGTTCAACAAGATCAACCAGTAAAACTTCCGCCGTTATTTCAATAAAATATTTTTTGTCGCTTTTCTCAATCCGACAATAATTCATTATTGGGGTCCACCAATGATTGAGCCAGTTATTTAATATTCCTCGCTAAACCGAATATTCTCTAACCAATCGAATATAATATAACCACTTGCATACTTTGCAAAATTTATAAATACTACCCACAACTATAATATTATCTTAAATTCACACCATAATATTAAAAAATTATTTCGACAAAATTAAAATCATTATTGATAAAATCTGGGGTCTCACAAATATTATGACTAAGATAATATACAACAAATTATCGTTAGTCTCCAACAGAGAAAAATCTAATAGAATACAATAGACAACCAGTTTTAAATCAACAACTGCAGCGGAAACAACAATTCATTAGAAGAGTTAAGTAGATAATGCAAACTACTATCTTCTATATATGAATTTAAAAGTTCATCGTCGATATTTTATCCTCGTAACATCAATCAATATATATCTCGAATCAAATATTCATCTTTGCACACTACAGCCAAAGATATTCATCGATTGGTCATGTTCATCTAAACACTGTTCATCTTTGCACTACGCCAAAGATATTAATCGATCGATTCGCCATGTTCATCTCAACACTGTTCATCTTTTGCACTACTGGGCCAAAGATATTCATCAAGAAATCATTCATCTTTGCACTACAAAGCCAAAGATATTCAATAATATCATCATTTAGGATCGAGGATGATGAAAAATATTTTAAAGAAAAGCGAATCCAATTGAAAAACAAAAAGAACAAATATTAAGGATTCGTATTTTAAACAATCCAAGTTCAAAAATACTTCATAAGTAATCAGAGTGGAGTAAAATTCAAGAATGATCAAAACATGGATACAATCAAAACTAGTATCCATAGTAGACATTTGGACAAAAAGAAGAAATTTTATTTTTCGGTGAATAGTGCCGTATACGTAAATAGTAACTCCGACACCAAAAGATAGAAATTTTACAAAAAAAAACATCTTCACGCTTCGTGAATAGTACTCGTGAATAGTAACTCATGAATAGTAACTCATGAATAGTAACTCGTGAATAAGTAACTCATGAATAGTAACCCAAATCATGAAAAAGTTCCAAATTTGATAAAATTTCCAACCAATATTTTGGCATAATGATATTGAAGAAATAATATCATTTTCGAATAAAATAACATCCTTACCTCGAAAGACAAAGATTTCTAGTGAAACACAGGATATAGGCTATGACTTGAACTTGCACCGTATAGCAATACTCAAAGTATACTCAAAATACTCACAAGAATACGCCGATAATATATAGAGAGAAAACTTGATTCTCGGTGTGATTTTCAATTCTAACCTAAGCACCTATTTATAGAAATTGCTTAGAACACCAAAGCGAAAATTTAATAAAATATTAATATATATTTATTAAATTCTTACATACACTTTTTATCAACTGAATTCAGCATTCAACACAAGTAGCCCACCTCACAAAACTTTTAAAAAACGTTTTCTTATTTAACATAATTAAAACTTCAAAAATTAACTATTTCTGAGCTTCTGAACTTCAATAATTCATAATAAATAGCCCTTTTGTCAAAAAATTTGAATCTCGCGATTTTCCATAGGAAATTCCATTATCTACAACTTTGCAGAAGGAAGTTTTTCCAAATTCCAAACAGAAATTGACCGAAATTCACAAACCAAGCGATTTTATTGTGCTATAATCAAATTTCATTAATAATTGTGTCCACCAACACACAAAATATGTGTTAAACATTTAATGCCACAAAATACTCTTCCTCCTCATATACTCATATATCCCACATTCATTAAAAATATCACCGTTAATATATTATTAAAATAATATATTTAAATGAATTATTTTATCGAAAAAGATAAAATATTAATTTTCAACAATTGTCACATTAAAATTTTCTCCATCTATATCCACATAAAATCAATATTTTCCTCATCATATAAATCAATAATTAATTATTCACAAATAATATTACAGAATCACAAAGATCTTGGCAACCGTGCCGTTCCAGAGAAAGAGGGGCTTTCCAATAAGGATCTTCCTCATCTTGCAAGCGTTAAATTAGGTGACCAAACCTCTTCTTAGACGTAACTTTCTAGACATTGCCAATAATGCTATCCAATAATATTATTCAGATAATATGAATTATTGTCAGATAATGAAAAATCTTTGTGTAATGACAATTTATTGAAACAACAGTAATATAAAATATCAATGCGCAATTATTGAATCAATAAAATAAAAATCGAATAAAGAATTATCGTAACAATTATTGAGTAGTGCCTTTCACGTAAGAATCAATAATTGGTGCAATACTGTGTGCCATCTGTTCAACAACGCCAGTATTAGTGTGTTTTAACCACCGGGTATTCCAACAAGATAATTCAGAATAACTACGCCGTTATTTATAAACATCTTATATTTGTCGTTTTCTTCATCCAATCGTTTTTCCGTTATGGGGACCACAAAAGACCTTGCGCCGTGCATTTAATATTTCCAAACAATAATGAATATTTTATAACCACTGCTTATTCAAATATTTTGCGTATTTTACCCATAACTATCCACATTAATCAAATCAACCCTTACTATTTCAAAATAATAAATAGAGAAAAATAAATTTCATTTATTAATAATTTGGGGTCTTACAGTAGTTGTTATCGTTAACACTGTTGGAATACCCGGTGGTTAAAACACAAGAATGTCGCATTGTTGCACAAAGAAGACACTGCGGTATTGCAAAGAATTATTGATTCTTACGTAAAGAAGGCACTACTCAATAATTGTTACAAGTGAATTATCGCTCAAGATTTTATTTTATTGATTCAATAATTGCGTTGATATTTTTATATTATCGTTGTTTCAATAATTGTCACTACATACGATTTTCCATTATCGAAGTAATAATTCATATTATCGAATAATATTATTAGAAAATATTATTGGCAATGTCTAGAAAGTTTTACCTAAGGAGAGGTTTGGTAACCTAATTGCGCGCCAGTAAGGAGAAATTCTTATTGGAAAGCCCTCTCTTTCCAGGAACTACCGGTTGCCAAGATCTTGTGATTCTGTAATATTATTTGTGAATAATTAATTATTGATTTATATGATGAGGAAAATATTCATTTTATATGGATATAGATGGAGAAATTTTTTTAAAGTGACAATTGTTGAAAATCGATATTTTATCTTTTCTGATAAAATAATATTTTATTATATTATAATATAATAACGATGATATTTTTACAATGAATGTGGGATATATGAGTATATGAGGAGGAAGAGTATTTTTGTTACAAAAGTTGTTTAAAACATGTTAAACATGTCTGTGGGCCCATTTCTTGACTGAAATTTGATTATAGCCTGTAAAATCGCCCGTTTATGGATTTCGGTCAATTTCTGTTTGGAATTTGGAAAAACTTTCTTCTGCAAAGTTGTAGATAATGGAATTTCCTATAGAAAATCGCGAGATTTGAATTTTCTGATAAAAAGACTATTTTATTATGAATTATAGAAGTTCTGAAGTTCCAAAATAATTGATTTTGGAAGTTTTAATTATTTTTAGTTAGAAAAACGTTTTTGTTATTTATAGGCATGTGTTAAGAGTTGGAAATCAGCTGGTATGAGTGCGTAGAAAATTTTAATATATATATTAATATTTTATTAAATTTTCTACTTCGGTGTTCTAAGCATTTTTCTATAAATAGGTGCTTAGGTTAGAATTAAAATTACACCGTAAACTATGCATTCTCTCTCTCTCTCTCGATATATTGAGCGTATTCTTGTGAGTATTTTAATACTTTGAGTGTTGCTATATTGTAAGTTCAAGTCATAGCTTATATCCGTGTTTCAACTGTAAGATCTTGTCTTTTTACAAGGTAAGGGATGTTATTTTCTTCTCAAATGATATTATTTCTTCAATATCATTATGCCAAAATATTAGTTGGAACTTTTTATCAAATTTAGAACTTTTTCACGTGGGGTTACTATTCATGAGTTACTATTCACGAAAGTTACTATTTATGAGTTACTATTCACGAAGTTACTATTCATTTAGTACTATTCACGTAAGCATGATGATCTTTTTTGTGAAATTTCTATCTTTTAGTGTCGGAGTCACTATTCATGTATATGGCACTATTCACGTATACGGCACTATTCACGAATACGACACTATTCACAGAAAAATTAAATTTTCATTTTTCGTCCAAAATACCTATTATAGATACTAGCTTTGATAGTATCCATGTTTTGATCATTCTTGAATTTTACTCCACTATGATTATTTATGAGGTATTTTTGGACATAGAATAGCTAAAATACTGAATCCTTAATATTTATTCTTTTGTTTCATTTGGATTCGCTTTTCTTTAAAATATTTTTCATCATCCTCATCCTAAATGATGATATAATTGAATATCTTGGCTCAGTAGTGCAAAAGATTAATGATTTCGATGAATATCTTTGGTCAGTAGTGCAAAGATAAACATGTGTTTAGATGATCATGAATTAATGATGAATATCTTTGGCCCGTAGTGCAAAGATGAATATTTGATTCGATATATATATTGATTGATGTTACAGGATAAAAGATGACGATGAACTTTTAAATTCATATATAGAAGATAGTAGTTTGCATTCTCTACTTAACTCTTCTAATGAATTATTATTTTCACTGCGAATATTGATTTAAAACTTGTTGTCTATTGTATTCTATTAGATTTTTCCCTGTTTAAGACTAACGATAATTTGTTCTATATTATCTTAGTCATAATGTTCTTTACTAGGCTAGTTGAGCTCACCCTTTTCCTTTTTGTTCCATTTTTCTTCTCAGGAGGCGAGAATGTAGCGAGTACTAGTCGGGGTATGGAATGATGGTTCTAGAAGTTATTTTAGTAGTCCTCACCATTTTTTGTAAAATAATGTATCAATAATTGGAATGATGACTTATTTAAGTGTGAATATTGTCTAGATGACAATATTTGTATTTAAACTCACAATTTTTATGTTGTATTAATAAAGTTATTGTTGTTTCTGTACCATGTATTTGGCGACTCAGAATGGGTGTTGTATACCTGTTTTGGGGGTGTCACAAAGATGCTTGTGGAAAACCGTAAGTGGGTAGAAGAGGCTCAAAGGAGGGAAGCTCTGGAGGCGCAGCGTGTAAGGTTTTGTGAAGATCAAAGACACAATCAAATTGTAAAATTAGCGGAAGCAAAGTGAAATCAGATTTTAAATTTTTTTACAAATCAATTACCTGGATCATCCTTTATGCATATTATTAATTAAAACGAAGAATAAGAAATTATGGAATTATACCCTTGTAGATACTAGCTTCCACATGTACGAGTTCAACTTCTACTTCTCTGTGATCTCTTTGAATCTCTGGGTAGATTCATTCTTTTGATCAATGTTAGCCACCCAAGTGTATGACCTTTAGAGGTAAAAACCCTAGTTTTTCCTATCTCTATGGGGGGCGTACTCTCCAACTTTTTGGAATCACGTATATTTGATATTTGATATCTGATATAAGACTCTTCTTATAAAGATATCAAGTAACCCTATTTACTTAAGTAAATAAGGTATTATTTATTTAATTAAACTTCTTTAATTAATTGGGTTCTCTAATCTTATTAGGGATAATTAATTAAACTCCTTAAACTAAGTTTGCCTCCTAATCCTATTAAGAATAAATGAGAGTACTTATATTAAATTAATTTCTAAACTCTTTAGAAATTAAAATAATAATAATTGTAATAATATTAATAAGACTTTTCTTATTAAGCTTGAGGAGAGGAGAGAGGGGGGGGAGAATGTAAGATCCCATTGTTACTTAGTAGGTCCCTGTTCACAAGGGTTTGCTAATTTTCCGTGATCAAGCTCAGTTAATTCTTGATCGATCAAGTCTGAAGTTGATTGTGTCGTAAATCTCTTTGGAAATATTACTTGCAATTGCCAGTTCAATATTCTTTTAGTTTAGATGCTAAATATATGAGGAATGTTTCTTACATCCATATCGTTCTGTTTTTCTCCATCCTTACCTTTTGAGTACATTATTCTGATCATAACTTCATATTTAACAGGAACAAGCTCGAAAAGAGAGAGAAGAATTGGATAAGATGCTTGTGGAAAATCGTAAGTGGGTAGAAGAGGCTCAAAGGAGGGAAGCTCTGGAGGCGCAGCGTGTAAGGTTTTGTGAAGATCAAAGACACAATCAAATTGTAAAATTAGCGGAAGCAAAGTAAAATCAGATTTTAAATTTTTTTTACAAATCAATTACCCGGATCATCTTTTATGCATATTATTAATTAAAACGAAGAATAAGAAGTTATGAAATTATACACTTGTAGATACTAGTTTCCACAAGTACGAGTTCAACTTCTACTTCTGTGTGATCTCCTTGAATCTCCGGGTAGATTCATTCTTTTGATCAATGTTAGCCACCCAAATGTATGACTTTTAGAGGTGATTCATCAAGGAAGAAGAATTTTCAAGAAGAATGGTGTATTGGCTAAAAACCCTAGTTTTTTCTATCTCTATAGGGGGCGTACTCTCCAACTTTTTTGAATCATGTATATTTGATATTTGATATCTTATATAAGACTCCTCTTATAAAGATATTAGATAACCCTATTTACTTAAAATAAGGTATTATTTATTTAATTAAACTTCTTTAATTAATTGGGCTCCCTAATCTTATTAGGGATAATTAATTAAACTCCTTAAACTAATTTTGCCTCTTAATCCTATTAGGAATAAATGAGAGTACTTATATTAAACTAATTCCTAAACTCTTTTAGAAATTAAAATAATAATAATTGTAATAATATTAATAAGACTCCTCTTATTAATTTATATTTAAAATTTTCAAAATATTAAATAATAAATATTAAACTATTTAATTTATTCTATCACCATAGATTAAATTAAATATACTTGACATATATTATTACGATTATGTCATTAACTTTTTAAATAATTATTCTTCCTTTTATGGTGTGACCCTTTAGGTTCTTCATATTAATCCGGTTGTGAATAAATTAATTAGAACATTTTAATCTTATATAAATAAATAAATTAAACTATTAAATTATTTAAATAAATAATATTTATTCTACAATAAGGATAAGTCTCCCTCGCGATCAACAACTTTTTAGATAATATAGATTTCAATATTAATCATAAAAGAACCTTTGAGTAAATAGTTATCGTACAATTTAATCATTCCACCATACAATGTCTCAATTAAATATAAGACATGGAATTATTGTAAAGTCTTATTTTATTTATTTTTATGTATTTCGATTCCCAAATGCACAACTCCGAATAAATACAAATTAGAAATTACTTTCTAATTTCATTTCACATTGGCCAATGATTCCTGAGTTGTCATTTATCGAATCACATAGGACATTTCTTCTTTTACTAGAAGTGATAGATTTTATATTGATCATTCATTATCTTCATATATAACTTATTACACCCAAACATACCATTTGATATACTCTAAGAGTCTTAAGGAATAAGTTAAAGTGTAATTCATTATATATAAGATACTATGATGATCTCAAGTCTAAGGATTATTCAGACTACTATCACTACTGAGGGAATTTCTATCAAGACAAAAGTAAAACTCCATCGTGTATTCTCAATAGCGAGTAATGCTCATTGAATTTATTCTCCAATAAACACCTACATACTTGCTTTAGTGTTTTCACAACAAATGATTATGAGATCAATCATCCTTATCCAATGAGCAAATAACATATGTACCAATCTATCCGGATTCACTAATCTCCTTTTTAGTAATCCATTGATTGGGAACATTTTAGTTTTAAACTATCTAAGAATTTAGATCTCATTAGCATGATATCATCATGATTCTAAAAGTGTTGCTTAAAACTATGAGTTAAAACAACACCATGTAGATAATAAATGTCTTAAATAAATAATTTATTTATTAATAAATAAATAAGATTAATTACATGATTGGTTTGTATACATACTATTTTCACAGCGGAAATAAGAGGAACGCTACCGCGAGTTAGAACTGATTCAAAGACAAAAGTAAGAGGCTACCTGAAGAAAGAAACCGGAAGAAGAGGAAGAACATGCAAAGCAGATGAGATTATTGGGGAAGAATAAATTTCAATCTCGGCCAAACATGATTGGTCTGTAATATGAATTTCAGAGACCAACTGATATTTAACCACTAGTTTCGGTCCATGCTAGAATTTTACTTTGCTTTTGGTTTGATGAACATGTTATTGACTGCTTGATCCTTGGAAAGGGCTTTGCGATACTTAGTCCCGGAAGCCTTTTTAAGTTGGTCACCGGTATATGTAAACAGGGCTAATGGCATAATTCTAGTGCAAGAGATTCAAGAATTTGGTCTATTTATATTCAGTCAAATCATTTTAGAGCTGAACAACCCTGGCATTAACTTTTTAATTTTAGGGTCAACTTATTTTTGCTGGGGAAAAATGATGGACCCTTGGGTTTCTGTCTTTCTGATCTGAGATGCACTAACACCATCTTTACAGGGTAGTGAAAACATTTACTGGGGAAAAATGTCGTGGCAGTGTTTGAGTACTATATTAAGGAAAATGATATACACGTCGATAAATATTTAACGAATTTGGATTGCGACTAACGTGAAAGTGTATACGATAAGATATCATAATTTAAAGTTGGACCACTTAATCCCTACTTATTATCTCGTGTATGCATATACGTCGCAATCATAATTCGACTAAAAAATTTCGTAATGTATAGCAGGACTTATATTAATACTTTGAAAATAGTATAGGGTGATTTTTGAATAAAAATTTGTACAGGACTAAAACTATATCAAATCGTTAGTGTAAGGACCAAATGATTGTTTTACCTTATATTAATTGATTTAATCTTTTTATGGGTAACTATGTCATAAACTTTTATTTGTTTTAATCAATACCACATCATTTAAAATGTATTTGTAACAAAAATATAATAAGACCTAAAATTATGCTCAACTAGTATTTCTAGCGCATATTAGGTGTGCGCAAATAATATAAATAATAAATATTTGAATTAAAATTATAAAATATGGGTGAAAAAAATATGAAATATTTCAGAGATAAAAGGTGGGACAAAGAAAAGAAGTTAAAGATGACATAACTTCAAGAAGAGGGTTGCTTCGTCTGCTCTCATCTACTAAAATAGATTAATAATATAATTTTTCATGTCATTTAAAATACTATGCAAGACAAAAAATTTGACTCCTCATTAAAAAAAGGGAAAATGATTTATAGGTTGACAAATTTATGACCAAGTTATATTGCGATTTGAGCGATAAAATAAATTACAATAAGTCTAGGGGGACATTATTTTAGTGACCTTTTTTTTATTATTGATTTTTTTTTGTAGTACCTCCCAAAAATTGTATAGTATTTATTCCAATTGAATTTTTTTTTATAAAAAACAGTATTTTAGGTGTGATTTGGATACATACAAGAAACATAGTTTGTACAGTCTGTACAACCCTGTTTCTTGTATGTATCCAAATTACACCTAAAATATTATTTTTTATAAAAAAATCAATTGTAATAAATACTATACATTTTTTGAGAGGTACTACAAAAAAAAACCAAAAAAAAAGGTCACTAGAATGTCACTAGAAAAATATCCCCCTAAAAGGACTTAATAAATTAAGGTGAGATCATTTTTAATTTTATCATATTCCATGTATATACATAAGTTGGTATTTACAATCGATTATCATTTGTAATTTCACACCCTAAAATAATAATTGCACATTAAAATATATTAAAGAAAAAAAAAGTGTTGATATACACACCCTAAAATAATAATTGCACATCCCAAGTATATTAAAGAGACTATATTACCCTTAATTTATATAAAACCAATTAACACAGTTACTATCTATCTATTTTGCTTTTAAATTTATTATACATCATATTAAAAGAAAAAATGTGTATACACTTGGGCTTTTTTTGTTTGCAATGATTACACTTAAGATTGGACTATTAATCCTAAGTCTCATGTTTGTTTTTAAAAATAAACTTGGGAGTTGGGAATATGAGTCCCGTGATAATAAAATGACTTGAAAATTGGGATTATTTAATTTTATGTCCAACTATGTATTATTATTTTTACCATTTGAGACTAAAAATTTGTGAACAAAAATTAACATTTAACTTTGTTTAAACAATCCGATGTATACTATCTATCTATACTTAAACTAATGAGAATATGATATCTTTGTTATTAGTGGTAAGTGTGGCGCCCCCAAAATAGGTATACATCACCCATTCTGAGTCGCTAAATACATGGTACAGAAACAACTACAACTTTATTAATACAATTGTCGTGCAAAATACGACAACACATAAAGTGTGAGTTTAAATACAAATATTGTCTTCTAGACAATATCCACACTCAAATAAGTCCTCATTACAATTATTGATACACTATTTTATAAAAAAGTGAGGACTACTAAAACAACTGTCTTGAACCATTACTCCACACCCCCACTAGTTTCGCTTATATTCTCGTTTTACGAGAAGAAAATGGAACAAAAGGAAAAGGATGAGCTCAACTAGCCCAAGTAAAGAATATTATGACTAAGATAATATACAACAAATTATCCTTAGTCTTCAACAGGAAAAAATCTGATAGAATACAATAGACAACAAGTTTTAGATCAACAACTGCAGCGGAAACAACAATTCATTAGAAGAGTTAAGTAAAGAATGAAATCTACTATCATCTATGAATTTAAAAGTCCATCATCGATATTTTATCCCTGTAACATCAATCAATATACATCATAAATCAAATATTCATCTTTGCACTACAGGCCAAAGATATTCACCAGTTGGTCATGTTCATCTAAACACTGTTCATCTTCAGACTACTGGGCCAAAGATATTCATCATTAAGTCATATTCATCTAAACACTGTTCATCTTTGCACTACGGGCCAAAGATATTCATTATAAAATCATTCATCTTTGCACTAAAGCCAAAGATATTCGATTATATCATCATCGAGGATGATGAAAAATATTTTAAAGAAAACGAATCCAGTGAAACAAAAGAACAAGTATTAAGGATTCGTACTTTAAACAATCCAAGTTCAAAAATACTTCATAAATAACCAGAGTGGAGTAAAATTCAAGAATGATCAAAACATAGATACAATCAAAGCTAGTATCCATAATAGATATTTTGGACGAAAAATGAAAATTTAATTTTTTTGTGAATAGTGTCGTATACGTGAATAGTGCCGTATACGTGAATAGTAACTCCGACACCAAAAGATAGAAATTTCACAAAAAAAAAATTATCATGCTTCGTGAATAGTATTCATGAATAGTAACTCGTGAATAGTAACTCATGAATAGTAACTCTGACATGAAAAAGTTCCAAATTTGATAAAAAGTTCCAACTAATATTTTGACATAATGATATTGAAGAAATAATATCATTTTCGAATAAAATAACATCCCTTACCTCAGAAAGAATAGTACTTCTGATTGGAATACTGGATATAGTGCTGAAAGAACTTGCACCGTATAGCAATACTCAAAGTACTAAAATACTCACAAAATACGTTCGATATTATAGAGAGAGAAAACTTTAGTTTCTGGTGTGATTTTCAATTCTAACCTAAGCACCCTATAGGAAATTGCTTAGAACACCAAAGTAGAAAATTTAATATAATAATATTATATATAAACAAATTTCCTACGCCCACTTCTTGAATCTGAATTCAGCAACTACATCACATGCAAGACCCACAATTAATGACAAAAATGTTTTTCATATAAAAAAATAATTAAAACTTTCAAATATCAATTATTTCGGAACTTCAGAACTTCAATAATTCGTAATAAATAGCCCTTTTATCAGAAAATTCGAATCTCGCGAATTTTTATAGGAAATTCAATTCTCTACAACTTTACAGAAGAAAGTTTTTCTAAATTCCAAACAGAAATTGACCGAAATCCACATACGGACGATTTTATAGGCTATAATCAAATTTCAGTCAAGAAATGGGTCCATCAACATGTTTAACATGTTTTAAACAACTTTTGCAACAAAAATACTCTTCCTCCTCATATACTCATATATCCCACATTCATTGTAAAAATATCACCATTATTATATTATAATAATATAATAAAATATTATTTTATCGAGAAAAGATAAAATATCAATTTTTAAGAATTATCACTTAAAAATTTTCTCCATCTATATCCACATAAAATCAATATTTTTCCTCATCATATAAATCAATAATTAATTATTTACAAATAATATTACAAAATCACAATCATCGACAACCGTGCCGCTCCCTAAGAAAGAGGGCTTTCAATAAGAATTTCTCCTTCTTGGCGCCGCAATTAGGTGACCAAACCTCTCTTTATGTAATTTTTTAGACATTGCCAATTATGTTATCTAATAATATTATTAGGATAATATGAATTATTGCTCTAGATAATGGAAAATCTTTTTGTAGTGACAATTATTGAAACAACAATAATATAAAATATCAACGTAGAAATTATTGAATCAATAAAATAAAATATTGAATAAGTAATTATCGTAACAATTATTGAGTAGTGCCTTTCACGTAAGAATCAATAATTTGTGCAATACCGGTGTACTCTTTGTGCATAACAACGTAGACATCGTGTTTTAACCTAAGGGTATTCCAATAGTATTAATCTTGAATAACTACTACCAAGTTATTTATAAACAACTTATATTGTCGTTTTTTTTTTCATCCAATCGCTTCACAGTTATGGGGCCCATTATTAAGAAATTTACCGTTGCAGTGCATTTAATATTCTCCAAGACGTAAAGAATATTTCACGACTAAATGAATATTCTCCGACAATAATGAGTATTTTATAACCACCTGCTTATTTAAAATATTTGCGCATTTTACCCATAACTAACCACATTAATCAAATCAACCCTTACTATTTCAAAATGATAAATAGAGGAAATTAAATCTTTATTTATAAAAAGTTGGGGTCTTACAGTAAGAGTATAATAGTTCAAGAGAATTGATATTGGAAATTGATATTTCCACACAAGCTCTCTCACGTGGAGGTAGGACCCACTCACTATTTATGTGAGAGGGATCATGTGCAAATATCAATTTTTATGTGAAATATCAGTTCTATTGATATTTTCACAAGTAAATTTGATAGTTTCACAAGTTTCTCCTCACATGAGGTGAATCTCATTTACTATTTATGTGAGGAGAAGCTTGTGGAACTATCAAATTTATTTGTGAAAATATCAATTTTTTAGTTCAAATGACAAATTTTTATTCAATCCTTTAAATAATTATAGACAAAGATTAATAGTATTGAGATTATAATTTATGGAAATACGGGATTGTAATAATTGCAAACAAGAATGACTTATTAGTTAGCTATTTCAAAACACGATCCTCAACCATTTACTCTCTCCGTCCATTAATATAAGATGTTTTAGAGAATTTTTTTTGTCCCTTAATATATAACGTTTTAGAATTCCAAATAAACATTAATTGCTTAGTTTCCAATATTATTCCAAGTATTAAATATAGCTTTGGTTCTCTCACTATTTTTTGCCCAATAAATAACAATATTATTTTCCAATACAAGGGCAATATAGACAATTGATATTATATTTAATGTTATATAATCATTTCCTTAATACTTGTGCATAACTCTAAAAAAATCTTATATTAAAGGACGGAGGGAGTACTACTATATTAAATTGATTATATTTTCTTAAACAGTAACTCATCCCCTGCACCACCACTTTTTTATCTGAATCAGTGTTGCTTCAAATCTAAAAATGTCAAAGCCCTAAGAGCATCTCCAGCAGATAGACTATCTGTTGGACTATATTTAGTCCATATGACATCAACATATGTCCTTTAGTCTTCAATCCTTTCAACAGATGGACTATCTTGTGGACTATAATATAAAAAGATTAAAATAATCAATGAATTCAAAAAAAAACTCCAACGGTCATATTCGAACGACCATATTCCAACGGATATATTTTAAAGAACAAATAACATCGATAAATATAAGGCACATCTAGTCTCTCATATTCACTCATCTCAACTTCAGTCTTCCAATCAAATAAGTTATTTTAAATATGTCTCGTCAATTCGAATTAGCTATGTTGCACATGGATGAAGAAGAAGATGAAGAAGCATATGGACAATTTTTAGGCATGGCGGCTATTGAAGAAGAACAACAAAATGTCAATAGGCATACATCACGTCATCGTGGTTCTGTGTAAGGTCGTATTACCATTGATCGTGGTAGACATGAAGGTCATAATCGACTTTTTCGTGATTATTTTACTGAACATCCTACATACCCCTCGTATCTATTTTGGAGAAGATTTCGAATGCAACACCCACTTTTCCTCCGAATTCAACGAGCAGTTGAAGCATATGATTCATACTTCGTCCAAAAAATGAATGATGCAGGACAACTCGGTTTATCTTCTCTACAAAAGATAATGCCTCAATGCGGATGCTTGCTTATGGTGTTTAAGCGGATTCCGTTGATGATTATGTGCAGATCGGTGAAAGCACGGCTATAGTGAGTCTTAAACGGTTTGTAAAAATAGTCATTTCAAATTTTGGTGATGAATATTTGAGATCCTCCAATAGTGATGACATCGTTAGATTGCTATCAAAAGCTGAAGAGCGTGGTTTTCCTAGGATGTTGGGGAGCATCGACTGCATGCATTGGGAATGGAAGAATTGTCCGGTTGCGTGGCTTGGTATGTATTCTGAACATGTGCATGAGCCAACAATTATTTTAGAAGCGGTGGCTTTATACGATCTTTGGATATGACATGCATTTTTTGGATTAACAGGCTCTTATAATGATATTAACGTTTTGGAGAGATCATCTATCTTCTCTGCTCTTACTGAAGGTCGAGCTCCAGCTGTAAACTACTAAATTAATGGAAATGAGTACACGATGTGATATTACCTTGCTGATGGTATATATCCCCATGGGCAACATTTGTTAAAACCATTTCGGAACCTCGGGAAAATAAAAGAAAACTATATGTTAAGACTTAAGAGGTGCTTAGAAAGGACGTTGAGCGAGCATTTGGGGGGGGGGGGGGTACTGCAAGCACGTTTTGCGATAGTTCGTGGTCCCGCACGATTTTGGGATCAAACAACACTAAAAGAAATTATGACCGCATGCATAATACTACATAATATGATCGTTGAAGATGAACGAGATGGAAATCAAGAACCAACAACCTATGATACACATGACGAGATTCCAACTGTAGAAGTGTCTCGTGAGCGTACCCCGCAATTACTTGAATTCATTGAAGCCAATCATTGCATAAGGGATAAACAAGTTCATTCTCAACTTCAAGAAGATATTATTCAACATTTGTGGTCACTACATGGAAGAGCGTAATCCATTACATTCTACTACAATAATAAGCAAGTCATAATTCTCTAATAATAAGCAAGTCAACTACTAGACGTAACTCTTTTCATGATTTCTTTCTTGCGTTGTTTGTAATATTCAGCTACTTCTGTAAGACCCCAACTTATTATTAATGAAATTTAATTTTCTCTATTTATTATTTTGAAATAGTAAGGGTTGATTTGATTAATATGGATAGTTAGGGGTAAAATACGCAAATATTTCAAAATAAGCAAGTGGTTATAAAATATTCATTGTTGTGGGAATATTCGTTTGGTCGTGGAATATTAAATGCTTTGTCGGGAATATTAAATAAAACGGCGCTAAATGACCATGTGTGGGCCCCATAACGGAAAGTGATTGGATGAAGAAAACGACAAATATAAGTTGTTTAAAAAATAACAAATAAGTAGTTATTCTAGATTAATCTTGTTAAAATATACTCGGTGGTTAAAACACAAGAAGACACGGTATTGCACCAATTATTGATTCTTACGTAAGAAGACACTACTTAATAATGGTTACGATGAATTATTTCAAAGATTTTATTGATTCAATAATTCTTTGTATTGATATTTTATATTACCGTTGTTTCAATAAATTATCATTACACAAGTATTTTCCATTATCGAGCAATAATTCATATTATCCGAATAATATTATTGGATAACATTATTGGCAATGTCTAGAAAGTTACATCTAAGGAGAGGTTTGGTCACCTAATTGCGCTAGCAAGAAGGAGAAATCTTTATTGGAAAGCCCCTCTTTCTTGGGAAGCTGCACGATCACAATATTGTGATTTCGTAATATTATTTGTGAATAATTAATTATTGATTCATATGATAAGAAAAATATTGATTTTATGTGGATATAGATGGAGAAAATTTTAATGTGACAATTGTTGAAAATTGAAATTTTATCTTTTCTCGATAAAATAATTCATTTAAATATATTATTATATTTTAATAATATAATAATTGTGATATTTTTACAACGAATGTGGGATATATGAGTATCTGAGGAGGAAGAGTATTTTTGTTGCAATAAATATTTAAAACATGTTAAACATGTCGGTGGACCCCATTTATTCGATCGAAATTTGATTATAGCTTTGTAAAATCGCTTTGTTTGTGGATTTCTATCCATTTTTGTTTGGAATTTGGAAAAATTTTCTTCTGCAAAGTTGTAGAGAATTGATTTTCCTATAAAAAGTCTCAAGATTCGAATTTTTTGATAAAAGGGCTATTTATTATGAATTATTGAAGTTCCGAAGCTCCGAAATAATTGATTTTTGGAAGTTTTAATTATTTTTATTAAGAAAAACGTTTTTATTGTTTTTGGCACATGTGTGGCTGAAGTTTGGATCAGATTTGTGTGCGTAGGAAATTTGATTATATATATTATTATTATATTAAATTTTCTGCTTTGGTGTTCTAAGCATTTTCCTATAAATAGGATGCTTAAGTTAGAATTGAAAATCACACCGTAAACCCAAGTTTTTCTCTCTATATTATTGAGCGTATTCTTGTGAGTATTTTGAGTATAATTTGAGTATTGCTATACGGTTGCAAGTTCAAGTCATGCTTTATATCAGGTGTTTTTAAATCTTGATCTTTCGAGGTAAGAGATATTATTTTTTTTCGTAATGATATTATTTCTTCAATATCATTATGTTGAAATATTGATATGAAGTTTTTTATCAAATTTGGAATTTTTGGTGTCGGAGTTACTATTCACGTGTACAAAGACTTTATTCACGATACTGATCTTATTCACGAATACGACATTATTCATCAAAAAATGAAAAATTTTCTTTTCGTCGTCAAAATATCTATTCGGATACTAGCTTTGATTGTATCCATATTTTGATCATTCTTGAATTTTACACCACTATGATTATTTTTGAGGTTATTTTTGGACGTGGATAAAACAAAGTACGAATCCTTAATCCTTAATCTTTGTCATTTTGTTTCTTTGGATTCGTTTCTTTAAAAATATTTTTCATCATCCTCGATCTTAAATGATGATATTATTGAATATCTTTGGGCTGTAGTGCAAAAGATGAATTATTTCGATGAATATCTTTGGCCCATAGTGCAAAGATGAAGCAGTGTTTAGATGAACATGACCAATGATGAATATTTTTGGCTGTAGTGCAAAGATGAATATTTGATTCGGATGTATGTTGATTGATGTTACGAGGATAAAAGATAGATTGACGAACTTTTAAATTCATACATAGAAGATAGTAGTTTGCATTCTCTACTTAACTCTTCTAATGAATTATTATTTCCATTGCGAATATTGGTTTAAAAACTTGTTGTCTATTGTATTCTATTAGTTTTTTTCCCGTTGAAGACTAATGATAATTTGTTGTATATTATCTTAGTCATAATATTCTTTTCTTCGGGCTAGTTGAGCTCACCTTTTTTTTTTGTTCCATTTTTCTTCTCGGGAGGCGAGAATATAGCGAAAGTACGAAAGTCGGTGGGTATGGAATGAAGGTTCTAGAGAGAGTTGTTTAGTAGTCCTCACCATTTTTGTAAAATAATGTATCAATAAATGTGATGAGGATTTATTTGAGTATAGATATTGTCTAGAAGATAATATTTGTATTCAAACTCACAGTTTTACTATTGTAATAATAAAGTTGTAGTTGTTTCTGTACCATGTATTGACAACTCAGAATGGGTGATGTATACTTATTTTGGGGGCGTCACAACTTCAGTCTCCATGTTAGCGGTGTCAATCATCATGATCCTTTTATCCTCTTGTGCTTTCATTATATTCAACTTCTCTTGCTCTTGAAAATATATTTTGTCCATGTTCTCTTGTCTCTTTTGTTGGTTCAATTTCATCTGATGCTCGAATTTCTCAAACCATAATTCTATAGGTGTACTAGTATCACCGGTTCCTTTGCCCTTTTTAAATAATGCTATCGAAGTCTTTCTTCTCATTGGCCTCTTTAATCCTGTAAAAATTGTATCTTCAATACCATCGTCTTCACCCAAACCTACTTCTTCTGCGGTTGATGGAGAAGATGCTGCTGGACTTGACTTTCTAGTACTTTTTGTTTTTTCCACTATTATATGTTTTCCATTTCGGTGCATCCTTTAATATTCTCCAACAATGCATAAATTCAAATGGCTGATTTTGCATACTTTTGAACATCTCTAATGCTTGGCATATCTATTGGAAAATTATTTACAAAGTATTAAGTATAAAATATAAGAATAAAACTTAATGAAATTTTACATGAAAAAATTGAAATACCTTATCTTGTTCACCTACACCGCTTTGTTGCATTCTTTCAATTGAAGCATAATATCTACAAAATTTGTTCACTGCGAGTTGAATTGTTGACCAACGTTTCGCCAAAGCAGTAGAATTGCGTTCAGACTCAAAATTTTTGTATTCATGAAAGTATTTGTGAACTCTTTCCCAATATCTTCTATGTTTCTGATCGTTTCCTTGAATTGGATCCATACTTACATTAAGCCATCCGGAAATAAGAAGGGCATCTTCTTCAATTGTGTAATTTCTCTTTCGCCCTATTCTTTTATTGGACTCATTTTCGGGAGTCTCAATTGGTACATCAGTTTGAATTAAAAATTCATCCAACAAATTTGGATCATCAAGTGAGAAACCTTCAGATAATAATAAAGAATAATACATCGGAGGACCATGATTTTCCATCTAAAAAATAAATTAAAGAGATATTATCAATAAAAAACAAAAATCAAATATAATAAAAATATAAACTATTATTAACAAAATACTTACAATTGCTAAATGTTGGAGTAGTTGATTGAAAGATGTAAAATAAATTGAATTATTATACATATTTATAGATTTTCCAATTACCCTTTCAATTTTTATCCGTTGGAATTTTTTTATTACCATTCTGATATTCTATCCGTTGCAGCACGCTTCCCACTTCGTCTTTTTCTTCACTTCAGACCTTCATCTCCTTCTTCAACAGAGAGTTTCATCTCCTTCTTCTTTTTCTTCATCCTCTCTCCCATTTAATTATATTTAAATTATAGTCCATGAGATTTTCGTTCCTTGATTTGGTCTTTTTGGGTTGCCGGAAAAATAGCTCGACTAAATATAGTCCATCTGCTGGAGTAAATTATGCTTCCTAGGATTTTCGCAACTCCAGTCTGCTGGAGTTGTTCTAAGCCCCTAACTCTCAATCTCTACCAAAACAAACCCAATTTAAAACAAAAGTTGAGACACACACTGCCACCTTAGCCACCAAACTGCTTTGTGATAATTGGGGTTTTAAGGAAAATGTAATTTGCTTTGTTGGGTTCCATCAGTTGCAGATTACCCATTTGATGAATTGTCACACAGAAGAAAAACTTGCACACCGTCTCATATTCATCTTTTTGAGTGTACATGTTCCCCTACATATCTCCACTCAAATGTGAAATTTAAAGAAACTACTCCAAATCCAATAAAGGTAAAGTTGGAGGAAAAAATTGTTTTCAATATAATTATTGAAATTCCATCTTGCTAAACATTGTGTCACTCAAAACTTTTTTTAAAGGGAGACGGAGAAGTTTATCTTTGTCGCATTTTGCTTTGCCCAAAATTAAGTTTCTCATTGTCAAGGGCAGAGCCATGAATTTTTTCGGTCCTGGGCTACCAAGCACCAACCATATACACAAGAAATTGTCCCACTAAGATCAATCATAAATTCAAAATCATAAATAATAATAAGGGATCGTGATTTTGAAAACTGATTGCACAAAAACATAAGAGCCTGTTTTCACTAATTAATAACATAAAAAAAAGTTAACAAGGGATCGTGATTTTGAAAATTATGGATTTAAATGGGGTGTTTGAACATACAGTCATGCCAAATATTGTTGGCAGTGGTCTCATCTTCGTTGCTCCAAGAATCGAACTTTTGAAGGACGGAATCCATGGGGTTGCTGGCTATTTTTGGAAAAGGGGTGTATTGGATATAAGTATTAAATATTTATCAAAAATTCACCCGGGCTACAGCCCAACCCAACCCGTGTGGCTCCGCCACCACTCATTATGATTTTCGGTTGATATCTCGTCTCATCTCAGATATAGGTTGACATATATAATACTTGTGGTCTTGATAAAAATGAATTGTCTCATTTACTTAATCCACGTGCTTTTTAGTATGAACTACTCGCACGTTGTCCCTTTGAATCTTTTTTTTTTTTATTTATAACCTCCCCCCCCTTGTCTGTTGCGGTCATAATCAGAATTCCTTCTTGGTGGTTGAAGTTTGCAGAATTGTCAATTAACTTCAATATCCTCCCTACAAACGAGTTATCCTTATGATGTTAGTAACATAATATACTAGTTATCCTTGCACTCAAAAGTCAGAAGTGTTCATGAAGCAATTTGGAAAAAATGTTGTTGTCGTTGGTAAACTTATAAACCAAAGCATTAATACTTTAGAAAAACATTTGAGCTTTTTTGGAGCATGTCGAGACTCACCAGTAACCATGTAAGCTTTCTCTTTTTGTAATCTAAACAGGTATGTACTCCTTCAACAAGTTTAATTTTAAGAAATATTTAATCCATCACCTTTGTGTGATCAAAGACTTGTTAGAATCAAAGGCGGGGAACGAAATCTTTTGTATTTCCCGTGAATTGACCGACCCAACAATACAAAATTTCATTCTTAGATAAATGTTGTTTCATTGTGCAGTTCTCCTTCCACATGCGTCCTCTTCCTAGAGTAAAGTGTCTCTCTTTATTAAACCTCAAAACCAAATGCATTAAAAAGATTAAGCAGATTCATACTCAGCTGATTACCAACGGCCTCAGTTCTCCTTCCAGTTTTGGTAGATTAATCGAGCAGTACTCCGCGCTATCAGCTTCTCAAGGCATGAATTATGCTTACCTAGTTCTCACCCACTTTGACATTAATCCAAATGTGTATCTTTTGAATGTATTAATCAGATGTAGTATCCCCAGATATTCTGTCCTTGTTTTTGCAAATTATGTCTCACGGGCTGATCTTGTTTTTGATGATTTCACATACATCTTTGTTCTTGGAGCTTGTGCTCGGTGCTCTTTGTTGTGGGAAGGGAAACAAATACATGGTCGGATAGTAAAACAAGGGTTTTTCTCTAATTTTATGCTGCAAACTACTGCTATACATTTTTATGCAAGAAATCAGGATGTTGTATCTGCTCGGAGAGTGTTTGATGAAATGTCTATGAGAAGTACGGAGACATGGAATTCCATGATAGCTGGTTATTGTTCACAACGAGAAAGGGTGAATAGACGTGCCTGTAATGCTGCTTTGATATTGTTGCGTGATATGATGGTTGACGCTTGTGGAGTGAAGCCGAACGATACTACAATGGTATCTGTTCTCTCCGCGGCCTCTCAGTTAGGTATTTTGGAAAGTGGTACTTGCATCCATGGTTATATAGTGAAAACAATTTATGCCCCGGAAAACGACGTGTATATTGGAACTGGACTTGTTGATATGTATTCAAAATGTGGATCCCTTGATAGTGCTATGTGCATATTTGAGAGGATGAGAGAAAAGAATGTATTGACGTGGACGGCTATGACAACCGGGTTGGCCGTTCACGGGAAAGGGAAAGAAGCATTGGAGGTTTTGGATGCTATGGAGGCTTATGGGATAAAGCCCAATGAGGTGACCTTCACAAGCTTGCTATCCGCTTGCTGCCATGCAGGACTTGTTGAAGAAGGCCTTTCTTTGTTTGATAGCATGGACAGGTTTGGAGTCATGGCATTAAGACAGCATTATGGCTGTATTGTTGTCCTTCTTGGCCGAGCTGGACATTTACAAGAGGCTTATGATTTTATAAGCAATATGAAGGTTAAACCAGATGCAATTCTGTGGAGGAGTTTACTTGGTGCTTGCAAAGTTCACGGGGACATGCTGATTGGTGAGAAGGTTGCCAAGGTCCTACTCCATATACAGGCAGAGCAGAAATTTGTGTCAACAAGTAATATTTCTGAAATGAGTGAAGACTATATAGCTTTATCTAATGTTTATGCTGCTGCAGATAGGTGGGAGGATGTAAAGATTGTGAGAGAAGTAATGAAACTTAAGGGGTTTGAACCGAAGCCTGGTTTTAGTTCAGTTCACTCACTTTAGCAACTTTGTCTAGGGTGGATTTTTGACTGCTATTGAAAGGTAATTGTTTAGGTATAGGTGATCACATCACAAATTTAATAAATTTCTATATATCCACAGGTAATAATCCGTGGCTCTCTTCACTGCAATTTTTTTTTACTTTCAGAAATACAAGTTTCATGCAGATAAACCAATGACTTTCTTTTCCAGCTAGAAACAGCTTGTACTACCTCTTCCTTTAATTGTTTCTCTTCATTGTATTGTTATATATAGCATCCCTTGAACTTGTTTTGAATGAGTCTCACATAACCAGTCTAACTAAAAACAAATCCATGGGTACGTTTTTAGCTTTAAAAGATTCATATTGCTAATTAAAATCGTACTAAAACCTGACTGCATACCTTATTCAAATTCAATATATAGTGCAGCTAACACTTTTGACAAATTAAAGTTTTGTTATACACCTGCATCTGCAAATTCACTGCTTCACCAGCTAAATAACAATAACAGTCACCAACATTTTAGTGCAAAGTACTTCAGATTATAGAGTCGTAGTCAAAACTTGCAACTATAAGCATTTTTCAAATTATTCCAGTCGACCAACATTTCACCAAAAGAAAGGTAGCTCTACACATGCATCACACCACATTCAGAGTGTATGTAAAAAAGGGGGTTAGAGTTGAATGACTATGATCGGTCGATTTTTAAATTTGAATGGACAACTGTAATTTTTTTGGCCGACTGATGAAATATTTTATATTTTCTTTTTTACAATAATAACTATTATATTAAGTAATATTAAATAAATTTACAACAATTTTGAATTTTTTCAGAGGGGTAAAATAATAAAAATCTGTTATTTAGATGTTTCAGACATGTCAATTATCAAATAACTTTTTTCGTTCAGTATTCAGAATTCTGCTTCATTCTGCTCATTCAGATTACTTAAATATTCAAACACCCCTAAGTACTTTCTGGATCTTGCAATGAAGCAATAATGGTATCTTATAATATCTTGCCTCAATTGCAAATAGAATCTGTTCTAAAACCAGATGAATTGAGGAAAACAACTAATATAATATGCGGGTTAAATACATTTTTTTTCATTCTACTCCACCTCAGTTTACAAATACATCATTGGACTAAAATTTTTTACATTCGACTCACTGAACTATAATTTTTTTACAAACCGTTACAAATTCCGTTAAATTGTTTGACTTTTAATAGATTGACAGATAGACTCTGTACATGTCATATAGATATGTCCACGTGGCATGTCATGGTGAAATAAATAAATAAAATACCCAAAAGTCAACAATTAAAACAAGTTAACCAAATAAAAAAAAACAACCAAATAAAAGCTTCTAACTTCACAATTATAAAATAGAAAAAAATAATAACTTAAATGTGATATTATATTTTTATATATATATATATATATATATATTGCTAAAAATTAAATTAAAAGATAAAATAATAATAATAATAATAATAATAATAATAATAATAATAATAATAATAATCCTCCATTTCAAAATATTAAATAATTTTATATTTTAAAGTGAACCTAAAATATTTAAAACTTATAAAAATATGAATTCATTAATTTTATATAAATACATTTATAAAAATTATACATTAATATATTTTATTATTAATTAATAATTTGTATACATTGAAAAATAAATGGATTTAACTACTTTTTGTTGTCTTTTTCTTTTGCAAATTGTCATAATACTCTCAACATTAATAATGAAAAAGTATTAATATTTTTTTCTTTGACAAATTTGTCTTTTATTGTATTTAGATATATTATATATTATTAAAATAAGATAAATTGGATAAAATTATTCATTATTCATAAATATTTTCATAATAAACATAAATTAAAAATTAAAATTCATAAAAATAAATTCAAACTTCAAAAATATAATTAAAATTTTGAAAATTTATTTTATTTTTATTTTTAAAAATTAATATAATTATTATTTATATTATGAAATCATTAAATCCAAGCTTAAATATAAAAAAAATAATTTAATACTATTCAAACGAAGCAGATATATATCGAAAATTTAGGGGTGTAAGTCAGTAAAGTAGTTAGATCTTTAATTTCGAGATAATTTCGAAAATATGATCCAAAGCTCGAATTCGAAGTTGTTCAGAGTCGAATCTGATCCGCACTCGTTTTCTGTTTAATGATACACGAGTCGAATTCGAGCATACCAATGTTCGTTCAGATTAGGGTTCGAGTATTTCATTTTTTCTCGAACTAGACTCGATATCTGCTCGATGGATCATATTCGAATATTGGTCTGATCCATGCTATTAAGCTAAATATGTGATATTTGTATCAATTTTTTTAATTTATAAAGTGTAGTATGAAATTGTGTAAACTTGTACTTGAATAAATCAATGAATTGAATGTCAATTTTTATTACATTCTTTATAATTTCAATACATAAATAAAAATGAAAAAATTATATATATAAATATTAGTTAAGTAACCAATTTAGTATGCAGTGGTTCAGTTTTAAGTGAAATGGTTCATATTCGAAACTCAATTTAAAACTTGCTTTATAAACGAGTCGAGTACTTACGAGTCAAATAGATCCGAGTAATGATCCGAGTCGAGTCTGAGATTCGACTCGTTTACACCCTAATCGAAGCAGGTTTCTTCTTCCAATTCTTCCAAACGAAGCAGATCGAATTATTCTTGTCCTACTAAATAACTCAAAAAAAAAAAATTAGAAGATCGTTGTAGGTAGTTTCTTTCTCAGATGCGCCGACTTCGATCGAAGCAGGTAGGCTCGCGGCTTCCTGGAATATCTAAGTTTCTTTCTTTAAGTCGGACCGGAATTCCTCCAGATCACGACGGTAAGTTTCGAGCACGGATTCGGATGGGTCGTGAAGGTCTTCATGAAAGAGTATTACTGATATTCATTCAATTTCTTGTATAATGATGGAGTTTATTATTGTAGAACATGTAAAAGTGGGATATGTTTTGTGGAGGAGATGAAAGAGATGTATGTAAGACTCTGAGTGTTAATTGGGGAAATGTAAAGTTGTGCTTTTGAGGTTGCAGAAAGATACAGAAGAAGAGAGAAATAGACGATAAATTGGGAGGGACGACGGAATGTTGTAGGCGGAGATAAACCAGATCAATCTATACAAATCACCAACAACTCTATATTTTTCAGAATTAAATGATTATTGGGGCAGATCTAAAGATTAACTATGATTTTCCCGGCAGATCTGAGTTTTGAAGGTTGATGATGAACTTGAATTTTGGTTTAATCTGGATCGTGATGCTCATGATTATGGTCGATGTGGCGACAATACAGATTATATGAAGAATTAGAAATCATTTTCTTCTTTGGATACTGTTTCCTCAACTTAATTTCGCAATATTATTTGTGTTTTCTCCAGAATTTGGAGACGAGGAACATCTGAACCAGATGTTCCTGAATTTGAGTTTCTTGTTGACATTTAGAATTTTAGGATTTTCAAGAGAAAAAAATCAGAGAGATAATAATAATAATAATAATATAATCCTTCTATTTGAAAATATTAGATAATTTTATATTTTTAAAATGAACTTAAAATATTTAAAAATTAAAAAAATATATGAATTCAGTAATTTTATTTAAATATATTTGTAAAAATTATTCGTATGTTTAATTTATTATTATTTTAATTAATTAATATAATTATTTGTTATGTACATTAATTTAATTTTTATTTTGTTTAACTATTTGTTATAGAATTGATAATTGTTGTGTTTTTTAATTGTTGAATATCCACCTAAGCATATGATATGACGCCACATCAACATTCCGTTAATTTTTAACAGTTTTAGACGGAAATTTCAATTTTTGTAAAAAAATTATAGTTCAATGAGTTGACTGTTAAAAATTTCAGTTCAGTGATGCATTTGTAAACCGAGTTCGAGTAAAGTGGAGAAAAGTGTACCTATAATCTGCTGAGGACCATCTTGTGGGTTGCCAACTTCCTACCACTAACCCAAAAGAATCTCATAACTCTTGGTCTGATTTGATTCTACAGTATCATTGAACTTGTTTTCCATAGCCAACATCTGTAGTATTCAAGGTGATTCTTTCACTAGTCCGGCTACATACTAAAGTTTTTTACAGGCAATCACCACCCCCAACCCATTTTTATATCTTACCAAGTCATTATTTGGTTCCAGAATAGTAAATGCCAAGGAATAAATAAAAACTTTTGTACTTTTAGTCATATTTTTAAGAATTGAGAGAGTATAAAAAAAAAATATTTTATCTTATTTTTGAGGAGGGAGAGAGTATGAAAAAGAGAAAGCAGTCCCTGATGCTACATTATTAAATGCATATACACTCAGATATACTGACAGGAGTGGTTAGTATGAAATTAATTTTGATCAATTGATTAATACGATTGTAACAGCGTAAGTGGAGATGATCTCTCTGCATTGCGTGTCGGTAGTTAATGGGTAATTTTAGCACGCGAAATTAATTTCATAATAATTGAATCATATAGTAGTAGTATTAAAGATCCATTGATTCTGCCTGATTGGGAAATCACGGTAGTACTATCTATTTTGTCATTTTGTTTTCCTACCTTCCAAATTTGTTAAAGTTTAGAATGACAATATGTTAGAAAAATTCAGTCATATATGAAACTATATTACTGTCTATTAATCATTCTCTTTTAAAATTAAAGATATAATTTAATTTTTAAAATCAAATAATAATATATAAAATTTTAAATTAATGAGAATTTATTTAATTTTAATTAATACAATTATTATAATTGTATAGTATAAAATAAAAATTATTATTCATAAAATTTATTTTATTTTAAACGTTTTCGAGTCATACTAATTTTAAAATCTAATATAACTTAAATCTCAAAAAATTGAATTATATCTCTAATTTTGAAGTATAAAGTGTATTTGTTTGGTTTTGTGCAATGTGTATGTTGTCATTTTGCTTGGGTTCATAGTATTTATTTCATTTAATAACACGTTACTATTGTGACGGTTGGCATACAATTATTATCGTAAATGTTATATATATATATATATATATATATATATATATAAATAAGGAGATCAGTCATATCAATTTATCTTTATTCTTCATCTTTTAGGCTTGCTTTAAGTGACATTTGGTTATCTGATAGTAAATACATAATTTTAGCGACGGACAACATATAAGCGTCATTAAAAGTATTTACGACGGTTGTATGACCAAAACCGTCGCCTAAAAGTAAGTAGACGGATAAGAAGAAGTATGATTGATCCGATATATATATATATATATATATATATATATATATATATATATATATATATATATATCTGGTCGATTAAAAAGCGGATACAAGCAAAAAAACGCAGCGTCGGTCAACCCTGCCGCGTTTTTCGACTCCATACCTACGACCCCGTATTTTTTTGCTTTGAGTTCGATTCTTTAGTTCGCTTTTATTAATCAATATATATATATATATATATATATATATATATATATATATATATATATATATATATTGTTGATCGATTTCACAATTAATATATAATGCAAAGATACACTAGTGATGGCCAACAAGTAATAAAGTGAAAGTAGAATATCGCTCCCACGATTAATTATTTAATAGAAATCAAGTACTAGTTCTTAACCAAACTAATTTTATTTAAACGATCAATTTAATGTTGTGAATTAAAATATATAATTAAACTACTACTACTACCACCACTAGTTGAAAATCAGGTTATGGAGATTTAAGATCACAACTTTACTTATTGTTTCATTTATATTAAAACACTTCTTATTAATTATGCTTACTATTCTAGATTGTTAATCAAGAACTTATTAGTATTTATAACCACATGCATCACAAATATATTAATCCAAATCCATAATTGATAGAATTGAATCAAACACCCTAATTAACTAATTCATTATATTCCTATGTGAATTACAATTAAAAAGGATTTAAAGCACATGTTCCCTATCAGATTACATGCGGCGTAAAGGCATATCATTATCCTAAACATAAATCATGAATTCTATCACCTTACAGAAAATATAATCACATACTATTATGATCATATCTAAATCTATATTTCATCTCTCGAATTCATATAAATTATCATGGTAATTGTTAGCTAGACAATTAAACAATTATACGCAATCATAATAGACAATCCATAGAATCGATCACAGTAATTAACAGAGAAGCATACTAAAATAAGTTATGCAATAAGATCCGTTGCAATCTTAAACAAGAATTTAGTCCATTGTTATTGAATTAAAGTTTAGAATCAACAACTGAATAGACATTAAAAGATAAAAGTAAGATTAAAGAAGAGAATATAATCTGTTGTCAGCAGTCTTGAGACTCCTCTTCCGCTTCTGCTTTAAATCTTCAATGTTCTTCAAGTTACTTCAATCTCCAATGACTAATTAAGAACTAGGGTTTTACCTAAATATAATCTACTATGTCTCTAATCTAATCTACTCTATAATCCCCCATATTCTATGCCTTACATCATGTATTTATAGGCTACAAGTCTAATTTCTAGCTTAGGAGGAAACTCAATCCAATTTGGAATAAAAAAAGAATCAAAATTCACCCCAAAACGCGTCCCAAATTGATCTGTCCCGACCCCAGCGCCCCGGCGCTGCTCACGGCATTGGAAATCTGCCTCACAGTGCGCGCCCCAGCTCTGCAAATATACTAGAAATCGGCGCCCTGGCGCTGGGCTCTTTTCGAGAATTTTCTGCTCTGATGTCCTTTGGGAAAATGGCTATAATTTCTTTGTCTGAACTCTGATTTCGATGATTCAAGATGTTCTAGAAAGAGGAGACGCAGATCTACAACTTTCATTCTTTGAGTTTTTCGAAATAAGGGCCATAGAAATGCTGAAATTGGCCCTGAAGTGGCTGCTATGTAAATAACAAGCCAAAAATACGAATCAATCAACCCCAAACGTCGATCCAAGTAACTTTTGTCCCATTTCCTACAAAACAACGTCAAACATACATAGACACAAACACTTAAAAACATCCAAAAGGTTAAGCTCAAACGCACTCAATTATGGGTATAAAACTCACTCATCAAATACTCCTAAACTTAAATATTTGCTTGTCCTCAAACAAAAACACAAAAAAAATTAAAAATAAACAACCTAACACAACTACACGAATGCATATGCATGATCTACTTCCTAATATACCTACGAACCCAGTAATAAATCAGTGTGATATATAGCAACAGGCCTCAAAGATACCAATGATACTCAAACAATATATCCAATCAAGTCAAAGTCCATAACTCTAACCAGTCACTCAATTCAAACCCGTCATCACCCATGTTGTGTGTGTGTGCTCGTTAACCATTCTAACCAACCACAGTTCAAGATAATCACATAACAAACTTTTTAGAAGGAAAATTTCAGTTCCAATTCAATTACTTTTATGAACATGACAACTCCGGTTAAAATTAAGCAATTATCAGGTCTAAGGGTAAATATTTATTTCTGCCTTTATTCAACCACGAGTGCATTTTTTTGCTCTTTCTTGTGTTAACAATTGAATGTGAAATGTCTATGTAAGACCCCAACTTTTATGAATAAAGATGAATTTTTTATAAATATCATTTTTGAATATTATGAAGTGAATTTGATATAATGTTATAGTTGTGGGTAATATTTATAAATTTTACAAAATAAACAAGTGGTTATAAAATATTCGTTTGGTCAGGGAATATTCTTTTTGTCTGGGAATATTCGTACGACGACACAATCATTGGTGGACCCCATAACAGAATTATTATCGGAGTTAGAAAACGACAAAATTATTTTTTTATAAAAATAACGGCGAAAGTTTTACCGTTAACTATTGAAATACCCGGTGGTAAAAGTACAGTAATACGCGTGGTTGCATAGTAGCACTTGGTATTATACAGTATCTTGGATTATTGATGCTTACGTAAGAAGTCACCACTCAATAATGGTTACAGTAATTACTGTTCTATATTTTATTTTATTGATTCAATAATTGCTACGTTGATATTTTATATTATTGATTCAATAATTGTCATTTCAGAGTATTTCAAATTATCAAATCAATAATTCATATTATTTGAATAATATTATTATTTGCATTATTGATAATGTCTAGAAAGTTCTGTCGATGAAAGGGGTTTGGTCACCTAATTGCGTGCCAATAGGGAGAAATCCTTATCGGAAAGCCCCCTCTTTTCTGGGAATGACCTGGTTGTCGATATTGTAATTTTATAATATTATTTGTGAATAATTAATTGTTGATATATGTGATAAGAAAATATTTATTCAATGTGGATTTAAACTGAGGAATTTTTAACATTTGACATTTGTTGAAAGTTGGTATTTTATCTTTTCCGATAAAATAATTTATTCAAATATATTATTATAATATTACATTATAGTAGTATGATGTGATTATATATTAGTACGTTTTTTATAATTTGAATGGTAACATTATTATAGTAAATTCATAGTATAAAAGTAAAAGGAAGTGGAAGAGAACAAATTGAATTTGAATTCCTATAATGCAAACGATGATGTCAACGGACGATGAGGTAAGCGATGATGTCATCAGACGATGAGGTAAGCGATGATGTCAGCAATGATGTCATAAATTATGGCAAAAAGACAATTTTATCCTTACTCTGCCAAGCCTATAAATAGAAGCTCATTTCTTCATTATTTTTCACCAATTCATTCAAGCTATAGAGATAGAATAAGAAAGAAAGAAAGAAGAAGAGTATTCTGTTACTACACTATTGCAGTATCTAAATCTCCTACTAAGGTAAGAGGTATTATTTCTTTCGTATTCATGAAGAGAGTTATTTTCTTTCAATACTCATAAGGGTTGTTATTGTATTCTTTATTATTCTGTTGGAATAACCTGTCTGTGCGGTCTATCGCATGTCTGGTGAATTATGTTGTTATTCCATTCCTTATTATTCTATTAGAATATCCTGTCTGTGCGGATTACGCATGACCTGGTTACATTCTTTATTATTACATTTGGAATATCACATGCATGCAGTCACGCGTGACTGGTTCCATTCTTTATTATTACGTTGGAATAACACATGCGCTCATGCGGATTACATGGCGCTGGTGAATTCTTTTGTTATTCCATTCTTTATTATTCTGTTAGAATAACCTGTCTATGTGGATTACCGCATGCATGGTGAATGATCATTCGTATTCATTTCTTATTAAATTGTGGAAATGATCTGTCTACGTGGATTACCGCATGGCAGTCAAAAATTCATTTGCGGTTTCATATATTCTATTATACTCTGTTGGTTAAAGTTTTAGCTTCTATACTCTATGAAATTAGTGGAATATCCTTGATATTTGCGATTCATCTAGTATCTTTTCATGAAAATATTCTTCTGAGTATTCTTGAATTTTACTCCACAAAACAGTATCATGTTGACAATTTAGACGTTATTGATTTCTGAATAAATTAAATTATAAATCTTTAAAAATTTATCCTTGAACTTGTTTTATTGAATTCGTATATCATTGTCATCATCCTTATGTTTATAATATGTTGAAAGTCATCTGTGGCCTGTAGTACATAGATGAACTTGGTATGATTATGACCAGGGATTATTCGGTATAATCATGACCGTAATGTTACAAATGATGTGGTAAAAGTCCTCATTGGTAGTAGTGCATTGATGGGATGAGTTGTTGGCATGATCATGACCATTGATGAATACACGAATATCCTTGGCCTGTAGTGCATGGATAAGTTGTGGTCGTGACACTAATGAATATCCTTGGCCGTAGTGCAGGGATGATGTGGTTTATTTATTAAGCTGAGTCTCAGCGATAAAAGTGATGGAAAACCTTTTAAATCATAGAAGATAGTAGATTTTATTCTCTACTTGACTTTTCTAATGGATTGATTGTTCCGCTGCAATTAAACTTGATGGTTGTTATATTTTATCAGTTTAACATTGTTGAAAGTTAACGATAAATTATTCTGCATTATCTTAGTCATAATATTTCTTACTGGGCTAGTTGAGCTCACCCCTTCTTTCACTGTTCTCTTCAGGAAATGAGAATATAGCTGGGACGAGTCGGGGAACGGATTGACGGTCCAGATGGTTATTTTAGTAGTCCTTACTATTCTATAAAATAGTGTGACAATAAATGTAATGAGGACTCCATTGAGTGTGGATATTGTCTAGATGACAATATTTTTACTAAAACTCTTAGATTATGTTTTGTCGTATTTTACACGACTGTTGTATAATTAAGTGGTATTTGTATTTTGTACCATGTATTTGGCGACTCAAGATGGTGATGTATACCTATTTTTGGGGGCGTCACAGTATGTATCAAAGCTTAGGGATACGATCCCTAGCTGAGATGTGAGACAAGAACTAGGAGGGGAGAGACGGGGAATTCCTTCGCTAGTATGACCTACCTAAGTTTAATTGGTATTTAATTGGTCGGTCAGAGTATAAGGATAATATGTTGTGCGACGCCCCCAAAATAGGTATACATCACCTATTCTGAGTCGCCAATACATGGTACAAAATTCAAATACAACTTAATTATATAACAGTCATGTAAAATACGACAAAACATAATCTCAGAGTTTTAATACATATATTGTCCTCTAAACAGTATACAAACTCAATGAAGTCCTCATTACATTTATTATCACACTATTTCAAAGAATACTGAGGACTACTAATGCTATCATCTCGGACCGTCATTCCATTCCCCGACTAGTCCCAGTTACGTTCTCATTTCCTGAAGAGAACAATTAAAGCAAAAGGGTGAGCTCAACTAGCCCAGTAAGAAATATTATTACTAAGATAATGCAGAATAAATTATCATTAGCTTTCAACAATGTTAAACTGATAAAATACAATAGACATCAAGTTTAACTGCAGCGGAATAAGCAATCCATTAGAAGAGTCAAGTAGAGCATAAAATCTACTATCTTCTATGATTTAAAATGTTTTCATCAATTTTTATCGCTGAGACTCAACTTAATAAATAAACCACATCATCGAATCATCCCTGTACTACGGGCCAAGGATATTAATTAAATCATCAATGGTCATGAATATACCGAATAATCTCTGGTCATAATAATACCAAAAACTGTCCATCAATTCACTACAGGCCACTGAGGACTTTCACCACATCATTCGTCACATTACGGTCATGATTATACCGAATAATCCCTGGTCATAATCATACCAAGTCCATCTATGCACGTAAGCCAAAGATAACTTTCATCACAATATAAGCATGAGAATGATGACAATGATATAAGCATTAATCAAACGAAAACAAGGATAAATATTAAATAATTTAAATTTATCCAAATATTATCAATCACTTAATAAACCCATAATCTAATATTATTAATATTATAACAATATTTTAATCACTTCTTAAACTTATAAACAATTTATTTCAATTGTTTATACTTTAACAAATAAGTGCATTTAATAATTCAAAAATGTCATACTCATAAGATTTCATCACCAATGATCAAATCCCTTATCAAAAATTTGCATATACCCTATATAGGATTCCCAAGCCATATAATCCTATTTTCCAATTTTGTTATTTCACATAACATATTTAACTCATATGTTTGTAACTAAATCATTTTCATGAAAAATTACCAAATCAACTTGTTATTTTTCTATCCTTTGCCCAAACATATATAACTATATTTCATACACAACAAGTATTTTTTTTTTATAAATTTTCAACTCCCTTAAGTATTTTTCAAAAATTAATTTCTAATTAATTTCTTAAGAAATTAGCTACCTCAAGTTTAACTCCAAAAATTCCCAAATCTTGGAAGGATCTTACACATGTTAATGTGAGCTTTCAGATTAAATTTCATGGTCATCGGAGTTATAGAACTCCGGTTATAGCGTTTTTCGTCGGAAAAACCTAAATATTGAAATAGTCATAACTTGCTCATTTTAAGTCGGAATGATCTCATTTTTGGACAGGAGGTACTTTATACCATATATTTTTGTGTCCCAAAAGGCCAGAATTTATTTCACAATCTAAGTGGCCGAAAATGCCCTTTTAAACTTCTGGGTAGTAGCCTTTTTAGTAATTTGTAGTTTTTGACGCCTTTGCTAAAATCAGTCCACACGAAAATCTACAACACTTTTTCTAGTGATTCCACTTGGATAAGTTAGAAAACTCATAGATCTAACTCTAGAACTTGATCACACTCAAAAATTCCAAATATAATAGGAGATATGGTTAATTGAATTTCATACTCCATTTTTTTACCAAAATCTGATTTTCAACCCTTTGTGATATCTAAGAAACTTTCATGTTTTCACATAATAACCAACATAACTCATCATGACAATGACATAATAATTCAATAAAACAAGTTCAAGAATAAGTTTTAAAGATTTATAAGTTAATTTATCCTGAACTCAATAATGTCCAAATTGTCAACATGATACTGCTTTGTGGAGAAAAATTCAAGAATGATCAGAAGAATATTTCCACGAAAAGATACTGGATGAAGCGCAAATATCCAGGATATTCCACTAATTTCAAGGAATATAGAAGCCAAAGCTTTAACCAACTGAGTATAATAGAATGTATGAAACTGCAAATGGATTTTCACCCGCCATGCGGTAATCCACGTATACATATCATTTCCACAATTTAATAAGGAATGAATACAAAGGATCATTCACCATGCATGTGGTAATCCACATAGACAGGTTATTCCAATAGAATAATAAAGAATGGAATAACAGAAGGATTCACCATGCGTGCGATAGGATCGCATGCACGTGTTATTCCCAACAGAATAATAAATAATGGAACCAGTCCAACATAAACGCATTGCATGACGGGACATTAAAAGAATAATAAAAATGGAACCATGTCCAGCGAAGCGCACGTATGAGGATATTCCAATAAAATAATAAATAATAGAATCAGTCCCAAGCATAAACGCTTGCAGACATGATATTTCGGCGTAATAATAAAGAACGGAATATTAGAAGAATTTCACCATATATGCGGTACTTCGCATAAACATGTTATTTCAACAGAATAATAAGAATGGAATAACAGAAGAATTTCACCATGTATACGGTACTTCGCATATATAGGTTATTCCAACATAATAATAAAGAATGGAATAACATAAGTTCTCTTCATAAATACGAAAGAAATAATACCCCTTACCTTAGAAGAAACTGGATATTGGAGTAGTGAAGTAGTAGAATACTTTTCTTCTTTCTCTCTATAGTTTATATCTAGAGTTTCAGTGAATTCGTAAAAATAATGAAGGAATTAGCTTCTATTTATAAAAGAATGGACTGAATAGTAACTAATTCATGAACGGTTCAGATTGATTTACTTTTAAAAGGACGGTCCATATTGATTTACTATTAAAACTTAAAGCAACGGTCCATACTGATTTACTATTAAAACTTTAAACCAGCGATCCATATTGATTTACTATTATAACTTTCCACCAGTGGTCCATATTGATTTACTATTATAACTTCAACCAACGATCTGAAAAATTATCACATCTCCTCATGGAACAATATTGTACCCAAAAATAATTTGGACCGAAAAGAATTATATTTTTCGGGTGAATAGTACCCCGTGAATAGTAACTCGTGAATAGTACTCCAACACGAAAAGTGCCCCGAATGCCCGATTGAATAATATAATCTCCAGACATCAATTATTATCGAAACAAATGTCGATTTCCATTTCAACACAATGGAACTATAAAATTCATCTTTAATCAACATGAACTTATTCATCATTAATATTATAACTCACACTATTTAACAACCAAGTTGTTCCCAGGAAAGATGGGGCTTTCCAATAAGGATTTCTCCCTATTGGCGAGCAATTAGGTGACCAAACCTCTCCTTGACAGAACTTCTGGACATTGTAAATATTGTAATTTAATAATATGAATAACTTTGTTGTCTCAATTATTGATTTAATAATATAACATATTATACAGATGATACTGTGATAATAATCGAATCAATAATATGAGAGATATAATGCAGCAATTATTGTTGCAATAATTGAGTATTACTGAGTGACTTCTCACGTAAGAATTAATAACCAATCTGCAGGTGTTAACAGCTATGCGACCAGCGTATTCTTGTATTTTTACTACTAGGGTAGTTCAACAGTTTTAACGGTAACACTTCCTCCGTTATTTTATAAAAAGATAATTCTGTTATTTTCTTACTACGACAATACTTCCGTTGTGGGTTCACCAATGATTGTGACGTTGTACAGATATTCTCAACAAAAAGAATATTCCCTGACCAAACGAATATTTTATAACAACTTGCATACTTTGTAAAATTTGTAAATATCATCCACAACTATAACATTATATCAAATCCACATTACAATATAAAAAAAATAGAGAAATTTAAATCTTTATTCATAAAATTTGGGATCTCACAATCTCCCCTCCTAGTGAAATTTCGCCGTCAAAATTTACGTACGTACTTGGTATGCCGAAGAGATGAGGATACCTTGACTTCATTTCAGATTCTAACTCTTGAGGTATAACCTTTGAGTGTTGAATACGATCCTTCTTATCCAAGATTTTAACACGTATCTCTTCATACGTTAAATCTTCTGCTATCTCGTCTAGTTCTAATTTAATAATGTGGTTTGGGTCATCCACATATTTACGTAACATCGATACGAGAAAAAATGTTATGAACACGCGACATACTTGGCGGTAAAATGAGTCTATAGGCCACATGTAAGACCCCAACTTATTATTAATGAAATTTAATTTTCTATATTTATTATTTTGAAATAGTAAGGGTTGATGTGATTAATGTGGATAGTTAGGGGTAAAATACGCAAATATTTCAAAATAAGCAAGTGGTTATAAAATATTCATTGTTGTCGGAGAATATTCGTTTGGTCGTGGAATATTAAATGCTTTGGGAATATTATTACGATGCGATGGCTAAATGACCATGTGTGGGCCCCATAACGGAAAGAGATTGGATGAAGAAAACGACAAATATAAGTTGTTTAAAAATAACGGCGTAGTTGTTGCCGTTAATACTGTTGGAATACCCGGTGGTTAAAACACACTAATACGCGTTGTTGCACAGTAGCACACGGTATTGCACCAATTATTGAAGGCACTACTCAATAATGGTTACAGTAATTACTGTTCAGTATTTTATTTTATTGATTCAATAATTGCTGCGTTGATATTTTATATTGCTATTGTTTCAATAATTGTCATTACATAGTATTTTTCATTATCGAAGCAATAATTCATATTATCTGAATAATATTATTAGATAACATTATTGGCAATGTCTAGAAAGTTCTGTCTAAGGAGAGGTTTGGTCACCTAATTGCGGCGCAAGAAGTGAGAAATTCTTATTGAAAGCCCCTCTCTCTGGGGCCTGCCTGGTTGTCGATATTGTGATTCTGTAATATTATTTGTGAATAATTAATTATTGATTCATATGATGAGGAAAATATTGATTTTATGTGGATATAGATGGAGAAAATTTTAATGTGACAATTGTTGAAAATTAAAATTTTATCTTTTTCTGATAAAATAATTTATTTAAATATATTATTATATTTTAATAATATAATAATGGTGATATTTTTACAACGAATGTGGGATATATGAGTATACGAGGAGGAGGAGTATTTTGTTGCAATAAATGTTTAAAACATGTTAAACATGTGGGGTGGACCTCCTTTATCGATTGAAATTTGATTATAAATGTAAAATTGCCCTTTTGTGGATTTCGGTCAATTTTTGTTGGGAATTTGGAAAACTTTCTTCGCAAAGTTGTAGAGAATTGAATTTCCTATATAAAACTCATGAGATTCGAATTTTCTGATAAAAGGGATATTTATTGTGAATTATTGAAGTTCAAGTTCAAATAATTGATTTTTGGAAGTTTAAATTATTTTAAATTAGAAAACGTTTTTTCTTACTTTTTCTAGAATGTGGCATGTGTTTGATGGCTGAAATCAGATTCTAGGCATGTGTAGGAAATTAATATAATTATATTATTAATTTATTAAATTTTCTGCTTTGGTGTTCTAAGCAATTTCTTATAAATAGGGTGCTTAGGTTAGAATTGAAAATCACACCAGAAACTGAAGTTTTCTCTCTCTATATTATCGAGCGTATTCTTGTGAGTATTTTGAGTATACTTTGAGTATTGTTAGGCGGTGCAAGTTTCCTTCAAAGACTATACCCTTTATTCCAAATTTAGAAGTACTAATCTTTCGAGGTAAGGGATGTTATTTTCTTCTCAAATGATATTATTTCTTCAATATCATTATGCTGAAATATTGGTTAGAAATTTTTATCAAATTTAGAACTTTTTCATGTCAGGGTTACTATTCATGAGTTACTATTCACGAGTTACTATTCACGAGTACTATTCATGAAGCGTGAAGATATTTTTTGTGGAATTTCTATCTTTTGGTGTCGGAGTTACTATTCACGTATACGGTACTATTCACGTATACGACACTATTCACGTATACGACATTATTCACCGAAAAATAAAATTTCTTCTTTTCGTCCAAAATATCTATTCAGGATACTAGCTTTGATTGTATCCATATTTTGATCATTCTTGAATTTTACACCACTATGATTATTGTTGAGATATTTTTGGACATGGATAAAACAAAGTACGAATCCTTAATCCTTAATCCTTGTTATTTTGTTTCACTGGATTCGTTTCTTTAAAAAAATATTTTTCATCATCCTCGGTCTTAAATGATGATATTATTGAATATTTTTGGCTTTGTAGAAAAAAGAATGAATGACGAAGAAGAATATCTTTGGTAGTAGTGCAAAAGATGAACAGTGTTTAGATGAACATGATTAATCGATGAATATCTTTGGCCTGTAGTGCAAAGATGAATATTTGATTTCGGATGTATTTTGATTGATGTTCTGGGGATAAAAGATAGACGATGAACTTCTAAATTCATACATATGAAGATAGTAGTTTGCATTCTCTACTTAACTCTTCTAATGAATTATTATTTCACATTGCGAATATTGATTTAAAATTTGTTGTCTATTGTATTCTATTAGATTTTTTCCTGTTGAAGACTAACGGTAATTTGTTGTATATTATCTTAGTCATAATATTCTTTCTTGAAAGCTAGTTGAGCTCACCCTTTTCCTTTTTGTTCCATTTTTCTCGGGAGGCGAGAATATAGCGAGTAATGCAGTGGGGTATGGAATGAAGGTTCTAGAGAGAGTTGTTTAGTAGTCCTCACCATTTTTGTAAAATAATGTATCAATAAATGTGATGAGGATTTATTTGAATATAGATATTGTCAGAAGATAATATTTGTATTTAAACTCAGCTTTTCTTGTTGTAATAATAAAGTTGTAGTTGTTTCGTACCATGTATTGACAACTCAGAATGGGTGATGTATACCTATTTTGGGGGCGTCACGGTTGGTATCGAGCTTAGGGATATGATCTCCATGGCGGAGATCGGGGAATAGAACTAGGAGGAGAGACGAGTAAATCCTTCGCTAGTAAGGCCCTACCTAAGCTTATTTGTTAGTTGGTCAATTATATAGGGATATTATGTGATATATTGATTTCCTTAATTAACCCTTGTTTTATGATGGTATTTGAGAATGTCAATTGAGAATATTAACAATGGAAATGAGACCGTGGAGACGCTGTACTCACCAACGAGGAGAACGTGCAACAGTCGTGCAATGTTCTTTTCTCGTGAACAACACCACCGAAAGAGATGATGAACGAGGGGATGTTTAGAAGCTTTTTGTAGCTCATGCAAAAATCGAGACGAGGAGACTCGTGTTCAAAATATCTGAGGAGGAAATGATAGCAATTCACGGGTTTTCTGACCAAGTAGTTCAAAGAGTTGGGACCACGAATTTAAGGGAAAGCCAGATTCGATCACGGCGGAAACATGGGTCAAGCAAATTACCAAGATATTCGATGTCTTGGGATGCACGGAGGAACAGAAGGTTCCATTCGCCACCTTTTATGTTAAAAGTGGCGAGGCAGACGGACTCACTGGTGGGAGTCTGTGAAGCATACCCATCTAGCCAAGACTCAAAGATGTCTTGGGAGACGTTTGAAGCTGTTTAATGACAAATACTTTCCGAAAGTGTTTGTCATATGAAGAAGTGGAGTTTATTAGGCTGAGCAGTAACAACACGGCGGTGTCTCAAAGACGAGGCAAAGTTTTAGAGAGTTATCCGAGTTTGCACCTCATTTGGTGGAGAATGAGGAACGTATGACGCGGATGTTTCGTAGAGGTTTGAAACCCCAAGATACGCGAAGATCTCATTTCTCATAAATTTCTCTTTATTCAGGATGTTAAAAGCAGGCTCAATTATTAGGCGAGATAACGAGTACGGCCAACCTGAGGGACCACAACTAGGATCGCATCAGAGATAGCAACAATGAGAATAATGATAACCAAATGGAGAAAGAAACAGACGGACAAAAAATGGTAACCACTCGGTGGTAATCATGGCCATGAAAATAGAAGAAGCGAGTCGGGAGGAGATTTTAAAAGAGGAAATTTAACAATGACCATGTGAAGACGACGGTTACAAGCTGGTTCTAAGGGAGGAGAACGACCACCCATTATATGCTACAAATGCGGAAAAGAGGGACATATCACCAAACCGCCCACAACAGTTCAAGGTATGCTATAATTGTGGAAAGGAAGGACATATCGCTCGAGATCAGATTATGCAGAGCGAAACCTAGTGCAAAGAGGACGGTGACTCAAAAGTCCGTCCCAAAAAGTCAAAGTCAACGGTTCTCGGAAGAAAGCGTTTGTTGTGGATCGGTCTAATGCGAGGAACTCAAACGAGGTGATCACCCAGAAGCTATTTATAAATTCTTCAAGTTTATACCTTACTTGATAGGTGCTACCCATTCATTTATCTCTCCGCTTGTGCTCAACGTTTAAACTTGACTCGGGAAAAATTAGACTTTAACCTATCTCGTGGAAACTCCGTTTAGAGAAACTTTCATCACATCCATCGTTTATAAATCTTGTTTGATTCAAGTTGGCACCATCACCTTACTTGTTGACCTTATCTCTTTAAAGATACTTGCTTTTGATGTGATTTTAGGGATTGATTGGTTAACTACTCATCATGCCAAAATTGATTGTTTTCGTAAGGTTGTTAGTTTTCATATTCCTAACCAACCCGTTGTTATTTAATTCAAGCGACTAAACCATTAAAATCAATCACCGCATCATATCTAATCATAAACCTATTCGTTTATTGAAAAGCGGATGTCAAGCTTTCTTAGCCCATGTTATGGATTTGAATAAAGACACATCAAATTTGAATAATATTCTGTTGTTATTGACTTTCCGATGTATTTCCAAGAACTTCCTTGCCACCCCGTAAGCGTGAAGTTGAATTCTTTATTGATCTTGAACCTAGTACAAAGCCCATTTCTAAAACCCCATATCGAATGGCTCCTATTGAACTTCGGAGTTAAAGGTCCAACTACAGGAATTGTTGGACATCGGTTTCATCTGGATCTAAGTACATCTCCTCGGGGTGCTCTGTTTTTATTAAAAAAGAAGAAAGGCGGGAGTATGCGACTTTTGTATTGACTATCGGAATTGAACCATGTCACCATCAAGAATAGGTATCCTCTACCTCGTATTGATGACTTGTTTGACCCGATTGCAAGGGGCACAATTCTTTTCAAAATCGATCTTCGTTCGGATATCATCACCAAGATTAGGCGAGGATATTCCAAAGACCGCCTTTAGAACTCGATGACGGGCATTATGAATTCTTAGTCATGTCTTTCTGACCGACTAATGCTCCTCGCTGCTTTCATGGATATGATGAAGCAGAGTATTCAAGGAATATTTGGATCGGTTTGTTGTTGTCTTTATTGATGACATCCTCATATATTCCAAAAGTCGTGAAGATCATGAGCACCATTTGAAGTTTGGTACTCCAAAGGCTTCGTGAAAACAAACTATATGCCAAATTGAAGAAATGCGAGTTCGGCTTAGGAAGTAGCATTTCTTGGGCACATCAGTGTTAAAACATGGAGTATCCGTGGACCCGCCAAGATTTAAGCAATACAAAGTTGGGAGCAACCAAGTCGGGGATCAAGCACGTAGCTTTTTGGGCTTATTTGGTTATTATCGGAGATTCGTGGAAGGATTTTCTCGAATCGCTACTCCATTAACTCAAATTTGACTCGAAAAGATATAAAATTCGTTTGGAGCGAAGAATGCGAGAAGAGTTTCAAGAGCTTAAGAGGAGACTTATTTTGGCACTGTTTCAACAATACCATCGGTTCGGATGGATTTGTTATCTCTGCCGATGCTTCGTGCAAAGGGTTAGGATGTGTTCTCATGCAACGTGGGAAAGTCATAGCTATGCCTCGCGACAACTTAAAGAGTATGAGAGGAATTATCCTACTCATGATCTAGAGTTAGCGGTGATCGCTTTTCGCACTAAAGATATGGAGGCACTATCTATATGTGGAGAAAGTGGAGATATATTCGGACCATAAAAGTCTTAAATATTTCTTCACTTAAAAGAACTCAACATCTGCAAATGACGTTGGCTCGATCTATTGAAAGACTACTACGACCACACTATTCAATACCATCCCGAAAAGCGAACGTGGTAGGCGACGCATTGAGTAGAAGATCTTATATGAACGAAAAGTGCGATGATGTTAAGATACGATAGAGCCAACTTTAATAGAAAAGTTAAGGTTGCTCAAGCCTTGGGCCGGAGTTGATGCATGTATGAAGAAGAAAGTACAAGAAGGAGCTATTCCTAAGCAAGAATTGATGAAGAAGGAATACTTGAGTCCACTCTAGACTTTGTGTTCCTAACGACCACGATTTGAAGTACAAGATTATGATGGAGGCACACAATACACCATTTGCAATCCATCTCGGAAGTACTAAAATGTATCGTGATCTTCGACATACATTTTGGTGGAACAATATGAAGAGAGAGATTGCAAAGTTTATATCGATGTGTTTAACACTTAACGTGTAAAGGCGAGCATCTAGTACCTAAGGGTCCGTTGCAACCACTTGAGATTCGAAATGGAAGTGGGAACACATTACCATGGATTTAATTCTGGGTCTTCCTACGGTTTCTCAAGGCATCAATGCTATTTGGGTTATTGTTGATAGATTAACCAAGTCCGCTCATTCATTTCTCGCCGACACGGAGACTTATTCCTTGAACGTCTTGCTAGTATGTACGTGAATGAGATTGTGAGGTTGCATGGCATGCCCTGTATCCATAGTTTTGGATCGTGACCCAAGATTCACTTCAAGATTTTGGGTTAGCTTGCAAAAGCTATGGGCACGGAGTTCTGATTGATTCAAGCATACCATCCTCGCTTCGACGGACAATCGAAAGGACTATTCAAACTCTTGAAGATTTATTAAGACTCGTGTCCTAGACTTCAAGGGCGGTTGGGATAAGTATTTACCATTGGTGGAATTCTCCTACAACAACAGTTATCGTGCAAGTATAGGTGTCGCTCCATTGAAGCATTATATGGACGAAAATGTCGTTCTCAATATGTTGGGATGAGGTGGGTGAAGCAACATTGTTGGGACTCGAGTTAAGACGTATGACTCACCGAAAAGATCCAAATGATTCGACTAACGATACAAACGGCACAAGATCGACAAAAGAGTTATGCGGATCTTCATCGAAAGGACGTGGAATTTAGTGTAGGGGATCATGTATTGTCATGAAGTTGCTCCATGGAAGGGAGTTACAAGATTTGGGAAGAGAGGAAAGCTCAATCCACGATTTATTGGTCCATTTCAAATTCTTGACCGAGTAGGAAATGTAGCTTTATATAGACTCGCGTTACCTCCGAAAGTATGTCTCGTGTTCATAATGTGTTTCACATATCGTACTTCAGAATATGTGAAAGACCCAACCACGTTATAGAGTTAGAACCGGACGAGATAGCCAGAAGACTTAACGTATGAGGAGGTACTGTCAAGATCTTGGATAGGAAGGAGCATGTCCCCACGCAAGAAAGGTCATACCACAAGTTAAAGTTTTGTGGATTAATCATGCTTTATAGAGGAAATGACCAGGAATTGGAAGCGGAAATGAAAGCGAGGTATCCTCACCTTTTGAAAACACCAGTACGTACGTCAATTTCAAGACGAAATTTCATAAGGAGGGAGGTTGTAAGACCCCAACTTATTATTAATGAAATTTAATTTTCTATATTTATTATTTTGAAATAGTAAGGGTTGATGTGATTAATGTGGATAGTTAGGGGTAAAATACGCAAATATTTCAAAATAAGCAAGTGGTTATAAAATATTCATTGTTGTAGGAGAATATTCGTTTGGTGTCGTGGAATATTAAGATCGTCGGGGAATATTAAATACGACGACGTGAGCCCATGTGTGGGCCCCCATAACGAAAGCGATTGGATGAAGAAAGCGACAAATATAAGTTATTTAAAAATAATGGCGTAGTTGTTGTTGTCGTTATCTTGTTGGAATACCCGGTGGTTAAAACACACTAATACGCGTTGTCAGACAAGAGTAGCTGCAGTATTGCACCAATTATTGAAGGCACTACTCAATAATGGTTCTGAGAGAATTCTTATTCGAAGATTTTATTTTATTAATTCAATAATTCTTTGCGTTGATATTTTATATTGCTATTGTTTCAATAATTGTCATTACATAGTATTTTTCATTATCGAAGCAATAATTCATATTATCTCGAATAATATTATTAGATAACATTATTGGCAATGTCTAGAAAGTTACATCTAAGGAGAGGTTTGGTCACCTAATTGCGCCTTGAAGAAGGAGAAATTCTTATTCGAAAGCCCCTCTTTCAAGAAGCGCACTGGTTGTCAATATTGTGATTCTCGTAATATTATTTGTGAATAATTAATTATTGATTCATATGATGAGGAAAATATTGATTTTATGTGGATATAGATGAAGAAAATTTTTAATGTGACAATTGTTGAAAATTAAAATTTTATCTTTTTACGATAAAATAATTTATTTAAATATATTATTATATTTTAATAATATAATAATGGTGATATTTTTACAACGGATGTGAGATATATGAGTATACGAGGAGGAGGAGTATTTTTGTTGCAATAATTGTTTAAAACATGTTAAACATGCGGTGGACCTCATTTATCGATGAAATTTGATTATAATGTGAAAAAATTGCCCTTTTGTGGATTTCGGTCAATTTTTGTTGGGAATTTGGAAAAACTTTCTTCTATAAAGTTGTAGAGAATTGAATTTCCTATAAAAACTCGCGAGATTCGAATTTTCTGATAAAAGGGATATTTATTGTGAATTATTGAAGTTCAAGTTCAAAATAATTGATTTTGGAAGTTTAAATTATTTTAAATTAGAAAAACGTTTTTCTTACTTTTTCTAGAATGTGGCATGTGTTTGATGGCTGAAATCAGATTCTAGGCATGTGTAGGAAATTAATATAATTATATTATTAATTTATTAAATTTTACGCTTTGGTATTCTAAGCAATTTCTATAAATAGGGTTCTTAGGTTAGAATTGAAAATCACACGTAAAATCAAGTTTTCTCTCTATATTATCGGCGTATTCTTGTGAGTATTTTGAGTATACTTTGAGTATTGTTAGGCGGTGCAAGTTTCCTTCAAAGACTATACCGGTATTCCAACTAGAAGTATTAATCTTCGAGGTAAGGGATGTTATTTTCTTCTCAAATGATATTATTTCTTCAATATCATTATCTTTGAAATATTGGTTGGAACTTTTTATCAAATTTGGAACTTTTTCATGTGGGGTTCTTTATTCATGAGTTACTATTCACGAGTTACTATTCATGAGTTCTTATTCACGAAATTCTTATTCACGAATACTATTCATTAAGCGTGAAGATATTTTTTGTGGAATTTCTATCTTTTGGTGTCTGAGTTACTATTCACGATATCACGGACTATTCACGATATCGACACTATTCACGATATCTGCACTATTCAATAAAAATAAAATTTCTTCTTTTCGTCAAAATATCTATTCGGATACTAGCTTTGATTGTATCCATGTTTTGATCATTCTTGAATTTTACACCACTATGATTATTGTTGAGGTATTTTTGGACATGGATAAAACAAAGTCACGAATCCTTAATCCTTAATCCTTGTCATTTTGTTTTCTTTGGATTCGTTTCTTTTAAAAAATATTTTCATCATCCTCGGTCTTAAATGATGATATTATTGAATATCTTTGGCACAGTAGTGCAAAGATGAATGATTTCAAGAATATCTTTGGCCATAGTGCAAAGATGAACATGTGTTTAGATGAACATGACCAATGATGAATATCTTTGGCTGTAGTGCAAAGATGAATATTTGATTCCATATGTATTTTGATTGATGTTACTGGGGATAAAAGATGAGCGATGAACTTCTAAATTCATACATTGAAGATAGTAGTTTGCATTCTCTACTTAACTCTTCTAATGAATTATTATATCCATCTGCGAATATTGATTTAAAATTTGTTGTCTATTGTATTCTATTAGATTTTTCCTGTTGAAGACTAACGGTAATTTGTTGTATATTATCTTAGTCATAATATTCTTTCTTGAGCTAGTTGAGCTCACCCTTTTCCTTTTATTCCATTTTTCTCGGGAGGCGAGAATATAGCGAAACGATGCAGTCGAGGGTATGGAATGAAGGTTCTAGAGAGAGTTGTTTAGTAGTCCTCACCATTTTGTAAAATAATGTATCAATAAATGTGATGAGGATTTATTTGAATATAGATATTATCAGAAGATAATATTTGTATTTAAACTCACAGATTTCTTGTTGTAATAATAAAGTTGTAGTTGTTTCTGTACCATGTATTGACAACTCAGAATGGGTGATGTATACCTATTTTGGGGGCGTCACACCACAGTTCCTACTCGATCCAGGATTTCAAATGGGCTAATAAAATCGAGGGTTGAGATTTCCTCTCTTCATCAACTCTTGCTTCTAGAATAACGCCCTCTTGAACCTTTTTCTTCACATTCATCAGCTCCGGGTGCGTAGCTTGAGCGGCCTTTAACTTTATCGATTAGAGTCGATTCTACTCGTATATTTAATATCACCACGTGGGTCCCTAGAGTCTTTAACTCTATCTTCATCATTTGTAAGTTATATGAAATGGGTCTTTGTGTTAAAAACATCGCACTCGTAAACGCATACGATCTTCTACTCAACGCGTCAGCTACCACGTTTGTTTTTTCCACGATGATATTGAATGGTACGATCGTAATCTTCAACAGCTCGAGCCAACGTCTTTGGCACATTACACGTTCGTTTTGGGTGAAAAAAATATTTGAGGGTTTTAGAAATGGGTTTTGTACTATGGTCAATATAAAATTCGATTTCACGCTCTAGGGGTAGGATAAGAAGTCTTCAAGAATACGTCAGGAAATTTATTAACAATAGAAATATCATTCAAAACTGTGACCCTCATCCAAGACTTGGATAGTACGTCACATTGATACCTATCAACTTGTCATCGTCATTCACGACGTCGCCTACAGAAAGTCTGGCATCGGTGCATTCCACACAATGAAGTCACCAGTGAAAGGCTCGAGACTCTTTACTTATGACTTGATATGACAATGATTGACTTTAATGGTTTGGTTGCTTGAATTCGCATAACAGGTTGGGTAGGAATATGAAAGCTAACAACCTTACGAAAAGCATGATGAGTAGTTAACCAATTGATTCCTAAAATCACATCAAAGACAAGTATTTTCAAAGAGATAAGATCGACAGGTAACATAAAAGTGTCGATTTGAATCAACAAGATTTATAAACATTGGAGGTAATGAAGGTTTCTACTATCGAAGTTTCAACCAATAAGTCAAAGTCTAATTTCTCCGAAGTCAAATTTAAACGTTGAGCGCAAGTATGAGAAATAAAAGAGTGGGTAGAATCGGTATCTAATAAGGTATAGACTTCGCAAGAATTTATAATTAACTAACCCGTGCTAACTTCGTTCGGGTTACTCTCTTTTTTGAGAAGTCGTGAAAAATGCTCTCCCTGAAACCACCGACTTTGTTTTTTCCGTATCCGCCTTTGGTGCCACCGTTCCAGCTGGACTTGACTTCACTATACGACAAAATCGAGCTAAATGACCTTCTCTTCTTGAAATTTCCACTTCTATTATCTTGGCCATGATTACCACCGAAGTGGTTACCATTCTTGGCATGATAATTTCCCCCACATGGTTATCATTGTTCCGATGGCCGTTGCCACCGGTATAATTATTATCGTGTTGTTGGTCGTTACCTTTTGGTTGAGCTAACTCAACGGTCTCATGTGCTTCATTGCTTATCTCAGCATTTTTAGATGCCATTTTCAAACACTGTCACAAAATAAGGGTTAATTAACATATCACATATTATCCCTATTCTCTGACCGACCAAATAAATACCAAATAAACTTAGGTAGGTCATATTATCAAAGGAATTCCCCGTCTCTCCCCTCCTAGTTCTTCTCTCACATCTTAGCCAGGGATCATATCCCTAAGCTTTGATACCAATTGTGACGCCCTCAAAATAGGTATACATCACCCATTCTGAGTCGCCAATACATGGTACAAAATTCAAATACAACTTAGTTATATAACAGTCGTGTAAAATACGACAAAACGTAATCTCAAAGTTTTAATACGTATATTGTCCTCTAGACAGTATACAAACTCAATGAAGTCCTCATTACATTTATTATCACACTATTTCAAAGAATAGTGAGGACTACTAATGCTATCATCTCGGACCGTCACTCCATTCCCCGACTAGTCCCGACTACGTTCTCATTTCCTGAAGAGAACAATGAAAGCAAAAGGGTGAGCTCAACTAGCCCAGTAAGAAATATTATGACTAAGATAATGCAGAATAAATTATCGTTAGCCTTCAACAATGTTAAACTGATAAAATACAATAGACATCAAGTTTAACTGCAGCGGAATAAGCAATCCGTTAGAAGAGTCAAGTAGAGCATAAAATCTATTATCTTCTATGATTTAAAATGTTTTCATCATTTTTTATCGATGAGACTCAACTTAATAAATAAATCACATCATCGAATCATCCCTGCACTACGGGCCAAGGATATTCATTAAATCATTAATGGTTATGACTATCTTAGAATAATCCTCGGTCATAATCATACCAAAAGCGCCCATCAATGCACTACATGTGCCACCGAGGACTTTCACCACATCATTCGTCACATTACGGTCATGATTATACCGAATAATCCCTGGTCATAATCATACCAAGTCCATCTATGCACGTAAGCCAAAGATGACTTTCATCAAGGTATAAGCATGAGAATGATGACAATGATATAAACATTAATCAAACGAAAACAAGGATAAATATTAAAGAATTTAAATTTATCCAAATATTATCAATCACTTAATAAACTCATAATCTAATATTATTAATATTATAACAATATTTTAATCACTTCTTAAACTTATAAATAATTTATTTCAATTGTTTATACTTTAACAAATAGTGCATTTAATAATTCAAAAATACCATACTCATAAGATTTCATCACCAATTATCAAATCCCTTATCAAAAATCTGCATATACCCTATATAGGATTCCCAAGCCATAAAATCCTATTTTCCAATTTTGTTACTTCACATAACATATTTAACTCATATGTTCGTAACTAAACCATTTTCATGAAAAATTACCAAATCTACTTGTTATTTTTCTATCCTTTGCCCAAACATATATACATATATTTCATACACAACAAGTATTTTTTATAATTTTTCAACTCCTTTAAGTATTTTTCAAAAATCAATTTCTAATTAGTTCCTTAAGAAATTAGTTACCTCAAGTTTAACTCCAGAAATTCCAAAATCTTGGCAGGATCTTACACATGTTAATGTGAGCTTTTAGTTTAAATTTCATGGTCATCAGAGTTATAGAACTTCGGTTATAGCGTTTTTCGTCGGAAAAACCTAAATATTGAAATAGTCATAACTTGCTCATTTTAAGTCGGAATGAGCTCATTTTTGGACATGAGGTACTTTATACCATATAGTTTCGTGTCCCAAAAAGCCGGAATTTATTTCATAAGCTAAGTGGCCGAAAATTCCCTTTTGAACTTCTGGGCAGTAGCCTTTTTGGTAATTTGCAGTTTTTGACTCCTTTGCTAAAATCAGTCCACACGAAAATCTACAACACCTTTTCCAGTGATTCCACTTGGATAAGTTAGAAACCTCATAGATCTAACTCTAGAACTTGATCACACTCAAAAATTCCAAATATAATAGGAGATATGGTCAATTGAATTTCATACTCCATTTTTTACCAAAATCTGATTTTCAACCCTTTGTGATTTCTAATAAACTTTCATGTTTTCACATAATAACCAACATAACTCATCACGACAATAACATAATAATTCAATAAAATAAGTTCAAGAATAATTTTTAAAGATTTATAAGTTAATTTATCCTGAACTCAATAATGTCCAAATTGTCAACATGATACTGCTTTGTGGAGAAAAAAATTCACGAATGCTCAGAAGAATATTTCCATAAAAAGATACTGGATGAAACGCAAATATCCAGGATATTCCACTAATTTCAAGGAATATAGAAGTCAAAGCTTTAACCAACTGAGTATAATAGAATGTATGAAGCTATGAATGGATTTTCACCGTCACGGTAATCCACGATATCTGAGATCATTTCCACAATTTAATAAGGAATAAATACAAAGGATCATTCACCATGCATGTGGTAATCCACATAGACAGGTTATTCCAGTAGAATAATAAAGAATGGAATAATAGAAGGATTCACCACGCGTGCGATAGACTGCACAGACATGTTATTCCCAATAGAATAATAAATAATGGAACCGGTCCCAAGATAAACGCATTGACGTGATATTATTTTGAGAATAATAAATAATGAAACCAGTCCCGGCAGAAGCGCACGGATATGATATTTTCGACGAATAATAAATAATGGAACTGTGTTTGGCGCGTAAGATGCACAACAAGATATATTCGGCGGAATAATAAAGAACGGAATATTAGAAGAATTTCACCATGTATGCGGTACTTCGCATAAACAGGTTATTCCAACAGAATAATAAGAATGGAATAACAGAAGAATTTCACCATGTATGCGGTACTTCACATATATAGGTTATTCCAACATAATAATAAAGAATGGAATAACATAAGTTCTCTTCATGAATACGAAAGAAATAATACACCTTACCTTAGAAGTAACTGGATATTGGAGTAGTGAAGTAGCAGAATACTTTTCTTCTTTCTCTCTATAGTTTCTCTCTAGAGTTTCAGTGAATTCGTAAGAAATAATGAATGAATGAGCTTCTATTTATAGGAGAATGGACTGAATAGTAACTAATTCATGAACGGTCCAGATTGATTTACTTTTAAACGAACGGTCCACATTGATTTACTATTAAAACTTAAAGCAACGGTCCATACTGATTTACTATTAAAACTTTAAACCAGCGATCCATATTGATTTACTATTATAACTTTCCACCAGCGGTCCATATTGATTACTATTATAACTTCAACCAACGGTCTGAAAAATTATCACATCTCCTCATGGAATAATATTGTACCCAAAAATGATTTGGACTGAAAAGAATTATATTTTTAGGGTGAATAGTACCCCGTGAATAGTAACTCGTGAATAGTAACTCGTGATTAGTACTCCAACACGAAAAGTGCCCCGAATACCCGATTGAACAATATAACCTCCATACATCAATTATTATCGAAACAAATGTCGATTTCCATTTCAACACAATGGAACTATAAAATTCATCTTTAATCAACACGAACTTATTCATTATTAATATTACAACTCCCAATATTTAACAACCAGGTCGTTCCCAGGAAAGAGGGGGCTTTCTAAAAAGGATTTCTCCCTATTGGCGCACAATTAGGTGACCAAACCTTTCCTTGACAGAACTTCTAGACATTATAAATATTGTAATTTAATAATAAGAATAACGTTGTCGTCTCCATTATTGATTTAATAATATAACATATTATGCAGATGATACTGTGACAATAATCGAATCAATAATATGAGAGATATGATGCAAAGAATTCTTGTAGCAATAATTGAGTATTCTTGGTGACTTCTTACGTAAGTATCAATAACCAATCTGATTGTGCTACTATGCAACCACGCGTATTCATTGTACTTTTACTACTACGGTAGTTCAACAGTTTTCTTGGTAACACTTCCGCCAGTTATTTTATAAAAAGATAATTTTTGCGTTTTCTTATTTACAATACTTAGATTAATGGGTTCACCAATGATTGTGCCGTCGTACAGATATTCCCCGACAAAACGAATATTTTATAACAACTTGCATACTTTGCAAAATTTGTAAATATCACCCACAACTATAACATTATATCAAATCCACACCATAATATAAAAAAAATTTCTCGAGAAATTTAAATCTTTATTCATAAAATTTGGGGTCTCACATGTTGCATGTCATTTAACCCTTGTTTTGTGGCAGTATTTGAAAATGACATCCGAGAATATTGAGAATAACAATGGAGCACAGGAGACCGTTGAGTCACCACAGATCAATACCCAGGATAATGTGCAACAGGAAGATAATAATCCTCAAGTAAACAACAACGATCAAATGATGAACGATGGAATGTTCTGAGGCTTTATGTAATTCATGTAACAACGGGCGAGAGCGGCTCCTATCCAAAATGTAGGTGGAAACACTGAAAACTCTCGGACGGTCACCGCTAAACAGTTCAAGGAGCTGAGACCACCGGAGTTTATTGGAGAGTCAAAACCACATAAGGCGAAAACGTGGATAAAGCAGATCACCAAGATATTTGATTGCTTGGGATGCTCCGAGGAGAAAAAGGTTCCCTTTGCCACCTTTATGTTGCGATGAGAGGCAGATTAGGAGAGAATCGGTAAAACGTACCCAACCTGCCGCACTGATGATGTCTTGGGAGAAGTTCCAAGAACTATTCAATGATAAGTACTTTCCCGAAAGTATTTGTCACATGAAAGAGGTAGAGTTATCAAGTTGGAACAGAATAATATGACCGTGTCGCAGTACGAAGCTAAGTTTGCCGAGTTGTCCTGGTTTACGTCTCACTTGGTTGGTAATGAGGAGAGAATGACGCGGATGTTTCTAAGAGGTTTGAAACCCGAGATACGTCAATATCTAATTTCTCATAAACTGTGTTTGTTTTCAGATGTTATAAATAGGGCTCAGTTATTGGAGTGCGATAACGAGTTAACCCAACCAAGAGAAAGCAGCCAGAAAAAAGATAATATCAGTGGTAGCAGTCATCGAAGCGGTGATAACAAACGTGGAGGGAATCAACATGCCAGAAATGGTTACCACTTCGGTGGTAATCATGGCCAAGACAATAAGGATGGGCATTTCAAGAAGAGGAGATTCAACAATGATGGAAAGACGTCAGCATCAGTACCCATTGTTAAGGAAGGAGAACGACCACCTATCATATGCTTCAAATGCGGAGGGGAGGGACATATCAGTCCAAACTGTGCACAACAGTCCAAAATATGTTACAATTATGGAAGAGAAGGTCACCTAGCTCGATTTTGTCGTTCAGGGAAGGCAAGTCCAGTTGGGATGGAGGCACCAAAGGCCGTCTCAGAAAAGTCAAAACCAGTAGTTCAAGGGAGAGCATTTGTTGTGATCTCCCAGAAAGCAAGAAACCCGAACGAGGTTATCACGGGTAAGCTTATCATAAACTCTAGCAAAGTCTATACCTTATTTGATACCAGTTCTATCCATTCTTTTATTTCTCATACTTGCGCTCAACATTTAAATTTTACTCCGGAGAAATTAGACTTTGACTTATCTGTGAAAACTCCGTTGGGAGAAACCTTCATTACATCCACTGTTTATAAGTATTGTTTGGTTCAAATCGGAACCCTCACATTACTGTCGATCTTATTTCATTGAAAATACTTGCATTTGGCGTAATTCTAGTGGATTGATTGGTTAACTACTCATCATGCAAAAATTGATTATTTTCGTAAGGTTGTTAGCTTTCATATTCCTAACCAACCTATTATGCGAATTCAAGCAACCAAACCATTAAAATCTATCACTGTCATCACAAGCCATAAAGCTGTTTGTTTATTAAAAACAGATGTCGAGCTTTCTTAGCTCATGTCACAGATTTAAACAAAAATACGTCAAATTTGAATGATATTTCTATTGTTAATAAATTTCCTGACGTATTCTCGAAGAAGAACTTCCGGCTTACCCACAGAAGCGTGAAATTGAATTTTTATCGACCTTAAACCCTGAGACAAAACCCATTTCCAAAGCCGCATATCGAATGGCTCTATTGAACTTCGAAGTTAAAGACCCAATGCGCAAGTTGTTAGACATCAGTTTCATTCGTCCCTAAGTACATCTCCTTGGGGTGCTCCTGTTCTATTCGTGAAAAGAAAGATGGGAGTATGCGACTTTATATTAATTATCGGGAGTTGAACCATGTCCTTTGTCAAAATAGATACCCGTTGCCTCGCATTGATGACCTATTTGACCAACAGTAAAGGCTCTAAATTCTTTTCAAAGATCGATCTTTTTTCTGGATATCATCGATTAAAGATTAGAACCGGATGACATTCCAAATCGGCTTTTCGAACTCGATGCAGGAATTATGAATTCCTAGTCATGTCTTTTGGACTGACTAATGCTCCTGCTGCCTTTATGGATATGATGAACCGAGTATTCAAGGAATATTTGGATCACTTTGTGGTCGTCTTTATTGATGACATTCTCATATATTCTAAAAGCCATGAAGATCATGAGCAACACTTGAAGCTGATACTCCAAAAGCTTCGTGAAAACAAGCTTTATGCCAAGTTGAAGAAATGCGAGTTCTGGCTTGAGGAAGTTGCATTCCTAAGTCATGGAATATCTGTTTACCCGGCGAAGATTAAAGCAATTCAAAGTTGGGAGCAACCTAAGTCAGTGACCGAAATACGTAGCTTTCTCGGCTTAGATGGTTATTATCGGAGATTCGTAGAAGGGTTTTCTCGAATCGCTACTCCATTAACTCAGCTGACTCGAAAAGATTCAAAATTAGGTTAGAGCGAGGAATGTGAAAAGAGTTTTCAATAACTCAAGAGGAGACTCATTTCAAAGACTGCTCGACAATACCATCTGGCTCGGAGGAATTTGTCATCTACAGTGATGCTTCGGGCAAAGGGTTAGGATGTGTTCTCATGCAACATGGAAAATGTAAGACCCCAACTTATTATTAATGAAATTTAATTTTTCTATTTATTATTTTGAAATAGTAAGGGTTGATTCGATTAATGTGGATAGTTATGGGTAAAATACTTAAATATTTCAAAATAAGCAAGTGGTTATAAAATATTCATTGTTGTGTTGGGAATATTCGTTTGGTCGTGGAATATTTTTTTCTTCGTGGGAATATTAAATGCGATGGTAGCGATAGATCTTTTTGGGCCCCATAACTGAAAGCGATTAGATGAAGAAAAGCGACAAATATAAGTTGTTTAAAAATAACTACAGGCGTAGTTATTACAATTAATATCTTGTTAAAATACTCGGTGGTTAAAAAACACAATAGCAACTGCAGTATTGCACCAATTATTGATTCTTACGTAAGAAGGCACTACTCAATAATGGTTATAGTAATTATTGTTCGTAATTTTATTGATTTAATAATTCTTTGCGTTGATATTTTATATTCTTTGTTGTTTTAATAATTGTCATTACGATATTTTTATTATCGAAGCAATAATTCATATTATCCGAATAATATTATTAGATAACATTATTGGCAATGTCTAGAAAGTTACATCTAAGGAGAGGTTTGGTCACCTAATTGCGCGCCGATAAGGAGAAATTCTTATTGGAAAGCCCCTCTTCCAGAAGCTGCACGGTTGTCGATATTGTGATTCTCGTAATATTATTTGTGAATAATTAATTATTGATTCATATGATGAGGAAAATATTGATTTTATGTGGATATAGATGGAGAAAATTTTAATGTGACAATTGTTGAAAATTGAAATTTTATCTTTTACGATAAAATAATTCATTTAAATATATTATTATATTTTAATAATATAATAATGGTGATATTTTTACAACGAATGTGGGATATATGAGTATACGAGGAGGAAGAGTATTTTTGTTGCAATAAATGTTTAAAACATGTTAAACATGTCGGTGGACCCCATTTATTGAATGAAATTTGATTATAACCTGTAAAATCGCCCGTTTGTGGATTTCGGTCAATTTCTGTTTGGAATTCGGAAAAACTTTCTTCTGTAAAGTTGTAGAGAATTGAATTTCCTATAAGAACTCGCAAGATTCGAATTTTCTGATAAAGGGCTATTTATTATAAATTATTGAAGTTTCGAAGCTCCGAAATAATTAATTTTTGGAAGTTTAAAATATTTAAAATAGGAAAAACGTTTTTTTACACTTGTGGGCCTCATGAAACATGTGCAAAGTGCTGAAGCTAGAGGATTCAAAGTGGGCGTAAGAAAAATTTATTTATATATTAATATTATATTAAATTTTCTGCTTTGGTGTTATAAGCAATTTCCTATAAATAGGGTGCTTAGGTTAGAATTGAAAATCACACCAGAAACTGAAGTTTTCTCTTTCTATATTATCGAGCGTATTCTTGTGAGTATTTTGAGTATACTTTGAGTATTGCTATACGGTGCAAGTTCAAGTCATAACCTATATCCGGTGTTTCAGCTAGAAGTACTGATCTTTCGAGGTAAGGGATATTATTATTTTTCGTAATGATATTATTTCTTCAATATCATTATGCTGAAATATTGATCTGAAGTTTTTATCAAATTTAGAACTTTTGGTGTCGGAGTTACTATTCACGATATCAAGACTATTCACGATATCTGATCTTATTCACGAAGACGCAAGACTATTCATCGAAAAATGAAAATTTTACTTTTTGTCTAAAATATCTATTGTGGATACTAGCTTTGATTGTATCCATGTTTTGATCATTCTTGAATTTTACACCACTATGATTATTTTTGAGGTATTTTTGGACATGGATAAAACAAAGTACGAATCCTTAATCCTTAATCCTTGTCATTTTGTTTCACTGGATTCGTTTCTTTAAAAATATTTTTTGTAAGACCCCGAATTTTTTTAAATAAAAAGGAATTTCCTTTATTTATTATTTTGAAATAGTAAGGGTTGATTTGATTAATGTGGATAGTTAAGGGTTAAATACGCAAATATTTCAAAATAAGCAAGTGGTTATAAAATATTCATTGTTGTTTCGGGGAATATTCGTTTGGTCGTGGAATATTAGACTGTCGGGGAATATTAAATATGCCAGTAGCCAAATATGTATGGGCCCCATAACTGAAAAGCGATTGGATGAAGAAAGCGACAAATATAAGTTGTTTAAAAATAACGGCGTAGTTATTCAAATTAACACTATTGGAATACAAATTGGTTAAAACACGATGTCTGGCGTTGTTGTACAAGAAGATTACGGTTGATTGCACCAATTATTGAAGGCACTACTCAATAATGGTTACGATAATTCTTATTCGGTATTTTATTTTATTGAGTTAATAATTGTTTGCGTTGATATTTTTATATTCTTTGTTGTTTTGATAATTGTCATTACTACAAGTATTTTTCATTATCGAGAGCAATAATTCATATTATCTGAATAATATTATTAGATAACATTATTGGCAATGTCTAGAAAGTTACATCTAAGGAGAGGTTTGGTCACCTAATTGCCGCCAGTAGATAAGAAGAAATTCTTATTGGAAAGCCCCTCTTTCCTGAACCGCCTGGTTGTCAATATTGTGATTACGTAATATTATTTGTGAATAATTAATTATTGATTCATATGATGAGGAAAATAATGATTTTATGAGGATATAGATGGAGAAAATTTTAATGTGACAATTGTTGAAAATTGAAATTTTATCTTTTTCCGATAAAATAATTCATTTAAATATATTATTATATTTTTAATAATATAATAATGGTGATATTTTTACAACGAATGTGGGATATATGAGTATCTGAGGAGGAGGAGTATTTTGTTGCAATAAATGTTTAAAACATGTTAAACATGTGATTGGACCTCATTTATCGATTGAAATTTGATTATAGCCTTTAAAATTTCCGTTTGTGGATTTTGGTCAATTTTGTTGGGAATTTGGAAACACTTTCTTTACGTAAAGTTGTAGAGAATTGAATTTCCTATAAAAACTCGCGAGATTCGAATTTTTTGATAAAGGGATATTTATTGTGAATTATTGAAGTTCAAAACTCAAATAATTGATTTTTGGAAGTTTAAATTATTTTAAATTAGAAAAACGTTTTTCTTACTTTTTCTAGAATGTGGCATGTGTTTGATGGCTGAAATCAGATTCTAGGCATGTGTAGGAAATTAATATAATTATATTATTAATTTATTAAATTTTACGCTTTGGTGTTCTAAGCAATTTCTATAAATAGGGTGCTTGGGTTAGAATTGAAAATCACACCGTAAACTAAAGTTTTCTCTCTATATTATCGAAGCGTATTCTTGTGAGTATTTTGAGTATACTTTGAGTATTGTTAGGCGGTGCAAGTTCCCTTCAAAGACTATACCCATTATTCCAAATTTAGAAGTACTAATCTTTCGAGGTAAGGGATGTTATTTTCTTCTCAAATGATATTATTTCTTCAATATCATTATCTTTGAAATATTAGTTGGAACTTTTATCAAATTTGGAACTTTTTCATGTCGAGGTTACTATTCATGAGTTACTTATTCACGAGTTACTATTCACGAAAGTACTATTAATGAAGCGTGAAGATATTTTTTTTGGAATTTCTATCTTTTGGTGTGAGTTACTATTCACGATATCTGGCACTATTCATAGAAAAATAAAATTTCTTCTTATTGTCCAAAATATCTATACGGATACTAGCTTTGATTGTATCCATGTTTTGATCATTCTTGAATTTTACACATCGTGTAATTATTGTTGAGGTATTTTTGGACATGGATAAAACAACGCATCTGAATCCTTAATCCTTAATCCTTGTCATTTTGTTTCCTTTGGATTCGTTTCTTTAAAAATATTTTCATAATCTTGGTCTTAAATGATGATATTATTGAATATCTTTGGCCTGTAGCAAAGATGAATGATTTGAAGAATATCTTTGGTAGTAGTGCAAAGATGAACAGTGTTTAGATGAACATGACCCGGTGATGAATATCTTTGGCACTGTAGTGCAAAGATGAATATTTGATTCCAGATGTATATTGGTTGATGTTACAGGGATAAAAGATAGACGACGAACTTCTAAATTCATACATAGAAGATAGTAGTTTGCATTCTCTACTTAACTCTTCTAATGAATTATTATTTCCGCTGCGAATATTGATTTAAAATTTTTTATCTATTGTATTCTATTAGATTTTTTCCTGTTGAAGACTAACGGTAATTTGTTGTATATTATCTTAGTCATAATATTCTTTCTTGAGCTAGTTGAGCTCACCCTTTCCTTTTTGTTCCATTTTTCTCGTGGAGGCGAGAATATAGCGAGAAATGCGAGTCGAGGTATGGAATGAAGGTTCTAGAGAGAGTTGTTTAGTAGTCCTCACCATTTTGTAAAATAATGTATCAATAAATGTGATGAGGATTTATTTGAGTATAGATATTATACAGAGGATAATATTTGTATTTAAACTCACAGATTTCTTGTTGTAATAATAAAGTTGTAGTTGTTTACATACCATGTATTGACAACTCGGAATGGGTGATGTATACCTATTTTGGGGCGTCACGGTTGGTATCGAGCTTAGGATATGATCTCTGGCGGAGATGGGGAATAGAACTTGGAGGGAGAGACGAGTAAATCCTTCACTAGTGTGTATTACCTAAGCTTATTTGTTAGTTGGTCGTATATAGGGATATTATGTGATATATTGATTTCTTTAATTAACCCTTGTTTTATGAAAGATTTGAGAATGTCGATCGAGAATATTAACAATAGAAATGAGACCGAGTGGAGACGCTTTGTACTCACCAACGAGGAGAGCGTACAACAGTGGCAATGTTCCTCCTGTGAACAACACCAAATGGAGCAGATGATGAGCGAGGGGATGTTTAGAAGCTTTTTGCGAGTTCATACGTAAAAATCAAACGAGGAGACTCGTGTTCAAAATCTGAGGAGAAATGATAGCAATTCACGGGTTATCACACCAAGCGATTCAAAGAGTTGGGACCACGAATTTAAGTGAAAGCCGATCCGATCATGGCGGAAACATGGGTCAAGCAAATTACCAAGATATTCGATGTCTTGGGATGCACGGAGGAACGAAGGTTCCATTCGCCACCTTTATGTTCCGTGGCGAGGCGGACTCTTTGGTGGGAGATCGTGAAGCATACCCATCCACCAAGACTCAAAGATGTCTTGGGAGACATTTCAGAATCTGTTTAATGACAAATACTTTCTTGAAAGTGTTCATCGTATGAAGGAAGTGGAGTTTATTATTTGGAGCGAGAGAACAACATGGCGGTGTCTCGAAGACGAGGCAAAGTTTGCGAGTTATCCAAGTTTGCACCTCATTTGGTGGAGAATGAGGAGCATATGACGCGGATGTTTCTTAGAGGTTTGAAACCCAAGACATCGTCAATATCTCATTTCTCATAAATTTTCTCTTTATTCAGATGTTGTAAGCAGGCTCAATTATTAGAAGCGAGATAACGAGTAATACGGTCAATTGAGGACCACAACGAGGATCGTACTGAGAGATAGCGATCAATGAATAATGATAACCAACGGAGAAAGAAAAGCAGACGGACAAAAATGGTAACCACTCTGGTGGTAATCATGGCCATGAAAATAGAAGAAGCGAGTCGAGGAGATTTTAAAAGGAGGAGATTTAACAACGAATTATGTGAAGACGATAAGGTCTTGCGCGAAAGAATCGGGTTCTAAGGGAGGAGAACGACCACCGGTCATATGCTATAAATGCTTGGGAAAGAGGACATATCGGTCAAACTGTCCACTAGCAGTTCAAGGTATGCTATAATTGTGGAAAGGAAGGACATATCGCCGAGATTGTATGGTAGCGAAACCTAGTTCAATGAGGCGGTGACTCAAAAAAGACATCCCCGAAAAGTCAAAGTCAACGATTTGGGAAGAAGCGTTTGTTGTGGATTTGGTCATAATGCGAGAACCCAAACGAGGTGATCACGAGTAAGCTATTTATAAATTCTTGTGATGTTTATACCTTACTTGATAAGGCAGACTACCCATTCATTTATCTCTCCGCTTGTGCTCAAGCGTTTAAACTTGACTCAGGAGAAATTAGACTTTCACCTATCTCTGTGGAAACTCCGTTAGGAGAAACTTTCATCACATCCATTGTTTATAAATCTTGTTTGATTCAAGTTGGCACCATCACCTTACCTGTTGACCTTATCTCTTTAAAGATACTTGCTTTTGATGTGATTTTAGGGATTGATTGGTTAACTACTCATCATGCCAAAATTGATTGTTTTCGTAAGGTTGTTAGTTTTCATATTCTAACCAACTTGTTATTTAATTCAAGCAACTAAACCATTAAAATCAATCACTGTCATATCTAATCATAAACCTATTCGTTTATTGAAAAACGGATGTAAAGCTTTCTTAGCCCATGTTATGGATTTGAATAAAGACACGTCAAATTTGAATAATATTCTTGTTGTTATTGACTTTCCGGACGTATTTCTGAAGAACTTCCTATCTACCCCGAGCGTGAAGTTGAATTCTTTATTGATCTTGAACTTGGTACAAAGCCCATTTCTAAAACCCCATATCGAATGGATCCTATTGAACTTCAGGAGTTAAAGGTCCAACTCTGAGAATTGTTGGACATCGGTTTCATTCGCCCTAGTACATCTCCTTGGGGTGCTCTGTTTTATTTGTAAAGAAGAAAGATGGGAGTATGCGACTTTGTATTGACTATCGGGAATTGAACCATGTCACCATTAAGAATAGGTATCCTCTACCTCGTATTGATGACTTGTTTGACCCGATTCTGCAAGGGGCACAATTCTTTTCAAAAATCGATCTTCGATTCGGATATCATCATTTGAAGATTAGAACTAAGGATATTCAAAGGCGCCGCCGAGAACTCCGGTATGGGCATTATGAATTCTTAGTCATGTTTTTCGGACTAACTAATGCTCCTATGGCTTTCATGGATATGATGAACCGAGTATTCAAGGAATATTTGGATCAATTCGTTGTTGTCTTTATTGATGACATCCTCATATATTCCAAAAGCCGTGAAGATCATGAGCACCATTTGAATTTGGTACTCAAAGGCTTCGTGAAAACCAACTATATGCCAAATTAAAGAAATGCGAGTTCGGCGAGGAAGTAGCATTCCTTGAGCGCGATGGTGTCGAAACATGGAGTATCTGTTGATCCGTGAAGATTGAAGCAATACAAAGTTGGGAGCAACCGAAGTCGGTGATTGAAAGCACGTAGCTTTTTGGGCTTATTTGGTTATTATCGGAGATTCGTGGAAGGGTTTTCTCGAATCGCTACTCCATTAACTCATTAACTCGGAAGGATACAAAGTTCGTTTGAGCGAAGAATGCGAGAAGAGTTTCAAGAGCTTAAGAGGAGACTTATTTATTTGACTGTTCTAACAATACCATCGGTTCGGATGGATTTGTTATCTCTGACGATGCTTGGGCAAAGGGTTAGGATGTGTTCTCATGCAGCGTGGGAAAGTCATAGCCTATGCCTCGCGACAACTTAAAGAGTATGAGAGGAATTATCCTACTCATGATCTAGAGTTAGCGTGATCGTTAAGCCAGCTTAAAGATATGGAGGCACTATCTATATGGGGAGAAAGTGGAGATATATTCGGACCATAAAAGCCTTAAATATTTCTTCACTCAAAAAGAACTCAACATGCAAGCAACGACGTTGGCTCGAACTATTGAAAGACTACGACCACACTATTCAATACCATCCGGAAAAGTGAGCGTGGTAGTTGACGCGTTGAGTAGAAGATCATATGCGGGAACGAAAAGTGCGATGATGTCAAGTATCGCGTAGAGCCAACTTTAATAGAAAAGTTAAGGTTACTTTCAAGCCACCACCCGGAGGCGTCGATGCGTATGAAGAAAGAAAAGAAGGAGCTATTAGGAAGCAAGAATTGATGAAGAAGGAATACTTGAGTCCACTCTAGACTTTGTGTTCTAACGACCACGAATTGAAGTACAAGATTATGATGGAGGCACACAATACACCATTTGCAATCCATCACGGAAGTACAAAAATGTATTGTGATCTTGACATACATTTTGGTGGAACAATATGAAGAGAGAGATTGCAAAGTTTATCTCGATGTGTTTAACTTGCCAGCGTGTAAAAGCGTAGAGCATCTAGTACCTAAGGGTCCGTTGCAACCACTTGAGATTCCGAAATGGAAGTGGGAACACATTACTATGGATTTCGTTCACGGGTCTTCCTACGGTTTCTCGGGGCATCAATGCTATTTGGGTTATTGTTGATAGATTAACCAAGTCCGCTCATTTCTTGCCGATACGGAGACTTATTCCTTGAGCGTCTTGCTAGTATATACGTGAATGAGATTGTGAGGTTGCATGGCATGCTGTATCCATAGTTTTGGATCGTGACCCAAGATTCACTTCAAGATTTTGGGTTAGCTTGCAAAAAGCTATGGAGCGCGGATTTGCGATTTAGTTGGCAAGATACCATCCCCAAAGCAGACGGACAATCGAGAGGACTATTCAAACTCTTGAAGATCTATTAAGACTCTGTGTCCTAGACTTCAAGGGTAGTTGGGATAAGTATTTACCATTGGTGGAATTCTCCTACAACAACAAGATTATCGAGCAAGTATAGGTGTGGCTCCATTTGAAGCATTATATGGATGAAAATGTCATTCTCTCAATATGTTGGGATGAGGTGGGTGAAGCAACATTGTTGGGACCCGAGGTTAATGCGATATGACTCACCTAGAAAAGATCCAAATGATTCGACAACGTATACACAAGCGGCACAAGATCGACAAAAGAGTTATGCGGATCTTCATCGAAAGGACGTGGAATTTAGTGTGGGGATCATGTATTGTTGCAAGTTGCTCCATGGAAGGGAGTTACAAGATTTGGGAAGAGAGAAAGCTCAATCCACGATTTATTGGTCCATTTCAAATTCTTGACCGAGTAGGAAATGTAGCCTATAGACTCGCGTTACCTCGAAAGTATGTCTCGTGTTCATAATGTGTTTCACATATCCGTACTTCCTAAATATGTGAAAGACCCGAACCACGTTATAGAGTTAGAACCGGACGAGATAGTAGAAGACTTAACGTATGAGGAGGTACTGTCAAGATCTTGGATAGGAAGGAGCATGTCCCACGCCTTGAAAGGTCATACCACAAGTTAAAGTTTTGTGGACCGAATCATGCTATAGAGGAAATGACACGGGAATTGGAAAGCGGAAATGAAAGCGAGGTATCCTCACCTTTTGAAACACCAGTACGACGTCAATTTCGAAGACGAAATTTCATAAGGAGGGAGGTTGTAAGACCCCAACTTATTATTAATGAAATTTAATTTTCTATATTTATTATTTTGAAATAGTAAGGGTTGATGTGATTAATGTGGATAGTTAGGGGTAAAATCACGCAAATATTTCAAAATAAGCAAGTGGTTATAAAATATTCATTGTTGTCGGAGAATATTCGTTTTGGTCGTGGAATATTAAATCATCGCTTGGGAATATTAAATGCGACTGGTAGCGACCCGTGTGTGGGCCCCATAAGCGAAAAGCGATTGGATGAAGAAAGCGACAAATATAAGTTATTTAAAAATAACAGGCGTAGTTGTTGTCGTTAATCTTTATTGGAATACCCGGTGGTTAAAACACACTAATCTGGCGTTGTTGCACAAGGTAGACACGGTATTGCACCAATTATTTGAAGGCACTACTCAATAATGGTTACGATAATTCTTCGCTCGATATTTTATTTTATTAATTCAATAATTCTTTGCGTTGATATTTTATATTGCTATTGTTTCAATAATTGTCATTACATAGTATTTTTCATTATCGAAGCAATAATTCATATTATCGAATAATATTATTAGATAACATTATTGGCAATGTCTAGAAAGTTACATCTAAGGAGAGGTTTGGTCACCTAATTTGCGCGAAGAAGGAGAAATTCTTATTGGAAAGCCCCTCTTTCCAGGAGGCGCACGGTTGTCGATATTGTGATTACGTAATATTATTTGTGAATAATTAATTATTGATTCATATGATGAGGAAAATATTGATTTTATGTGGATATAGATGAAGAAAATTTTTAATGTGACAATTGTTGAAAATTAAAATTTTATCTTTTTCTGATAAAATAATTTATTTAAATATATTATTGTATTTTAATAATATAATAATGGTGATATTTTTACAACGGATGTGAGATATATGAGTATACGAGGAGGAGGAGTATTTTTGTTGCAATAATTGTTTAAAACATGTTAAACATGTCGGTGGACCTCATTTATTGACTGAAATTTGATTATAGCCTGTAAAATTGCCCGTTTGTGGATTTCGGTCAATTTTTGTTGGGAATTTGGAAAAACTTTCTTCTGTAAAGTTGTAGAGAATTGAATTTCCTATAAAAAACACATGAGATTTGAATTTTCTGATAAAAGGAATATTTATTGTGAATTATTGAAGTTCAAGCTCAAAATAATTGATTTTTGGAAGTTTAAATTATTTTAAATTAGAAAAACGTTTTTTCTTACTTTTTCTAGAATGTGGCATGTGTTTGATGGCTGAAATCAGATTCTAGGCATGTGTAGGAAATTAATATAATTATATTATTAATTTATTAAATTTTCTGCTTTGGTATTCTAAGCAATTTCTATAAATAGGGTTCTTAGGTTAGAATTGAAAATCACTTTTAAGCTGAAGTTTTTCTCTCTATATTATCGGTATTATTCTTGTGAGTATTTTGAGTATACTTTGAGTATTGTTAGGCGGTGCAAGTTCCTTCAAAACTACTATACCCCGGTATTCCAAATTTAAGTCTTAATCTTTCGAGGTAAGGGATGTTATTTTCTTCTCAAATGATATTATTTCTTCAATATCATTATGCTGAAATATTGGTTGGAAATTTTTATCAAATTTGGAACTTTTTCATATCGGGGTTACTATTCATGAGTTACTATTCACGAGTTACTATTCACGAGTACTATTCATGAAGCGTGAAGATATTTTTTTTGGAATTTCTATCTTTTGGTGTCGGAGTTACTATTCATGTATACGGCACTATTCACCGAAAAATAAAATTTCTTCTTTTTGTCCAAAATATCTATTCTGGATACTAGCTTTGATTGTATCCATGTTTTGATCATTCTTGAATTTTACACCACTATAATTATTGTTGAGGTATTTTTGAACGTGGATAAAACAACGTACGAATCCTTAATCCTTAATCCTTGTCATTTTGTTTCACTGGATTCGTTTCTTTAAAAATATTTTTCATAATCTTCGGTCTTAAATGATGATATTATTGAATATCTTTTGGCTTTGTAGTGCAAAGATGAATGATTTTTCGAAGAATATCTTTGGTAGTAGAGCAAAGATGAGCAGTGTTTAGATGAACATGACCGGTGATGAATATCTTTGGCTGTAGTGCAAAGATGAATATTTGATTCGGATGTATATTGGTTGATGTTACGAGGATAAAAGATGAGCGACGAACTTCTAAATTCATACATAGAAGATAGTAGTTTGCATTCTCTACTTAACTCTTATAATGAATTATTATTTCATTGCGAATATTGATTTAAAATTTGTTGTCTATTGTATTCTATTAGATTTTTCCTGTTGAAGACTAACGGTAATTTGTTGTATATTATCTTAGTCATAATATTCTTTCTTGAGCTAGTTGAGCTCACCCTTTTCCTTTTTGTTCCATTTTTCTCAGAGGCGAGAATATAAGCGAAGTACGAGTAAAGGTATGGAATGAAGGTTCTAGAGAGAGTTGTTTAGTAGTCCTCAACATTTTTGTAAAATAATGTATCAATAAATGTGATGAGGATTTATTTGAGTATAGATATTGTCTAGAGGATAATATTTGTATTTAAACTCACGCTTTTCTTGTTGTAATAATAAAGTTGTAGTTGTTTTACATACCATGTATTGACAACTCGGAATGGGTGATGTATACCTAATTTGGGGGCGTCACGGTTGGTATCGAGCTTAGGGATATGATCTCTGGCGGAGATCGGGGAATAGAACTAGAAGGGGAGGCGAGTAAATCCTTTGCTAGTGTGTCCTACCTAAGCTTATTTGTTAGTTGGTCGGTATATAGGGATATTATGTGATATATTGATTTCTTTAATTAACCCTTGTTTTTATGATGATTTGAGAATGTCGATTGAGAATATTAACAATAGAAATGAGACCAGTGGAGACGCTTTGTACTCACCAACGAGGAGAGCGTCTGCAACAGTTTGGGCAATGTTCCTCCTGTGAACAACACCACTTGGCGAGATGATGAGCGAGGGGATGTTTAGAAGCTTTTTGCGAGTTCATGCAAAATCGAACGAGGAGACTCGTGTTCAAAATCTGAGGAGGAAATGATAGCAATTCACGGGTTGTCACGCCAAGCGATCAAAGAGTTGGGACCACGAATTTAAGGGAAAGCGGATCCGATCATGGCGGAAACATGGGTCAAACAAATTACCAAGATATTCGATGTCTTGGGATGCGGAGAACGAAGGTTCCATTCGCCACCTTTATGTTCGTGGCGAAGAGACTCATTGGTGGGAGTCTCATGAAGCATACCCATCTAGCCGCTTTTCGGCATGTCTTGGGAGGCGTTTGAAGCTGTTTAATGACAAATACTTTCTCGAAAGTGTTTGTCGTATGAAGGAAGTGGAGTTTATTAGACCGGGAGCGAACAACATGGCGGTGTCTTAAGTACGAGGCAAAGTTTTGCGAGTTATCCGAGGTTTGCACCTCATTTGGTGGAGAATGAGGAATGTATGACGCGGATGTTTCTTAGAGGTTTGAAACCCGGATATCGTCGGTATCTCATTTCTCATAAATTTTCTCTTTATTCGGATGTTTAAATGTGAGCTCAATTATTAGAGCGAGATAACGAGTATGGTCAATTGAGGACCCAACGAGGATCGTACGAGAGATAGCGATCAGCAGAATAATGATAACCGGCGGAGAAAAGCAGACGGACAAAAATGGTAACCACTTTTGGTGGTAATCATGGCCATGAAAATAGAAGAAGCGAGTCGAGGAGATTTTAAAAGAGGAGATTTAACAACGACCATGAAGGCAGCAGTCTGGCGTATTTAACCGAATCGGGTTCTAAGGGAGAGAATGACCCACCGGTCATATGCTATAAATGCGGGAAAGAGGACATATCAGTCCAAACTGTCCACAACAGTTCAAGGTATACTATAATTGTGGAAAGGAAGGACATATCGCTCGAGATTGTATGGTAGCGAAACCTAGTTCAATGAGGCGGTGACTCAAAAAACGATCCCGAGAAAAGTCAAAGTCAGCGATTCGGGAAGAAGCGTTTGTTGTGGATGGTCATAATCGAGAACCCAAACGAGGTGATCACGGGTAAAGCTATTTATAAATTCTTGCGAAGTTTATACCTTACTTGATCTAAGATTTACCCATTCATTTATCTCTCGCTTGTGCTCAACGTTTAAACTTGACTCAGGAGAAATTAGACTTTGACCTATCTCGTGGAAACTCCGTTAGGAGAAACATTCATCACATCCATTGTTTATAAATCTTGTTTGATTCAAGTTGGCACCATCACCTTACCCATTGACCTTATCTCTTTAAAGATACTTGCTTTTGATGTGATTTTAGGGATTGATTGGTTAACTACTCATCATGCCAAAATTGATTGTTTTTGTAAGGTTGTTAGTTTTCATATTCCTAACCAACTTTGTTATGCAATTCAAGCAACTAAACCATTAAAATCAATCAACATCATATCTAATCATAAACCTATTCGTTTATTGAAAAGCGGATGTAAAGCTTTCTTAGCCCATGTTATGGATTTGAATAAAGACACGTCAAATTTGAATAATATTCTGTTGTTATTAACTTTCTGACGTATTTCTGAAGAACTTCTCGGTCTACCCCCGAGCGTGAAGTTGAATTCTTTATTGATCTTGAACACGGTACAAAGCCCATTTCTAAACCCCATATCGAATGGCTCTATTGAACCGAGGAGTTAAAGGTCCAACTACGAGGAATTGTTGGACGCCGGTTTCATTCGTCTAGTACATCTCCTTGGGGTGCTCTGTTTTATTTGTAAAGAAGAAAGATGGGAGTATGCGACTTTGTATTGACTATCGGGGAATTGAACCATGTCACCATTAAGAATAGGTATCCTCCTACCTCGTATTGATGACTTGTTTGACCCGATTCTGAGGGCACAATTCTTTTCAAAAATCGATCTTCGATTACGGATATCATCGGTGAAGATTAGGCGAGGATATTCAAAGGCGCCTTGAGCTCGGTATGGGCATTATGAATTCTTAGTCGTGTCTTTCGGACTAACTAATGCTCCAACTTTTATGGATATGATGAACCAAGTATTGAGGAATATTTGGATCAATTCGTTGTTGTCTTTATTGATGACATCCTCATATATTCCAAAAGCCGTGAAGATCATGAGCACCATTTGAAATTTGGTACTCAAAACCCGTGAAAACCAACTATATGCCAAATTAAAGAAATGCGAGTTACGGCGAGGAAGTAGCATTCCTTGGCACGTGGTGTCGAAACATGGAGTATCTGTTGATCCGTGAAGATTGAAGCAATACAAAGTTGAGAAGCAACAAAAGTCGGTGGCCAAAATCGTAGCTTTTGGGCTTATTTGGTTATTATCGGAGATTCGTGGAAGGGTTTTCTCGAATCGCTACTCCATTAACTTCGCTAACTTCGGAAGGATCAAAGTTCGTTTGGGCGAAGAATGCGAGAAAGAGTTTCAAGAGCTTAGAGGAGACTTATTTTAAGACTGTTCTAACAATACCATCCGGTTGGATGGATTTGTTATCTCTGATGATGCTTGAGTGCAAAGGGTTAGGATGTGTTCTCATGCAGCGTGGGAAAGTCATAGCCTATGCCTCGCGACAACAAAAGAGTATGAGAGGAATTATCCTACTCATGATCTAGAGTTAGCGGAAAGCGATCGTTTTCGTGCTTTAAAGATATGGAGGCACTATCTATATGGGGAGAAAGTGGAGATATATTCGGACCATAAAAGTCTTAAATATTTCTTCACTCAAAAAAGAACTCAACATCTGGCGTGACGTTGGCTCGAACTATTGAAAGACTACGACCACACTATTGATACCATCACGAAAAGTTTAAGCGTGGTAGTTGGCGTTGAGTAGAAGATCATATGGAAGGAGCGAGTGCGATGATGTCAAATATACGCGTAGAGCCAACTTTAATAGAAAAAGTTAAGGTTGCTCGAGCCACGCAGGCCGGAGATGATGCGTATGAAGAAGAAAGTACAAGAAGGAGCTATTAGGAAGCAAGAATTGATGAAGAAGGAATACTTGAGTCCACTCTAGACTTTGTGTTCTAACGACCTGAATTGAAGTACAAGATTATGATGGAGGCACACAATACACCATTTGCAATCCATCACGGAAGTACTAAAATGTATCGTGATCTTGACATACATTTTGGTGGAACAATATGAGAGAGAGATTGCAAAGTTTATCTCGATGTGTTTAACTTGCTTAGCGTGTAAAGGCGGAGCATCTAGTACCTAAAAGGGTCCGTTGCAACCACATGAGATTCGAAATGGAAGTGGGAACACATTACCATGGATTTCGTTCACGGGTCTTCCTACGGTTTCTCAGGGCATCAATGCTTTATTTGGGTTATTGTTGATAGATTAACCAAGTGCGCTCATTTCTTGCCGTCACGGAGACTTATTCCCTTGAGCGTCTTGCTAGTATATACGTGAATGAGATTGTGAGGTTGCATGGCATGCCCATATCCATAGTTTGGATCGTGACCCAAGATTCACTTCAAGATTTTGGGTTAGCTTGCAAAAAGCTATGGGCACAATTTGCGATTTAGTTTGGCATACCATCCCCAAGCGGACGGACAATCGAGAGGACTATTCAAACTCTTGAAGATCTATTAAGACTCTGTGTCCTAGACTTCAAGGGTAGTTGGGATAAGTATTTACCATTGGTGGAATTCTCCTACAACAACGATTATCGAGCAAGTATAGGTGTGGCTCCATTTGAAGCATTATATGGACGAAAAATGTCGTTCTCAATATGTTGGGATGAGGTGGGTGAAGCAACATTGTTGGGACCCGAGTTTAAGTAAACGTATGACTCTTCAAAGAAAGATCCAAATGATTCGACAACGTATACAAACAAACACAAGATCGATCGACAAAAGAGTTATGCGGATCTTCATCGAAAGGACGTGGAATTTAGTGTAGGGGATCATGTATTGTTGCGAAGTTGCTCCATGGAAGGGAGTTACAAGATTTGGGAAGAGAGAAAGCTCGATCCACGATTTATTGGTCCATTTCAAATTCTTTGACCGAGTAGGAAATGTAGCCTATAGACTTGTGTTACCTCCAAGTATGTCTCGTGTTCATAATGTGTTTCACATATCCTCATGCTTCGTAAATATGTGAAAGACCCGAACCACGTTATAGAGTTAGAACGGACGAGATAATAGAAGACTTAATGTATGAGGAGGTACTGTCAAGATTTTGGATAGGAAGGAGCATGTCCTACTGCCATGAAAAAGGTCATACCACAAGTTAAAGTTTTGTGGAGGAATCATCTTTATAGAGGAAATGACACGGGAATTGGAAGCGGAAATGAAAGCGAGGTATCCTCACCTTTTGAAACACGAGTCGTCGTCGTCGATTTCGAGGACGAAATTTTATAAGGAGGGAGGTTGTAAGACCCAATTTTTTAAATAAAAGGAATTTCCTTTATTTAATATTTTGAAATAGTAAGGGTTGATTTGATTAATGTGGATAGTTAAGGGTTAAATCATAAATTGTGGCGCCCCAAAATTAGGTATCGTCACCCATCTTGGGTCGCCACTACACATGGTACATAAATTCAAATACAACTTACTAACCTAAGTCGTCGTGTGCAATCTGACATAAGCGTGAGTTTGAATACAAATATTGTCTACTAGATATTATACAAACTCAAAAGGAGTCCTCATTACAACTATTATTATCACACTATTTCACAGAATAGTGAGGACTACTAATGCTATCCTACGGACCATTACTCCGTTCCCAGGCTCGTCCCGGCTATGTTCTCATTTCTGAAGAAACGGTGAAAGAAAGGGTGAGCTCAACTAGCCCAAGAAGAAATATTATGACTAAGATAATGCAGAATAAATTATCATTAGCCTTCAATGATGTTAAAGCGATAAAATACAATGTATAAACCGGTTTAAGCTGCGCGGAATATGCAATCCATTAAAAGAGTCAAGTAGAGAATAAAATATACTATCTTTTATGTTTTAAAAGGTTTTCATCAATTTTTTTTATATTTGAGACTCGACTTAATAAATAAACCACCACATCTAATCATCCTCGTACCACGGTCAAGGATTTTCATCAAATTATCAATGGTCATGACTATACCGAATCACCCCGGTCATAATCATACCAAAAACTATCCATCATCGCATTCACAGAGCCATTGAGGACTTTTGTCACATCATTTATATCAAGTCGTGATTATCTAGAATGATCCCTGGTCATAATCATACTAAGTTCATCTACGCACGTAAGCCAAAGATAACATAATATAACATGAGGATGATGACAATGACATAATAATTCAATAAAACAAGTTCAAGAATTATTTAATCCATGAATTATTAACGTCCAAATTGTCAACATGATCTTTGTTTACGTAGAGTAAAATTCAAGAATAGTCGGAAGAATATTTCCATGAAAAGATCTTTGGATGAAACGCAAATATCAAGGATATTCTACTAATTTCATGGAGTATAGAAGTCAAAGTTTTAACCAATTTGGGTATAATAAAGAATGGAATAACAAAAGAAATCACCGTGCATGCGGACTTGCATGCAGGCGAGTTATTCAGCGAGAATAATAATAACGGAACGGTCGGGTGAAATTCACACCGATAGGATGTTCCAATGAGAATAATAAAGATGGAACGGATCCGGTGTAAAACACATGATAGATATTCCAACGAGAATGATAAAGCGGAACCGGTCGGGTGTAAAACACATGACAGGATGTTCCAATGAGAATAATAAAGAGCGGAACCGAGTTAGGTGTAAAACACACATGACGCAGGATGTTCCAATGAGAATAATAGAAGAATGTCACCAAGTATAGGGTAAACCAGCGTATACGAGTTATTCAATGAGAATAAATAAGAATGAAATAACAATAGGATTTCACCAAGTATAGGATATCGCATATCATCTGAGGTTATGTATAGGGTATGTCACTTTTACGAGTTATTCAGCAGAATAATAGTGAATGGAATAATGAAGTTCTCTTCGAAGAAAAGAATAACACCCACTACCAAGTAAAAAGAAGCTGAATATAGAAGTAGTGAAGTAACAGAATATCTCTTCTTCTTTCTATAATTTTCTCTCTATAGCTCTCTCTATAATTTCTCTCTCAGAGTTTCAATGAATTAAATAAGAAAATAATGAAGGAATGAGCTTTATTTATAGGAAAATGGAATGCATAAGTAACTAATCCATGAGCAGTCAGATTGATTTACTTTAATCGGCGGTCCATATTTAAAGAAAAATCTTTTAAATAAAATATAATATATTCTATTTATATAAAAACATTTTACTATGCAAACCTTTATGCAATACTATACAAAACACTACTATACAAAACACTATGCAACACTATGCATAATAAAATATAATATATTCTATTTATAGAATAACTTTAATAAAGTATTCTATTTTATATAAAAGATGTTTTACATTTTATTACGTTAATAATCTGAATAAAACAAAAGCGTCATTATCATTATAATAATTCATATTATTAATCGACAATAATGGAATCAAATGAGTGACTTTCTCACATAAGCATCGATAATCAATCTGGTAATGCTTCTTATGTAACCACACGTATTATTATCATACATTTACTAATGAAAAGTAGTTCAGCAAAGTATCAGCGGTAAAACTTCCACCGTTATTTCAATAAAATATTTTTGTCGTTTTCTCAATCCGACAATAATTACATTGTAGGGTCCACCAATGATTGAGTAGTTATGCGAATATTCCTGCTAAACCGAATATTCCCGACCAATCGAATATAATATAACCACTTGCATACTTTGCAAAATTTATAAATACTACCCACAACTATAATATTATCTTAAATTCACACCATAATATAAAAAAAATTAAACAAAATTTAAATCTTTATTGATAAAATCGGGGTCTCACACAAATATTTCAAAATAAAGCAAGTGGTTATAAAATATTCATTGTTGTTGGGAATATTCGTTTGGAAAGTAGAATATTAAATCTTTGTGAGAATATTAAATGAATGCAGTGCGACCATGTATGGGCCCATAACGTGAAAGCAATTGGATGAAAAAATGACAAATATAAGTTGTTTAAAAATAACAGGCGTAGTTATTCAATTAACACTATTGGAATACGGGGGTTAAAACACACGATGTCTGGCGTTGTTGCACGCATAGCTTTACGGTATTGCACCAATTATTGAAGGCCTTTACTCAATAATGGTTACGATAATTCTTATTCGGTATTTTATTTTATTGAGTTAATAATTGCTGCGTTGATATTTTATATTCTTTGTTGTTTGATAATTGTCATTACACGAGTATTTTTCATTATCAGAGCAATAATTCATATTATCTGAATAATATTATTAGATAACATTATTGGCAATGTCTAGAAAGTTACATCTAAGGAGAGGTTTGGTCACCTAATTGCGGCGCCATGAAGAAGAAATTCTTATCGAAAGCCCCTCTTTCACAGGAAGCGCACCTGGTTATCGATATTGTGATTCTTTAATATTATTTGTGAATAATTAATTATTGATTCATATGATGAGGAAAATATTGATTTTTTGAGGATATAGATGGAGAAAATTTTTAATGTGACAATTGTTGAAAATTGAAATTTTATCTTTTTACGATAAAATAATTCATTTAAATATATTATTATATTTTTTAATAATATAATAATGGTGGTATTTTTACAACGAATGTGGGATATATGAGTATACGAGGAGGAGGAGTATTTTTGTTGCAATAAATATTTAAAACATATTAAACATGTCGGTGGACCTCATTTATTATTTGAAATTTGATTATAGCTTTTGTAAAATTGCCGATTGTGGATTTGGTCAATTTTGTTGGGAATTTGGAAAAACTTTCTTCTGCAAAGTTGTAGAGAATTGAATTTCCTATAAAAACTCATGAGATTCGAATTTTTTGATAAAGGGATATTTATTGTGAATTATTGAAGTTAGGAAGCTCAAAATAATTGATTTTTGGAAGTTTAAATTATTTTAAATTAGAAAAACGTTTTTCTTACTTTTTCTAGAATGTGGCATGTGTTTGATGGCTAAAATCAGATTCTAGGCATGTGTAGGAAATTAATATAATTATATTATTAATTTATTAAATTTTTTACGCTTTGGTGTTCTAAGCGATTTCTATAAATAGGGTCTTGGGTTAGAATTGAAAATCACACCGAAACTAAAGTTTTCTCTCTATATTATCGAGCGTATTCTTGTGAGTATTTTGAGTATACTTTGAGTATTGTTAGGTCTGCAAGTTCCTTGAGACTATATATACGGTATTCCAAATTTGTAAATACTTAATCTTTCGAGGTAAGGGATGTTATTTTCTTCTCAAATGATATTATTTCTTCAATATCATTATCTTTGAAATATTGGTTGGAACTTTTATCAAATTTGGAACTTTTTTCATGTCGGGGGTTACTATTCATGATTACTATTCACGAGTTACTATTCACGAAAGTACTATTAATGAAGCGTGAAGATATTTTTTGTGGAATTTCTATCTTTTGGTGTAGAGTTACTATTCACGATTATCAAGACTATTCATCGAAAAATAAAATTTCTTCTTTTGTCCAAAATATCTATTCGGATACTAGCTTTGATTGTATCCATGTTTTGATCATTCTTGAATTTTACACCACTTCGTAATTATTGTTGAGGTATTTTTGAGCGTGGATAAAACAACGTCACGAATCCTTAATCCTTAATCCTTGTCATTTTGTTTCACTTTGGATTCGTTTCTTTAAAAATATTTTCATAATCTTGGTCTTAAATGATGATATTATTGAATATCTTTGGCTGTAGTGCAAAGATGAATGATTTCTGAAGAATATTTTTGGTAGTAGTGCAAAGATGAGCAGTGTTTAGATAACACATGATTAAGTGATGAATATCTTTGGCACTGTAGTGCAAAGATGAATATTTGATTCGGATGTATATTGGTTGATGTTACTGGGGATAAAAGATGAGCGACGAACTTCTAAATTCATACATAGAAGATAGTAGTTTGCATTCTCTACTTAACTCTTCTAATGAATTATTATTTCGCTGCGAATATTGATTTAAAATTTGTTGTCTATTGTATTCTATTAGATTTTTCCTGTTGAAGACTAACGGTAATTTGTTGTATATTATCTTAGTTATAATATTCTTTCTTGAGCTAGTTGAGCTCACCCTTTTCCTTTTGTTCCATTTTTTCTCGGGAGGCGAGAATATAAGCGAGTACGAGTGAGGGGTATGGAATGAAGGTTCTAGAGAGTTGTTTAGTAGTCCTCACCATTTTTTGTAAAATAATGTATCAATAAATGTGATGAGGATTTATTTGAGTATAGATATTGTCTAGAGGATAATATTTGTATTTAAACTCACAGTTTTACTGTTGTAATAATAAAGTTGTAGTTGTTTCTGTACCATGTATTGACAACTCAGAATGGGTGATGTATACCTATTTTGGGGGCGTCACATTTTTCATCATCCTCACTCTTAAATGATGATATTATTGAATATCTTTGGCCTGTAGTGCAAAGATGAATGATTTTTGATGAATAACTTTGGCCCGTAGTGCAAAGATGAACAGGTGTTTAGATGAACATGACCAACTGATGAATATCTTTGGCCTGTAGTGCAAAGTTGAATATTTGATTCCAGATGTATATTGATTGATGTGCTGAGGATAAAAGATGAGCGATGAACTTTTAAATTCATACATAGAAGATAGTAGTTTGCATTCTCTACTTAACTCTTCTAATGAATTATTATTTCCGCTGCGAATATTGATTTAAAAACTTGTTGTCTATTGTATTCTATTAGATTTTTTCCTGTTGAAGACTAATGATAATTTGTTGTATATTATCTTAGTCATAATATTCTTTACTGGGCTAGTTGAGCTCACCCTTTTCCTTTTTGTTCCATTTTTCTTCTCAGGAGGCGAGAATATAAGCGATGCAAGTGGGGTATGGAATGAAGGTTCTAGAGAGAGTTGTTTAGTAGTCCTCACCATTTTTGTAAAATAATGTATCAATAAATGTGATGAGGATTTATTTGAGTATAGATATTTTCTAGAAGATAATATTTGTATTCAAACTCACAGTTTTACTGTTGTAATAATAAAGTTGTAGTTGTTTATGTACCATGTATTGACAACTCAGAATGGGTGATGTATACCTATTTTGGGGGCGTCACAGAAAAGTCATAGCCTATGCCTCTCGGCAACTCAAAGAATAAAAGAGGAATTATTCTACTCATGATCTAGAGTTGGAAGCTGTTGTCTTCGCACTTAAAATTTGGAGGCATTACTTGTATGGGGAGAAAGTGGAGATCTTTACGGATCATAAAAGCCTCAAATATTTCTTCACCCAAAAGGAACTCAGCATGCGGCAATGACGTTGGCTTGAACTTTTGAAAGATTATGATCATACCATTCAATACCATCTTGGTAAAGCGAACGTAGTAGCTGACGCATTGAGTAGAAGATCATATACGGGTACGAGTGCAATATTATCAACACAAAGGCCCATTTTGTATGACTTACAAAGGATGGAGATAGAGTTAAAGACTCCAGGGACCCATGTGATGATGGCGAATATACGAGTAGAATCGACTTTAATTGATAAAGTTAAAATTTGCTCAAGCTCTGACGGACACTGAGGCGATCGTATGAGGAAGAAAGTGCAAGAAGGTGCTATCTAGGAAGCAAGAATCGATGAAGAAAGAATACTTGAGTCAACTCCGGACTTTGTGTTCTAACGACCCTAATTTAAAGTATAAAATCATGATGGAGGCGCACAAACACACCATTTGCAATCCATAAGTTCTCTTCATGAATCTGAAAGAAATAATACACCTTACCTTAGAAATAATTGGATATTGGAGTAGTGAAGTAGCGAATACTTTTCTTCTTTCTCTCTATAGTTTTCTCTCAGAGTTTCAAAGTGAATTCGTAAGAAATAATGAATGAATGAGCTTTATTTATAGGAGAATGAATGAATGAATAGTAACTAATTCATGAACGGTCCAGATTGATTTACTTTTAAACGAACTCATCCACATTGATTTACTATTAAAACTTAAAGCAGCGGTCCATACCGATTTACTTATTAAAACTTTAAACCGGTGATCCATATTGATTTACTATTATAACTTTCCACCGGTGGTCCATATTGATTACTTATTATAACTTCAACCAATGATTCGAAAAATTATCACATCTCCTCATGGAATAATATTGTACCCAAAAATGATTTGAATTTGAAAAGAATTATATTTTTAGGGTGAATAGTACCCGTGAATAGTAACTTCGTGAATAGTAACTTCGTGATTAGTACTCCAACACGAAAAGTGCCCGACGAATTCGATTGAACAATATAACCTCCATACATCAATTATTATCGAAACAAATGTCGATTTCCATTTCAACACAATGGAACTATAAAATTCATCTTTAATCAACACGAACTTATTCATTATTAATATTACAACTCCCAATATTTAACAACCAGGTCATTCCCAGGAAAGAGGGGGCTTTCCAATAAGGATTTCTCCCTATTGGCGCACAATTAGGTGACCAAACCTTTCCTTGACAGAACTTCTAGACATTATAAATATTGTAATTTAATAATAAGAATAACGTTGTCGTCTCCATTATTGATTTAATAATATAACATATTATGCAGATGATACTGTGACAATAATCGAATCAATAATATGAGAGATATGATGCAGCAATTACTGTAGCAATAATTGAGTATTACTGAGTGACTTCTTACGTAAGTATCAATAACCAATACAAGGTGTCTTCTTATGCAACCATGCGACATTCGTACTTTTACTACCTGGTAGTTCAACAGTTTTAACGGTAACACTTTAGCCGTTATTTTATAAAAAGATAATTTTGTCGTTTTCTTACTACGACAATACTTCCGTTGTGGGTTCACCAATGATTGTGCCGTCGTACAGATATTCCCCGACAAAACGAATATTTTATAACAACTTGCATACTTTGCAAAATTTGTAAATATCACCCACAACTATAACATTATATCAAATCCACAACATAATATAAAAAAAATTTCTCGAGAAATTTAAATCTTTATTCATAAAATTTGGGGTCTCACATGTTGCATGTCATTTAACCCTTGTTTTGTGGCAGTATTTGAAAATGACATCCGAGAATATTGAGAATAACAATGGAGTACAGGAGACCGTTGAGTCACCACAGATCAATACCCAGGATAATGTGCAACAGGAAGATAATAATCCTCAAGTAAACAACAACGATCAAATGATGAACAATGGAATGTTCTGAGGCTTTATGTAATTCATGTAACAACGGGCGAGAGCGGCTCCTGTCCAAAATGTAGGTGGAAACACTGAAAACTCTCGGACGGTCACCGCTAAACAGTTCAAGGAGCTGAGACCACCGGAGTTTATTGGAGAGTCAAAACCACATAAGGCGAAAACTTGGATAAAGCAGATCACCAAGATATTTGATTGCTTGGGATGCTCCGAGGAGCAAAAGGTTCCCTTTGCCACCTTTATGTTGCGATGAAAGGCAGATTAGGTGAGAATCGGTAAAACGTACCCAACCTGCCGCACTGATGATGTCTTGGGAGAAGTTCCAAGAACTATTCAACGATAAGTACTTTCCCGAAAGTATTTGTCACATGAAAGAGGTAGAGTTATCAAGTTGGAACAGAATAATATGACCGTGTCGCAGTACGAAGCTAAGTTTGCCGAGTTGTCCCGGTTTACGTCTCACTTGGTTGGTAATGAGGAGAGAATGACGCGGATGTTTCTAAGAGGTTTGAAACCCGAGATACGTCAATATCTAATTTCTCATAAACTGTGTTTGTTTTCAGATGTTATAAATAGGGCTCAGTTATTGGAGCGCGATAACGAGTTAACCCAACCATAAGAAAGCAGCCAGAAAAAAGATAATATCAGTGGTAGCAGTCATCGAAGCGGTGACAACAAACGTGGAGGGAATCAACATGCCAGAAATGGTTACCACTTCGGTGGTAATCATGGCCAAGACAATAAGGATGGACATTTCAAGAAGAGGAGATTCAACAATGATGGAAAGACGTCAGCATCAGTACCCATTGTTAAGGAAGGAGAACGACCACCTATCATATGCTTCAAATGCGGAGGGGAGGGACATATCAGTCCAAACTGTGCACAACAGTCCAAAATATGTTACAATTGTGGAAGAGAAGGTCACCTAGCTCGATTTTATCGTTCAGGGAAGGCAAGTCCAGTTGGGATGGAGGCACCAAAGGCCGTCTCAGAAAAGTCAAAACCAGTAGTTCAAGGGAGAGCATTTGTTGTGATCTCCCAGAAAGCAAGAAACCCGAACGAGGTTATCACGGGTAAGCTTATCATAAACTCTAGCGAAGTCTATACCTTATTTGATACCAGTTCTATCCATTCTTTTATTTCTCATACTTGCGCTCAACATTTAAATTTGACTCCGGAGAAATTAGACTTTGACTTATCTGTGAAAACTCCGTTGGGAGAAACCTTCATTACATCCACTGTTTATAAGTATTGTTTGGTTGAAATCGGAACCCTCACATTACCTGTCGATCTTATTTCATTGAAAATACTTGCATTTGACGTAATTCTAGGGATTGATTGGTTAACTACTCATCATGCAAAAATTGATTATTTTCGTAAGGTTGTTAGCTTTCATAATCCTAACCAACCTATTATGCGAATTCAAGCAACCAAACCATTAAAATCTATCACTGTCATCACAAGCCATAAAGCTATTTGTTTATTAAAAACAGATGTCGAGCTTTCTTAGCTCATGTCACAGATTTAAACAAAAATACGTTAGATTTGAATGATATTTCTATTGTTAATAAATTTCCTGACGTATTCCCTGAAGAACTTCCTGGCTTACCCACAGAGCGTGAAATTAAATTTTTTATCGACCTTAAACCCCAGACAAAACCCATTTCCAAATGGCATATCGAATGGCTCTATTAAACTTCGAAGTTAAAGACCCAACTGCAGGAGTTGTTAGACATCGGTTTCATTAGGCCCCTAAGTACATCTCCTTGGGTGCTCTGTTTCTATTCGTGAAAAAGAAAGATGGGAGTATGCGACTTTATATTAATTATCGGGAGTTGAACCATGTCACTGTCAAAAATAGATACCCGTTGCCTCGCATTGATGACCTATTTGACCAGTTGCAAGGCTCTAAATTCTTTTCAAAGATCGATCTTTTTTTCGGATATCATCAGTTAAAGATTAGAACCGATGACATTCCAAATCTGACGGCCAGAACTTCGATGCGGAATTATGAATTCTAGTCATGTCTTTTGATCGACTAATGCTCCTGCTGCCTTCATGGATATGATGAACCGAGTATTCAAGGAATATTTGGATCACTTTGTGGTCGTCTTTATTGATGACATTCTCATATATTCTAAAAGCCATGAAGATCATGAGCAACACCTGAAGCTGATACTCCAAAAGCTTCGTGAAAACAAGCTTTATGCCAAGTTGAAGAAATGCGAGTTCTAGCTTGAGGAAGTTGCATTCCTTGGGCACGTGATATCAAATCATGGAATATCTGTTTACCCGGCGAAGATTAAAGCAATTCAAAGTTGGGAGCAACCTAAGTCAGTGACCGAAATACGTAGCTTTCTCGGCTTAGATGGTTATTATCGGAGATTCGTAGAAGGGTTTTCTCGAATCGCTACTCCATTAACTCAGCTGACTCGAAAAGATTCAAAATTAGGTTAGAGCGAGGAATGTGAAAAGAGTTTTCAATAACTCAAGAGGAGACTCATTTCAGCACCTGTTCTGACAATACCATCTGGCTCGGAGGAATTTGTCATCTACAGTGATGCTTCGGGCAAAGGGTTAGGATGTGTTCTCATGCAACATGGAAAATGTAAGACCCCAACTTATTATTAATGAAATTTAATTTTCTCTATTTATTATTTTGAAATAGTAAGGGTTGATTTGATTAATGTGGATAGTTATGGGTAAAATACGCAAATATTTCAAAATAAGCAAGTGGTTATAAAATATTCATTGTTGTCGGGGAATATTCGTTTGGTCGTGGAATATTCTTCTTTGTCGGGGAATATTAAATGCATTTATGATCTTTTTGTGGGCCCCATGCTTGGAAAAGCGATTAGATGAAGAAAAGCGACAAATATAAGTTGTTTAAAAATAAGCAGCGTAGTTATTACTGAATTATCTTTGTTAAAATACTAAATTGGTTAAAAACACGATAGCTTTGCAGTATTGCACCAATTATTGATTCTTACGTAAGAAGGCACTACTCAATAATGGTTATAGTAATTATTATTCGATATTTTATTGATTTAATAATTGCTGCGTTGATATTTTATATTCTTCATTATTTTAATAATTGTCATTACACAAGTATTTTTATTATCGAAGCAATAATTCATATTATCTGAATAATATTATTAGATAACATTATTGGCAATGTCTAGAAAGTTACATCTAAGGAGAGGTTTGGTCACCTAATTAGCGCCGATAAGGAGAAATTCTTATTGGAAAGCCCCTCTTTCACAGGAGGCGCACTGGTTTATCGATATTGTGATTACGTAATATTATTTGTGAATAATTAATTATTGATTCATATGATGAGGAAAATATTGATTTTATGTGGATATAGATGGAGAAAATTTTTAATGTGACAATTGTTGAAAATTGAAATTTTATCTTTTACGATAAAATAATTCATTTAAATATATTATTATATTTTAATAATATAATAATGGTGATATTTTTATAACGAATGTGGGATATATGAGTATGAGGAGGAAGAGTATTTTTGTTGCAATAAATGTTTAAAACATGTTAAACATGTCGGTGGACCCCATTTATTGAATGAAATTTGATTATACTGTAAAATCGCTTGGTTTGTGGATTTTGGTCAATTTACATTTGGAATTCGGAAAAACTTTCTTACGTAAAGTTGTAGAGAATTGAATTTCCTATAAAAACTTGCAAGATTCGAATTTTACGATAAAGGGCTATTTATTATGAATTATTGAAGTTTGAAAGCTCAAAATAATTGATTTTGGAAGTTTAAAATATTTAAAATAGGAAAAACGTTTTTTACACTTGTGGGCCTCATGAAATATGTGCAAAGTGCTGAAGCTAGAGGATTCAAAGTGGGCGTAAGAAAATTTATTTATATATTAATATTATATTAAATTTTCTGCTTTGGTGTTATAAGCAATTTCCTATAAATAGGGTGCTTAGGTTAGAATTGAAAATCACACCGTAAACCCAAGTTTTCTCTTTCTATATTATCGAAGCGTATTCTTGTGAGTATTTTGAGTATACTTTGAGTATTGTTATACGGTGCTGTTCAAGTCATAACTTTATATCCAGGTGTTTCAAATTTAGAAATCTTGATCTTTCGAGGTAAGGGATATTATTATTTTTCAGTAATGATATTATTTCTTCAATATCATTATCTTTGAAATATTGATCCAAGTTTTATCAAATTTGGAACTTTTGGTGTCTGAGATTCTTATTCACGTATCAAGACTTATTCACGATATCTGATCTTATTCACGAAAGTGCAAGACTATTCATGAAAAATGAAAATTTTCCTTTTCGTCTAAAATATCTATTGTGGATACTAGCTTTGATTGTATCCATGTTTTGATCATTCTTGAATTTTACACCACTATGATTATTTTTGAGGTATTTTTGGACATGGATAAAACAAAGTACGAATCCTTAATCCTTAATCCTTGTCATTTTGTTTCACTAGATTCGTTTCTTTAAAAATATTTTTTGTAAGACCCCGAATTTTTTTAAATAAAAAGGAATTTCCTTTATTTATTATTTTGAAATAGTAAGGGTTGATTTGATTAATGTGGATAGTTAAGGGTTAAATCATAAATATTTCAAAATAAGCAGTGGTTATAAAATATTAGTTGTTGTTGTGGAAATATTCGTTTGGTCGTGGAATATTCAGATCTTGTCGGGGAATATTAAATACAACAGCATGACCGATAATAATGGCCCCATAACTAAAAGCGATTGGATGAAAAAACGACAAATATAAGTTGTTTAAAAATACAGAGCGTAGTTATTCTGAATTAACTTTATTGGAATACCCGTTGGTTAAAACACGATGAATACGCGTTGTTTTATACGATGTATTACAGTATTGCACCAATTATTGAAGGCACTACTCAATAATGGTTACGATAATTCTTATTCGATATTTTATTTTATTGAGTTAATAATTCTTTGCGTTGATATTTTATATTCTTTTGTTGTTTGATAATTGTCATTACACAAAGTATTTTTCATTATCGAGACAATAATTCATATTATCTGAATAATATTATTAGATAACATTATTGGCAATGTCTAGAAAGTTACATCTGCAAGGAGAGGTTTGGTCACCTAATTGCTTGCGCAAGATAAGAAGAAATTCTTATTGGAAAGCCCTAACTCTGAGGAGCGCACGGTTGTCGATATTGTGATTCGTAATATTATTTGTGAATAATTAATTATTGATTCATATGATGAGAAAAATATTGATTTTATGAGGATATAGATGGAGAAAATTTTTAATGTGACAATTGTTGAAAATTGAAATTTTATCTTTTACGATAAAATAATTCATTTAAATATATTATTATATTTTTAATAATATAATAATGGTGATATTTTACAACGAATGTGGGATATATGAGTATGAGGAGGAGGAGTATTTTTGTTGCAATAAATGTTTAAAACATATTAAACATGTAAATTGGACCTCATTTATTGGTGAAATTTGATTATAGCTTTGTAAAATTGCCCGATTGTGGATTTCGGTCAATTTTTGTTGGGAATTTGGAAAAACTTTCTTCTGCAAAGTTGTAGAGAATTGAATTTCCTATAAAAACTCGCGAGATTCGAATTTTTTGATAAAAGGGATATTTATTGTGAATTATTGAAGTTCCGAAGCTCCGAAATAATTGATTTTTGGAAGTTTAAATTATTTTAAATTAGAAAAACGTTTTTTCTTACTTTTTCTAGAATGTGGCATGTGTTTGATGGCTGAAATCAGATTCTAGGCATGTGTAGGAAATTAATATAATTATATTATTAATTTATTAAATTTTCTGCTTTGGTGTTCTAAGCAATTTCCTATAAATAGGGTGCTTAGGTTAGAATTGAAAATCACACCGAAACTAAAGTTTTTCTCTCTATATTATCGAAGCGTATTCTTGTGAGTATTTTGAGTATACTTTGAGTATTGTTAGGCGGTGCAAGTTCCTTGAAAGACTATATACTGGAGATATTCAATTTAGAAGTCTTAATCTTTCGAGGTAAGGATGTTATTTTCTTCTCAAATGATATTATTTCTTCAATATCATTATGTTGAAATATTGGTTGGAACTTTTTATCAAATTTGGAACTTTTTCATGTCGGGGGTTACTATTCATGAGTTCTTATTCACGAAGTTACTATTCACGAGTACTATTCATGAAGCGTGAAGATATTTTTGTGGAATTTCTATCTTTTGGTGTGAGTTACTATTCACGATATCGGCATGATTCACCAAAAATAAAATTTCTTCTTGTTGTCCAAAATATCTATTCGGATACTAGCTTTGATTGTATCCATGTTTTGATCATTCTTGAATTTTACACCCTTTGTAATTATTGTTGAGGTATTTTTGAGCGTGGATAAAACAACGTCACGAATCCTTAATCCTTAATCCTTGTCATTTTGTTTCTTTGGATTCGTTTCTTTAAAAATATTTTTCATAATCTTGATCTTAAATGATGATATTATTGAATATCTTTGGCTTTTGTAGTGCAAAGATGAATGATTTCTCAAGAATATTTTTTGGTAGTAGTCTAAAGATGAGCAGTGTTTAGATGAACACTGACTAATCGATGAATATCTTTGGCACTTTTGTAGTGCAAAGATGAATATTTGATTCGGATGTATATTGGTTGATGTTTACGGGGATAAAAGATAGGCGACGAACTTCTAAATTCATACATAGAAGATAGTAGTTTGCATTCTCTACTTAACTCTTCTAATGAATTATTATTTCATTGCTGAATATTGATTTAAAATTTGTTGTCTATTGTATTCTATTAGATTTTTCCTGTTGAAGACTAACGGTAATTTGTTGTATATTATCTTAGTTATAATATTCTTTTCTTGAGCTAGTTGAGCTCACCCTTTTCCTTTTTGTTCCATTTTTCTCGGGAGGCGAGAATATAGCGAGTGCAGAGTGGGGTATGGAATGAAGGTTCTAGAGAGAGTTGTTTAGTAGTCCTCACCATTTTTGTAAAATAATGTATCAATAAATGTGATGAGGATTTATTTGAGTATAGATATTATACAGAGGATAATATTTGTATTTAAACTCACGATTTCTTGTTGTAATAATAAAGTTGTAGTTGTTTCTGTACCATGTATTGACAACTCAGAATGGGTGATGTATACCTATTTTGGGGGCGTCACATTTTTCATCATCCTCACTCTTAAATGATGATATTATTGAATATCTTTGGCACAGAGTGCAAAGATGAATGATTTTGATAAATAACTTTGGCCCGTAGTGCAAAGATGAACAGGTGTTTAGATGAACATGACCAACTGATGAATATCTTTGGCCTGTAGTGCAAAGTTGAATATTTGATTCGGATGTATATTGATTGATGTTACGGGGATAAAAGATGAGCGATGAACTTTTAAATTCATACATAGAAGATAGTAGTTTGCATTCTCTACTTAACTCTTCTAATGAATTATTATTTCGCTATGAATATTGATTTAAAAACTTGTTGTCTATTGTATTCTATTAGATTTTTTCCTGTTGAAGACTAATGATAATTTGTTGTATATTATCTTAGTCATAATATTCTTTTCTTGGGCTAGTTGAGCTCACCCTTTTCCTTTTTGTTCCATTTTTCTTCTCGGGAGGCGAGAATATAGCGAAGTGTGAGTGGGGTATGGAATGAAGGTTCTAGAGAGAGTTGTTTAGTAGTCCTCACCATTTTGTAAAATAATGTATCAATAAATGTGATGAGGATTTATTTGAGTATAGATATTTTCTAGAAGATAATATTTGTATTCAAACTCACAGTTTTACTGTTGTAATAATAAAGTTGTAGTTGTTTATGTACCATGTATTGACAACTCAGAATGGGTGATGTATACCTATTTTGGGGGCGTCACAGAAAAGTCATAGCCTATGCCTCTCGGCAACTCAAAGAATAAAAGAGGAATTATTCTACTCATGATCTAGAGTTGGAAGCTGTTGTCTTCGCACTTAAAATTTGGAGGCATTACTTGTATGGGGAGAAAGTGGAGATCTTTACGGATCATAAAAGCCTCAAATATTTCTTCACCCAAAAGGAACTCAACATGCGGAAATGACGTTGGCTTGAACTTTTGAAAGATTATGATCATACCATTCAATACCATCTTGGTAAAGTTTAACGTAGTAGTCGTAGCGCATTGAGTAGAAGATCATATCTGCATGCGAGTGCAATATTATCAACACAAAGGCCCATTTTGTATGACTTACAAAGGATGGAGATAGAGTTAAAGACTCCAGGGACCCATGTGATGATGGCGAATATACAAGTAGAATCGACTTTAATCGATAAAGTTAAAGATGCTCAAGCTACAGACCTGGAGCTGATGCGTATGAGGAAGAAAGTGCAAGAAGGTGCTATCTTTAAGCAAGAATCGATGAAGAAAAAATACTTGAGTCAACTCGGACTTTGTGTTCCTAACGACCCTAATTTAAAGTATAAAATCATGATGGAGGCGCACAACACACCATTTGCAATCCATCCCGGGAGTACCAAAATGTATCATGATCTTCGACATACATTTTGGTGGAGCAATATGAGGAGAGAGATCGCAGAGTTTATCTCAAGGTGTCTAACTTGTCAACGAGTCAAGGCAGAGCATCAAGTACCAAAAGGTCCATTGCAACCACTTGAGATTTCAGAATGGAAGTGGGAGCACATTACCATGGATTTCGGTACCGGTCTTCCCAAGGTTTCTCAAAGCATAGATGCGATTTGGGTCATTGTTGATAGATTGACCAAGTCGGCTCATTTATTACCTATACGAGAAACTTATACACTTGAACGTCTTGTGCGTATGTACATACTCGAGATTGTAAGATTGCATGGTATGCCAGTATCCATAGTTTCTGATCGAGACCGAAGATTCATTTTAAAATTTTGAATTAGTTTACAGAAAGCTATGGGCACAGATTTACGATTTAGCTCGGCATATCATCCTCAGATGGACGGGCAGTCGGAGAAGACTATTCAAACTCTTGAAGATCTATTAAGACTTTGTTTCCTTGACTTCAAGGAAAGTTGGGACAAGTTCTTACAATTGGTGGAGTTTTCCTACAACAATAGTTATCAAGCAAGTATTGACATGGCTCCATTCGAGGCGTTGTATGGAAGAAAGTGTTGTTCTCCAGTATGCTGGGATGAGGTGGGTGAAGCAACGTTATTGGGACCAGAATTGGTACGTATGACTACCGAAAAGATTCAAACGATCCGATAACGTATAAAAACCTCACAAGATCGACAAATGAGTTATGTTGATCTTCATCGAAAGGACGTGGAATTCAATATTGGAGATCATGTGTTGTTACGTGTTGCTCCATGGAAAGGAGTTACAAGATTTGGAAAGAGAGGAAAGCTCAATCCTCGATTCATTAGCCCATTTTTAATCCTCGATCGAGTAGGAACTGTGGCTTATAGACTCGCTTTACCGCCAAATATGTCTCGTGTTCATAACGTTTTTCATATATCCATGTTACGTAAATATGTTAAAGATCTGAACCACATTATTGAGTTAGAACCGGATGAAATAGCGGAAGATTTAACGTATGAAGAGTTTCATGTTAAAATCTTGGATAAGAATGAGCATATTTTACGCTCCAAGGTTATACCTCAAGTCAAAATTTTGTGGAGAAACCACGATGTTGAGGAAATGACCTGGGAGTTAGAATCTGAAATGAAATCAAGATATCCTTACCTCTTCGACATACCAGGTACGTACCCTAATTTCGAGGGTGAAATTTCATAAGAAGGGGAGGTTGTAAGACCCCAACTTTTACGAATAAAGATGAATTTTCTATAAATATTATTTTTGAATATTATGGAGTGAATTTGATATAATGTTATAGTTGTGGGTAATATTTATAAATTTTGCAAAATAAGCAAGTGGTTATAAAATATTCGTTTGGTCGGGGAATATTCTTTTTGTCTGGGAATATTCGTACGACGACACAATCATTGGTGGACCCCACAACAGAATTATTGTCTGAGTTAGAAAACGACAAAATTATCTTTTTATAAAAATAACGGCGAAAGTTTTATCGTTAACTGTTGAAATACTCGCTGGTAAATGTAAGACCCCGAATTTTATGAAATAAAAGTATTCAATTTTTCTTACTATTCAGTAAATGGTAAAATTGATAAAAGTTAAAGTTAAGGGTGATATATGAAATTTTTTCAAAATACGCAAGTGGTTATAAAATATTCATTATTGTCGACGAATATTCGTTTAGTCGTGGAATATTCTTTCTGTCGAGGACGCGAAGTCGCGAACGTCGCAACCAACTGAACCATATCCAACGACAAGCGCCGACAGGCGACGGTAAGTCGTTACTCGTTAGATGATCTGTACTGTAGTCTGTAGATCTATAGTTTTGCACTCTTAGATCTGAGATCTGTAGTCCATGCTTTTGGGGAAACAACTTGTATGATGTTTTTGTAGTACAATGCTTCCTAAAATTCTACTTGAATCAAACTTTTGCCAATCTTTTTGATTACATATATTTGAGAATTTTACTGTTATCTGTTAAGATAACTATCGTCTATCAAACACATCTATCTACATATACATGAGAATTTTATTGTTGTCTGTTAAGATAACTTGTATGTTGTCTATTAAGAATTTTACTATTGTCTCTTATTTGCACTATTGAAATTTGCGAAATTGAAACTCAACTTTTGCATTCATGTGTAAATTCATCAAAAATGGGATTATGGGACTGAGTTACAAATTGTGAAGTTACAAATTGGGACTGAGTTACAAATGGGATTATTTGTGCTCAAGATTGGCTTCGCCGAAGCAACGAACCAATTAATATCGAAGAAAAGTTAGAATCCCTTGAAGAAATTGAAAAAGGTACATCACAGTAACACTATAACAATTTGTATTGTTTATTTATTTTTTTGTAATGTAGTTTAAATTCTTCTTAATAAATTATGATTTGCTCACATTTGTCTTTTAAAAATTGCAGAATTTTCAGCAGGCGATTTAGATGCATCAATCTTGGATATGTAATATGGTTGATTTGTTCGAGAATGGGGACTTGATAGTTGAGAGAATTGTGCCTTGTGCCGTTGTGCGTTGTTTGTTTTATACAAAGTTTGGTTAACACTCTTTTTTACCAAAAAAAGAAGAGAGAAATAAATAGAGGATTTAGAGCTAGAAATTGAATGAATCTGAATCTGAATCTGAATCTGAATCTGAATCTGAATCTGAATCTAAATTAATTGAATTTAAATTTGAATGAATTGAATCTAAATCTGAATGAAAAAAAATTATTTGATAATTGACATGTCTGAAACATCTAAATGACAAAACTTTATTATTTTACCCCTCTTAAAAAATTTAAAATTGTTGTAAATTTAATTAATATTACTTAATATAATAGTTAATATTTTTTTTAATTTTTTTACTTTTTTTTTACTTCATTCATTTGCTTTCATTCATTTCGAAAAAATCGACTTAGCCATTCAAATTTCGTCTATTTTCTGGATTCAAACAATTCGAAGCCAAAACAAACGACCGAATGTGGATTCAACCATTCAGATTCATTTACATTCAACTGTAAACAAACACCCCCTTTATTAATTTCTATGCAAGTTCTAATTGGTTGCAGAAGCGTATCGAGCAGTTGAAAGCCTTGAAACTCAAAAATTGTGTATAATTTACAGGTAGGAGTAATTACCATTTATATGCAATAACTCGTGCGGACAGGAATTTTGAACATAAAAATTAGATCGGAAGAATAAAATAAATTTATTTTCATAAATAAATTGATTATATTGTCCAATTGTTCGCGGAAACAAATTAATTTTGTTCTTTCCGTCTAATTTTTCTATCCAAAATCCATGTCCTCATTTTTATATATAAATTTATTTAGATGCATATATGTTCATGATCATGAACTATAAATTCTAATTCAAGTTTTATATTTATTTTTATTATATTTTTATGTGGTAATTTTAGTTTACTTTTGTCATTGAAGTTTTCTTTGGATCCCTCTGAACTGTTCAGGGGATATAGGATTTTTACTCGGTAGGGACTTGATATAAAAAATTATAATAAAAATAAAGAATAATAATAAAATTTGTCACCTTTTCTTAGCTTATAAAAACTCCTCCATCCATTCATTATTTGTAAAGTTATAATCACAAGCTATAGTGAGAGAAATATCCGTATTTTCTGTCGAACTGGCTTCTTTGATGGATCCACATCTAATCGGTGCTCGGCAATCTTTCGGCTGATTCCAGGCATGTGTTTTGGTTCCCATGCAAAAATGTCTGCGTAACAGCGAAGAAGTTCTATAAGGTTTGTCCGGAGAGGTTCCGGCAGACCCGAACCTATCTTCACTGTTTTATCCGGCTTGCCAACAATCAGCTTGATCTCCTCCGTTTCACCTGCTGGCATGACCAATGGCTCCAAACTTCTTTCGGTAAAGGGCTCAATCTCTATCACCATGGTCTGCTTCTTCTTACTAACTCCTACCCCCAAAGCAATTACATCATTCCTATAATAGCGTCTAGCCAAATCTAAGTCCCCTGCTACCTCTCCGACCCCATAAGCCGTTGGGAACTTAATCTTAAAGTGAGGAATGAAAGTCACAGCTTGGAGAGCTGTCAGAGTAGGTCTACCCAGTATGGCGTTGTAATCCGAATCTACATGCACAATATAAAATTTAAATGTTATTTCTACCTGTTGAGGAGTTGTGCCGAAGATTACTGGTAGTTCAATAGTGCCTGCAACTTTGACCGGATCGTTGCTAAAACCATATAGGGGGGTCTCCTTCCCAACCTCCATCTTTCACCCATCAAGATGCATCCTCTGATAAGCATGGGCATACAAAATGTCAACAGAAGACCCATTATCAATCATCATCCTCTTCATATCCACCGAACCCACTTGAGCAGTTATCACCAATGCCCCCTCATGAGGTTCTATGGGTTCCGAAGGATAATCCTCATCAGTGAAGGCTACGATTGTCCCAGGAAACAGTCTGTCAATCTTCGGGAGAACACCCACCACGGACATAACCGAGTCCAAATAACTCCACCTCTTCTTCCCCACTAATTTTCCTGCTATCCCACCGGTAATTACATCAACGACGTGCCTGGGCGGTTGATTTGGAGCAGGTTGTACAGGTGGAACCGGTTGAACCACTTGAACAGTACGGTTATCATTATGTTGTTCTTGTTGTTGATCCCTTCCGGCCACGTACTGAACCAACATACCGCTCTGAACCTTCCTCTCCACAAAGTCCTTCAGACTACAACATTCATTTGTATCATGACCTGTGGCTTGATGATAGCCATAAAAGTTTCGAGTATTGCCCTGTCCTGGCTTAAGATTGTCATGAGGTGGTTCAAAGTACGGCTGATTTCTGATCTAATCCAATATTATCGATCTATCCATGTTCAACTTGGTGTATACCCTATTTACCTTCTGGGCAGAAGCAGGTGGGCGATCTCCTCATTGTCGCCAGTTGTTATTGTACTTCTTTGAACTGCCCTCTGGCCGATCATTATTTCCCCCACTCTTCTTCTGATCACCTTCGGCTTTGATTTCTGTCTCCTTTATCTTGTCCGAAGAAGGACGCTTTAAGTTATTCATAGCTTCTTCCACCACAATATAGCCCTCAACCTTATCAAAGGCTTCGGACAAGCTCTTCGGATGGTGAAACATTAACTTCTTCACCAACTTCTCAGACTTCACCAAATCTAAGCCATTATGAAATAACCCAATGACTCAAGATCATTGAGATCTACACACCGCCAATCGCTTCCCACAAGCGCTTCACACATCTTGTCGAGGACTCATTTGCAAACTGTCGGACCTGTGCCAAAGAACCCGTAGGCTTTCCTCTCCTTCTATTGCTCCCAAAACGAGCATGAAATTTGTCACATAGCCCAGACCATGAGGAGATTGAATCCGCAGGTAAAGTTCTCATCCACTGCCTCGCATCTTTCCTCAACGTTGTAACAAACGTATGACACTTAGCAGCATCAGTGAAATCATAGTAATCCTTCAATCGGTCGAACGCCTGGCTATGGTCGTAAGGATCTCCCGATCCATCATAACTCTCCATATGGGGTAACTTTTTAATGGGATCTGCCTTTTCCTTAAGAATATCCGAGGAAAAAGGAGACGCCTTCTTCCCCGGAGTATCCTTCACCTGTTGAACTTCAGTCAGCTGCTTTCGAAGTTCCTTCAACTCTTTAACCAAAAAGTCAACACCTTCCGATTTTGAGGATACTTCTTTCTCCGGAGATGCCTTCTTCTTCTGAGTAGATCGACCTCTTCCCTCAGAGCCCACTGCTCTCGAGGGACTCCTGGATTTACTTCGGTGGGTAACCCTGTCATCACGATGAGAATACTCAATTCGATGCACCTTCTTCGTAGTCTCTGAAATATTCTCCCTTGATCTACTTCTTCGTTTACCGCCACTATGACCTCGAGAACCGATAAGATGAAGTGATTTCTTCGATACTTCAGGAGTTTTACTTCTAGATCTTCCCCGAGCCTGAGGACAGCCTTGAGACACATAAACAGAAAGCTCCGGCTCTTTCCCTTCTCGCCGATGTACATTCCTGGACCTACTACGCCTTTCTGAATGCACATAAGTGGATGCCTCGTCCTTCAATTCAACTATCCGAAGCAACTGTTCGGCTATATCCTCCCTCTGCTTCAGAAGAACTTCCATAGCTTCATCTGCTTCATCCGCCATCTTCGTCAACTTGGCAGCTCTGTCATCCTGACCACTTCGGTGATGGGTTCTAGGCGGTGTGCCTTCTACCCTCTTTCGGCCATGATCTCTACCCTTCTCAGCAGTAAAGACTAACCTCCGTATGGCGTCACCATGAGCTCTCGAACGAGAACCCCCGGAGTCATGCTTAGAAGCAGTGCTCTCATGAGCACTCTTTGAAGGACCCATACGATCCTTAACAGAAATATATTGAACAGATGAGCTCACAGCCTTCGGCTGTCATTTCGGTGTATCTGCTCTACTCTTCACCATCACGTAAAACGTAGGACAAATAAATATTTGTGATTGCAAACTCTCGAACACTAGAACTCAGCCCTCCTTCTAGCGCCAATGTTAACGCCAAGATCTTCTGCCACGTCCCAATCACGTAAGACGTCTCCGATCGCCGAATAAACACGATCAACACCAAGCTTTAACGGCTTCGACCGTCAGTGGGGATAAGCTCAAAGGCGGAGAGTCAAGGTCTGAGCGATCACAAGGTTAACAATGGAGGATAAAAATATCTAGTGTATTGAGAGAGAGAAAATATCAGTTACCTTAGTTCAGAAGACTCCTTTGCTATGTTATACTCTCTAAACCGATTCATGGTACCACCCACTACCGCCGTCGACACTGACCTTCCATTCCTCAAATTGATTTTAGCCGAAATCGCATGCAAGCCGCCACCCTTTTTTACCTTGCTTTTACCAATGGCGGTCACTATAATCCCATCCACATTAATTCCTTGAAGACATCTCAGTCAACCATCATGCTTTTCATCATTACCAGTCAAAATAATAGATATTTAACTATGTGGTGGGTCAACGTATGGGTCCAACCCGATCTTGCAAAGATTTAATTAAGAAAACACAATGACTAGGCCCAATAACTTTAGGATCCAATAGTGATGACTCAATGGACTAACTAAATAAATAGGCCCAATACATTTGACACAATATGTGAAATATCAATGACCAAAATTGTATATTGGTATAATCATCGAAATTATTTATTAGTATAATCATGATCGTTGAAATTGGGTAGGATTAATACTAACTTCACTAACAAAACAATTTAAGACTCAAAATGAATGAAAAGTGCCGATCAGAAAAAGAAAAAACAACAGCCAATAACAAATTAACAACTACTTAATTAAAAACCTTAATACATACTATAATAAGTTTTAAATTCAAAATAAATCAATAATTATTTACGTATAAAGTAGAATAATTGAATTTTCGAATTGAATTTTGATTATAAAATTCGAATTGAATATGACGGAATGGTGGGGAATTTGGTTTGTGTTTGTATTCTTTAATGTTATACAGTGAAATTGACGGTAGATAGTGAAAATGAGTTATTTTCTATAGAAATTGAATAACTGAATAAGAACATAATCTCAAGATGTGTATCGTAGTGAAATAGTAGTACAATACTAAAAAAGTTTTAATACACCTAAAAAAATAAAAAAAAAATCAGTGGGGCTGGAGCCCACAATCAGGTCCTCGAGTATATATAGCGAGTTTCTAGCTCAAATCTTAATATATGTGATCCCGTAAGTGTCCCGTACACAGACGTAAATACTGCATTCTAAATTTATCTATGCGTGTTATATTTAGACATGAGGGGATAGTTTTGTAATTTACTTGATCACTAAGAATTTAACTTCTCAATAATAACTATGAGAAGTAAAAGCAATTAGAGAAACATGAGCAAAAACTGGTTCTGAAAAATAGAAATAAAATTAAGCCGAAGCTAGGGACAATTCCTTTATAAACAAGGAAATACTACTAACAAATGCTATCCGTATTTTACCAATCTGCCCTTAATGGAACAAATTTGTTTTATTCAATGCGTAAAATACTGATTAAGTAACGAATCTTTAAGAATTTTTGGGTATTGAAATTCTTTTCTTTGGTCCAACGCAAATTAGTTACTTTCTATTAAAAAATTTGGACTTCAACCCTGCGCTAGCCATAACGCATGTTTCACACGCATACGTGGCACCTACATGGCGCCTACGTGGCACACTTGAGATCTCAAGCTTAAAATTTGGATCCAATAACTAACTGAGCAAACAAACCTAACAATTATAATATTGCAAGGATTAATATTTTTAACTAAACAAATCATTTCTCCCAAATTAAAACAAATCTCATTTCCTTAGATCTGTTATGTACATAACTAAAACAATAACAATAATAATAATAATAATAATAATAATAATAATAATAATAATAATAATAATAATAATAATAATATTAACAATAATAATAAAAAATAAAATAAAATAAAATAATAATAATAATAATAATAGTACTAATAATAATAATAATAACAACAATAATAATAATAATAACAATAAAAATAAAAATAAAAATAAAAATAAAATTATGTACGGCAGGCTGCTACATCACGCCACCTCCGTAAATTTAGGCTCTCTTGTCTACGATGTCTCTTCTTGAGCACCAAGCCCCATTTCACTCTCTCACTTTATATTTTAAATATATTGTATATCACAATTTTATCATTCTGTATCACTATTAAATTATACATTTTACTACTTACATTCCATAATAAATAATTTTTTTAAAAAAATTTATTTCAATTTATTTATTATTTTTAACTTTTTAAGAGAATAAATTATTTACTTTTCAATATCACCTCTAACTTCTCTTATTATCCCAAAAAATTCTATCTTGTATTAATAATTTTTCCATAAAAGATATTGATGAAATTTCATACAAATTTTAATTATTAAATAACTTTTTAATTCATGTGCATGAAACTAAAACAATTATTACTATGAAATGGATATACAGTATAATATAAGACTACAAAATAAGAAAATTATATTATTTCAATGTGTGAATTTCACAAATTATGCTGCTTTTGTGAAAAGGAGGAAGACAATTTAAAATATAGTATTTATATATGTTAAGGATATGTTTAAAGGAATTTAGTTATTCTTAAAATAATTAATTTTAAAATATATCACTAATTTTGAAAAAAAATAAGTAGTATAAAAAATTTAAATTTAAAAATGTGATATTAAATTAGTCTAAAACATTGTCTCTAGTCTGATTATTGCTTTTGGGAAAAAAGAAGTTCCTTACGTATTATTATTGTTGTTGTTGTTGTTATTGTTATTATTATTATTATTATTATTATTATTATTATTATTATTATTATTGTTATTGTTATTATTGTTTTAGTTATGTACAGAACAGATCTAAGGAAAGGGGATCTGTTTTAATTTAGGGGAAATGATTTGTTATAATCCAAAGCAACATGAAATAAACACAGGTAACCCAGGCCCAAATTCTTGGTCCTCCAAGCTCAGCACCCAAAGTTAGACGCCTAAAAACCAGAACAACAATACAACCAACAGAAGAAGAAAAGAAAACAAGCAAAGAGAAACTGAGTCCCTCCGCATTCTGGATCTGCAGCGGTTTCCTGTAGTTGTATAATGTGTTAATGAGCCATGGAACACCAATGCCCACATAAATATATCAAGCACATGCTCATAGATATTAAGAATAATTGTATCTTAATAATAATTTTAAAATAAAAATAATAATAATAATATTAAGAATAATAATAATTTTAAAATAATAATAATAACAATAATAATTTCACAATAATAATTTTCTATCTGTCTATTTCACAATATTATTATTACAATTACTATTATTTTATATCATTTGGAATCCAAGGGTCATCGTAGCTTTTTTTAGTTTTCGGATATAAAAATATTTTATATCATTTGGAATCCAAGGGTCATTTTTTTATTACATAAAAGGAGTTTAATTTATGTTAATATTAATATAAAATAACACTGTGTACTAAATTTTTTATAATATACTAAATATTTTCAGATTTCAGCGAAGGTCCGAGATCGTTGTGTACTAAAATTTTTATATTTTTACTAAATAATTTACTAAATAACACTGTGTACTAAAATAACACTGTGTCTATTTCACAATTTTATTTTTATATAATTTAAGAAAATTAGTCATAATTTTTTTAAAATTATCCCTCATGAAAAAATAAGTTATAAATATTAATCTTTGCAAAATTAAAATTATTAGGCTTGTTTGCTCAAGTGGTCATTGTATTCAAGTTTTAAGTTAGAGGTCTCAAGTTCGAATCTTGGCAACAATATAATTTTTGCAGGTCAACGCACATGTGTCGTCTGGGCTCGAAGTCAAAATTTTTTAATAGAAAGTGACTCAATTTGCGTTGACACGTATGCAGGTCAACGCACATGTGTCAAATCCAAATTTTTTTAATAAAAATGGGCTCAATTTACGTTGACCAAAAGAAAAGGGTTCAATACCTAAAAAGTCATAAAATTCAGTGGTCAACTTTGCATTTTATCCTTTATTCAATGGAAGTCAGGCACACATCCCTATATATACATGGATATTAAGTTGAGTCCTTTTACGGGGATATTTTTCTAGTGACTTTCTTTTTTTTTTCTTTTTTTTGACTTTTTTTTTGTAGTATATTTTAAAAAATATATAGTATTTATTCCAATTAAAATTTTTATACAAAATAGTGTTTTTGGTGTAATTTGGATACATCTTAAAAGCAGGGTATGTATATAATCTATACAACCATATTTCTCAGACATGTATTCAAATTACACCTGTAACACTATTTTTCATAAAAATTCGGATGAAAATAATCTATATTTTTTTTTGAGAATGACTTCTGAAAAAAAAAACCACACAAAAAAAAGTCACTAGAATGTCACTAAAACAATGTCCCCCTAGACTTATTGTATTAAGTAACACTATCAATAATGGGTGTAAATGAATCGAGTCGATTCGAGTATTGAATTACTTAGATTTGATTCACAAAATTTATCAAGTATAAAATAAAGTTTGATTGAAGCCATTTAATTCATGAAAGGTTAATACGTGATTTCAAATCGGTTCTAGCGGTTTGAATTTTTCGAACGAATATGATTCGAGTATTAATAGAAAATTACAATTTAAGTAAGTTCTGAGTAATTTATCGAACTTTAAAATTTATTCATATTTGACTCATTTATATTTCGAGTCGAGCTCGAATTTAACTTTAATTCGAATAAATATGAATCGAGCCCCGAACTGTAATGATGCATATACTCCTGCATTCTAAAGTTTAACTCTAATGCATATACTCCTTCTTGAGAGTATAAATTACAAGTGTTAGTAGTGTAGTGTTTCTTAAAGATGACATTTATAACAATCTAGTGGTGTATTTACATAACTGTATAAAGTCACCGGCAGAGGCAGTTCGGCGGCGGCAGGCGGTGGTGGTGGAAATAATAAAAAATCATGTGGAAGCTTAAGATAGCGGAAGGGAATAAGAATGACCCGTATTTGTACAGTACCAATAATTTTGTAGGGCGGCAAACGTGGGAGTTCGACCCGGATTATGTGGCTAGTCCCGGAGAGCTAGAGGAGGTGGAACAAGGTCGACGTCAGTTTTGGAATAACCGGTATCAGATAAAGCCTAGTGGTGATCTCCTCTGGCGTATGCAGGTAACCTTATATAATTTCTCTTAATTAACTTACTTATCTCTTCCATCTCATTTCTTCTTGTGTTATATACCGAGTTTTTTTATTAATTAATTAATTGAAAACAAAAAAAATGGACGAAAAAGAGATCTTTTGTTTTGTGGAGGTGGAGGTGGAGGGCCAAGTATCAAGTTTTGTATTGATTAATTAGAGAAAGACTTATATATTAAGTACTTAGTCCGGATTTTAAGTTCACCCATTATCCAACTCATCCGAGTTTACCCTCCTTTAGCGACGGATTCGACGACGGTTTGGTCATACAACTGTCATCTATACTTTTAACGACGGACATCATATATCGTCGCTAAAAGTATAGACGACGGTTGTATGACCGAACCGTCGTCGGGTCCGTCGCTAAAAAAAAGATGAACTCGAGTGAGTTGGATAAGGAGTGAGCTTAATATCCGAACCGTTACCATACTTATCTCATACACTATTTTATCTGTAATATTTTTTTCATGATGGATAATTTTAGAAATATTATAGTTAATTCTCTAATATTATATAAAACGACCAATAATTTGAAAAAAAAAAAATCTAAAACGTCATATATTATGGAACGGAGGAAGTACTAGGACTACTAAGATGATATATAAACTTGAAAAAAAAATGAGTAGCTAGCTAGTTAAGAGGGTTAAATTAAAGACAGGAGTATAATTATATAAATTTTACTTTTGGATTTAATTAATACTCGTTGTCACATAAAAATATTTCTTTTTTGTAAAATTTAAAAATTTCAGTAATGTATTTTTTGTTGCATAAAAAAAATTATTCTTAAAAATAATAATAGATGTTTAAATTAATAGTAGTGTCTGTATTTATATGATAATAAAACTAAAATGATATGCTTGACAAAATTGTGCCGTGTTACTCCCCCCACCGCACGGGAAAAAAATTCAATTTTATTTTCCTTTTAGTACAAGGGTTGTGTCTATAAAATGAAGATTAATATTCTGACTATGAGTCTTAAATTTTAATATTTAAAAGTGTTTTTAATAAACATGTTATTATTGTATTGATATGTGATACTCCTAATGGTTAAGTATTCATATAAAATTTTAAATAATCAATGAAATGATGATATGTATATTTTAAATTTTTACATAATTTTTTCTCACATTAGAAGAAAGTAGGTTTCATCTTCATGTGAGAGAGAATTATGTAAAAATATCAAAAATTCATTTAAAAATAGTGCTCTCCTTTTAAATATATTTGAGATCTTAAAATTTGATATAAGAGTTATATGTATATATACAGTTGTGTAGTACACAGACGCCTATGACGACGGTTTTTTTGGACTATCACGACGATTCAACCGTCCATAGCCATAGACCAAAATAACTATAGCGATGAGTGAAACGTCGCTATATATATATGTGTGGACAAGGACATTCATTACCTACACTGCCCAATCGACTATATTAATGATTATATTTTTTGCTGCCATGCCCTTCATAACTGCTACACTTCCTATGGCTATTGGCTATAGCAATTTTACATGAATGCCCCTCTGTTCCATTAATTAACCCAACAAAAAAGTTAAGCCTGCCGACACAAGCTGTGGGGGGCGGTGTGACTTAATTACCTCTTTGCCTCTCATTTATTCAAGTTAATTTACTATATTGCCTCCTCATATTTGGGATAAATAACAGAGATGCACGACATTAAATGAGGTCAGTTATTAATAAATGGCAGTAGTAACGAGTAAGTATATATTTTAATTAAAAAATAAATAATTTCTTTCCAGCTTACTATATTCTCTTTTTATACTATGAACCCAAACAAAATGACGACATACACATTGCACAAAACCAAACAAATATTCTTCCTCCTTCAAAATTTAATTTTTTGAGATTAAACGATGATATATTAATCTTTAAAATTAATATGACTCATAAATATTTAAATTAAAATAAATTTTATAATTAATAATTTTTATTATATATTATATAATTATTAAAATTAAATAAATTTATATTAATTTAAAATTTAATATATTATCGTTTAACTTCAAAAAATTAAATTATACGACTAATTTTAAAACCAAATGAGTACTAATAGACAATAATGTGTACGACATATTTGAAAGGAAACATAATGACAAAATAGATAGCGTACTACCGAGATTTCCCTATCGGGCAGAATCAATGCATCTTTAATTACTACTACTACTATTAGATCTCGGGGCACTGATTTTCATGGGTAAATGTAACTTCTGACTATACTCGCGTGGGGGTGGGGGTGGGGGTGGGGGTGGGGTGGGGGATGGGGTGGGGGTGTTAAATTTATAATTTTATTACTCTATTTTTATTTTTTCTTAATATGTGTGCAAATTATTCTCCTGCTCCTAAAAAGATCATGCGTTTTAGGAAGTAATTTTTTATTTCAAACAAATTGTCGTTTGAGTTTATCAATCACATTATTTATTTTTTCCTACTTTACCCTTATTTAAAGTTTTCTCCTATTTAAAGTTTTCTTTCTTCCCAATGATTCTTATTCAATTTAACGCTTTATAATCCAAGTAGTAATTGGTTGAATTGAATAAGAAACATTGGAAAGTTTTAATAATTAGTTGAGATAATTAATAATGGTAGTATAGTATTTTATTTAGTATTAATTGTATTCCTTAATCTCTGTCATGCATTAACCTTAAACGATAATCTTTTTAAAAGTAGAGAAGTATATTTTAACGATATTTTTGGAGACAATGACAGTATTTTTAGGAGGCTTAATTAATATTCTCATCATTCTATAATAATACTAATTTTAACTTCATGCATATGAATTATAATACTTATATTTTATATTAAATTTTATGATAGTTTTTTATATAAAGTTAATGATTATTAATACAAGTGAGATATTATTTTAAAATGGTGAGGATTTAGGGTTATTATAGAAAAATAAATAATTTATTTTTTTTAGAAGTTATAGCGACAATTAAATTGGAGTAAATTTTTTCTCAAAAGTTTAATACTCCCTCCATTACATTATAATTGACTTTTAGGAAAGAATTTTTTTTGTTGCAATTGTTTTTTAAATTGTTTTTTAGGAGAATAAATTATTTATGAATTCTATATTAACATTAGAATTTCCAATTTAAATAAATTTTAGTGTGCAGATTGATTTTTAAGATTAAAGTTTAGGGTTCAATTTGATATTTAGTCTTTAATTTGAAAAATAAAGTCAAAAAAGTAAAAAGGGTCCTGTTTGTATTTACAAAAAAATACTAACTCATTTTTTCCTCTTGATTTATTAATAAAGATTAATGTAGAATTTCATATAACTTTTTAAATTATTACAATTATATAGTTGGTTTTAGTTATAAATTCATGATTGAATTATCTAAATTTTGGTCAATTCTATAAATTTTAAAATTTAAAATATCTTAAATTATTTTGAAAAATCAAAGTATATTTGTTATTAATTAATTAAATCTGTTTAAATACTCCTAAAAATAATCTCATTTGTAAATTTTTATTGATAATAGTTTAAACAGAGACGATATTTATAAGTTTGCCATTTTACAATTTTCACCATAATGTCGCGATTATTAAATTAATAATTTATAAAAATAAACATAAAACAAAACATATATTATGTAAATTGATATTTTCATAATATTTTTTAACGACAATATATAACTATAATTTTTATATAAAAATATTATTTTGAAATATTAGTGTATTTCATTATGGAGATGATGCATTCATTCATCCACCACTAATGGTGTGTCTTTGAACTTTTAAACACAGTTCCTAAGAGAGAAGAATTTCAAACAAACAATCCCCCAAGTGAAGGTAGGAGATGACGAGGCAGTTACTTATGAGGCCGCCACCACCACACTCCGAAGGGCCGTTCACTTTTTTTCAGCTTTGCAGGCCAGCGACGGTCATTGGCCTGCAGAGAATGCCGGACCTCTCTTTTTCCTTCCGCCCTTGGTCAGTGTCCGGCCACCGGCTGGCCATATCTTTTTATTAATCTCATACACACACACACATAAGATTAATATACATAATTTGTTGTATTTCTGCTCATAATTGTTGCCAATTGCTTACAAGAAATTGTTTTTGACTTGGGTGGATCAGGTGATGTGTGTATACATTACAGGGCATCTTGATACAGTGTTCCCAGCAGAACATCGAAAAGAAATTCTTCGCTACCTATATTGTCATCAGGTACGCCAAGTGTTTGTTAATTTGTCCCAACCAGTTATCATCTTTCTGTTAATAATGTACTACTTTGTTCCTTTTTAATTGTTGTTTCAGGAGTAAACGCAATTAAGAAATGTAATTAATACGTTGTCTTATTGGTTAAATTAAGTACTCTCTCCGTCCCTTTTTAAATGTCGTTTTAGATAAATATTTTTGTTTCTTAATATTTATCGTTTGAGAATTTTAATTAAACATTAATTGCTCAGTTTTCAATATTAACTTTGGCTCTCCCACTATTTTCTGCCCAATAAATAACACCCAAGGACAATGTAGGCTATTGATATTATATTTAATGTTATACAATTATTTTCTTAATACTTGTGCACAACTCTAATAAGGGACGGAGGGAGTAGGAGTATTCAATATTATCCTTGTAAGATTCATTGGAAAGATGAGAGAGAAAAGAGAGAATGTTATCTCATTGGGCTAAATTTGTTGGGAAAAAATGCGAAAGAAATAATTTTTATTTAATATTTAGGGATTATATGATAAACTAAGTAATTAATTCTTTTTTGAAATGTACAAATGTAACAAATAATAAGGAACAAAAACTTCTCTAACAAGACAGATAAAAAGGAACATAGGAGGTACTTCTTTTTGATCAACTAAGCGGCAAGCAGTAGCTAGTAGAATACTTTTTCCCACACACTTAATTAGATGAGCATCTGGGAAAACAAGTAATTGTCTTTTCAATTTCCGGTCACTAAGAGTAATTAGTAATGGTAATCAAATACGTATTTACAGAATGAAGATGGCGGGTGGGGATTCCATATTGAGGGGCATAGCACCATGTTCTGCACAACTCTTAGCTACATTTGTATGCGTATACTTGGAGAAGGGCCCAATGGTGGTGTAAACAATGCATGTGCCAGAGGCCGAAAATGGATCCTTGACCATGGCAGTGTAACCGCTATACCTTCATGGGGCAAGACTTGGCTTTCGGTACATATGGCCATTATTTTCATTGCTCCTAATATTTCAATTGGTGGAGTTGCTCTTTTTTTATTTTTAGTAAAGCTTCTTTATGTTCAAGTGGCAAATCCTTCAGGTGACTAGTTAGTAGTAGCATATGTGTAAATGCTCGTTCCTCAAATTCTTAATCTAGCTTTTGGTGTTGTTTCAGATACTCGGTGTATATGAATGGATAGGAAGCAACCCAATGCCCCCAGAATTCTGGATTCTCCCTTCTTTCCTTCCTATGCACCCAGGTTCGCATTAAACTAACTGAAATTCATATCCAAATGTATGGTATTTAAGGGTTGTGCTGCTGCATTAGTAATAGCTTTTATATTAGCTTCTCTCCTTGACTTTATTTTCTAGTCAACTTTCCTAGCATGGTGAAATAATTAAATGCTGCTCAAGAAATGTTCAAAATTGGTGTATTCCATTCAGAACTGGCTTGATAATCTAATAATTTTCACCTAGCAGTTGGGTCTTGTGTCAATCACTGGTTGTCACGTTGTTTTTCTAGCTTTCCCTCATAGTGTTTTTTCTCTGTTGAATGCAGCTAAAATGTGGTGTTATTGCCGGATGGTTTACATGCCAATGTCATATTTATATGGGAAGAGGTTTGTTGGTCCAATCACTCCTCTTATTTTACAATTAAGAGAAGAACTTTATTCTCAACCCTACAATGAAATCAATTGGAGAAAAACACGTCATGTGTGTGCCAAGGTAAAATTGCATAGTCATCTTATGTTGTATTTTTATTTTGCTTCTTAATTGAGATAGATCAATATTGATTTTTTTTATATAGTACAAAATTATGACTTATATATATATATATATATATATATATATATATATATATATATATATATATATATATAGTCGAGATCAAAGCATTCTCCTTAAATAGCATTCCTCCTTAAATAGCATTCTTTTATTAAAATTACGTCGTTTTGGAGGGACGCGGTGGCATTTTTGTAAATACGCGGTGGCATTGTATTTACAAAAATGCCACCGCGTCCCTTCAAAACGACGTAGTTTTAATAAAAGAATGCTATTTAAGGAGGAATGCTATTTAAGGAGAATGCTCTTGATCCTTACCGTATATATATATTGATCTGTATTTATATTTATATGCCGACTTCTTATTGCAGGAGGACATCTACTATCCTCATCCTTTAATACAAGACCTGCTCTGGGATAGTCTCTATGTATTAACTGAACCACTTTTAACTCGTTGGCCATTTAACAAGTTGAGAGAGAAAGCTCTGCAGACTACCATGAAACACATTCACTATGAAGATGAAAACAGTCGATATATTACCATTGGATGTGTGGAAAAGGTAAATGTGACATAGTATAAGATCCCTCCTCCCCTGTCCCCTAAGAACATGATTTTTTTTCAATGCTAAAACAATTCTGTATGTTCAAGCTATTAATCTGCTTCTCTTATGAATGTAGTATCTATCTATTTGACTTGATTTGAGTAGGTTTTGTGTATGCTTGCTTGTTGGGTTGAGGATCCAAATGGAGATTATTTCAAGAAACACCTTGCAAGGATCCCAGATTATATATGGGTTGCTGAAGATGGAATGAAGATGCAGGTTAGGAGTTAGGACACACTGTTGCATCAAAATTATATTAGTAGTGGCCGAAAAGATTTTCGTTTTATTTACTTATTTTAGTTATGTGAAAGAGTTCCCTGTATGTTGTCTCCATATTTACGTAACTGCGTATTTAGTGAAAGACACCCACTTATGAATTCACAATGCGAATTTAATATTGATTAGCTCTTGATTTCAGAACATGTTTATTAATTTGATCGAGTTGCTAAAATTGTAGTTGACATTCAAATGCAGAGTTTTGGTAGTCAGGAATGGGATACAGGTTTCAGCATTCAAGCATTGTTGGATAGTGATCTAACTCATGAAATTGGACCTACTCTAATGAAAGGACACGAATTCATCAAAAAGTCCCAGGTTTCCAATTTAAATACTATCTAAACTATTCTTCACATTTTTTAGATTCAACTGCTGCATGCTCTGTAAGAACACAGTACTTCGATCGTTTCAAAATATCAGGCCATTATTGAATTTTTGAAGTCAATTCTAGGCCCTTTCAAACTCAACATTGACATAGATTCATTTATTTTAGTCAATACAATGATGCATACTGTAAACTATCTAAAAAGTACGGCTAAGTATAAGATTTGGAGCGGAGGGAGTATATATATTGGTTGGGTATTTACTTTATCTCAGTCATATGAGTTTGTTGTATGCAGGTCAAGGATAATCCTTCTGGTGACTTTAAAAGCATGTATCGTCACATTTCGAAAGGATCGTGGACTTTTTCAGATCAAGATCACGGATGGCAAGTTTCTGATTGCACTGCAGAAGGACTAAAGGTGTTGAACTCTAATAAGAAAAAATCTAAATCAAGTTCAGGGTTGCAGTAATAAGTAAATTCCATAAAAGATGATGGCGCATTATTTATTTATTTTATTAATTTTCTTTTCTTGTTCTTCAGTGTTGCCTTATTTTGTCAAAGATGCCAGAGGAAATAGTTGGCAAGAAAATGGAACCAGAAAGACTGTATGATTCTGTTAATGTGCTACTTTCTCTACAGGTGAGGATTGACTTGCACACTACAATTATTGATTATTCTACTCTTTGAAACCAAAATCATATTTATTGAATTATTTTGTATTTTGGACGTACCAAGAATCATTGTTAAGGTAAATACTAGTAGTTTAGTACTTCTACTCTGCAAGGTCTAAATATATATATTTTCAAGAACACACACGAATGCTTGAAACAATAAAGTTGTATACTTATATATTTTAGAACATCCATGCATGGTGAAAAAAATCATTTTTTTTGTCCAACTTTGGCTACTGAATCTGATAAATCACTCACTTGATATACAGCATCGATCAGTAAGCTCCAACTTTATTAATAAAATGATGATTTTCAGAGCAAAAATGGTGGCTTATCAGCATGGGAGCCTGCAGGAGCTCAGGAATGGTTGGAGGTATTTTTTTCAACAAGAAATATTGACAAGTTGGGAAACTATTAATATTTTTTCAGATCATAAATCATACCTCTGACAGTTGCAATGCATAATTTGATATCTTCTCTCTGTGTATCTTATTTGTACGTCTCTCCTAAACAGTTACTCAATCCTACAGAATTCTTTGCAGACATTGTCATTGAGCACGAGTAAGTTAATTTCTTACAATTTTATTTCTTATTAACTCCACTCATATATCTTCTGTGAACTAGAAATTGTCGAACTATTATAAGAAATTATTCAACAAAATTTACAAACAAAGCATGGTCATTTTCCTTCTGTTAAATTAAACAAACTCTGGAAATAAACAAGATTCTTCTAAACAAATTAACTCCACCGACTTATCATTTTAAAAAAAATTCTCCATCTTATATGAAACTACCTACATGAGATGGACTAACAAAATAGTCATGATGTAGGTATGTAGAGTGCACTTCATCGGCAATCCAAGCTCTGGTTTTGTTTAAAAAGTTATATCCTGGACACCGAAAGAAGGAGATAGATAATTTTATTACGAATGCTGTCCGTTACCTTGAAGACATACAAATGCCTGATGGTTCATGGTGTGTTAATTTCTCCTCTCAAGTAATTTAACAATATGTTTCAAGTTTATTACTGAGAGTAAGAATACATAAATATGATAAACATGTATATCTATACTGCAGGTATGGAAACTGGGGTGTGTGCTTTACTTATGGTAGCTGGTTTGCTCTTGGGGGGCTAGCGGCTGCTGGAAAGACGTACTACAATTGTGCAGCTGTTCGTAAAGCTGTTGAATTTCTACTCAAATCACAGATGGATGATGGCGGTTGGGGAGAAAGCTACCTTTCTTGTCCGAAAAAGGTAATCAATCCTTGTGCTTAATTGAACACTCAAAATATGTACACTATGCTTTGGAAGCTAAGCAATATAAATGGAGAGAATGTGAGTCACTTTCTTCCCATTTTTAATAAAAGGGTGCTTAAATTCATATTAGTCACTTCCATCAATGGAGTTATTGAGAGTATATGCCATGCATCAATGCATATATACTCTCTCCAGAATGGAATTTAAAGCAACTTATTTTGTGATTGTTAATATAGGTATATGTACCATTAGAAGGAAACCGCTCAAATTTGCTACATACCGGATGGGCCTTGATGGGACTCATTCATTCTGAGCAGGTAAGATTGATGTTTCTTGAACTGTATGTGGTTAATTTCTTTAAATACAATCGATTTGACATTGAAATATGCATATTTTTTCACAAAATTTGATGCGTAAACTTTTCCACTTGAATAGGCTGAGAGAGACCCAACACCTCTTCACCGTGCAGCCAAGTTATTGATCAATTCTCAGATGGAAGATGGTGATTTTCCCCAACAGGTAACTCATGATATATGTGAAGGAAAAGCTATGGCCCAAAAGGCAAAAAATTGGTCCATAACCAAAGCTAATCCATGACATACATGAATATGAGTAATGTTAGGGGACTAAACAGAAGTTGTAAGAGTAATGTTAGGTAACTAGACAGAAGTTGTTGTCTAGTTTACCTACTAGACAAAGCTTTAAAGGGTTGTATAGTACAAATTCTGTAGAGCTTTTGTCTAGTTTACCTAGACAACATTTGTCATTTTTCTATGGTAACTAACCATCAATTACTGTACATTTCCATTGCAGGAAATAACTGGAGTTTTTATGAAGAATTGCATGTTGCACTATGCAGCTTACCGGAATATATTCCCATTGTGGGCTCTAGCAGAGTATCGGAGGCGGGTCCCATCACCGTCCCTAGGCACCTAATTAGAGCTATATCCAACTCTTGCTAATTCAGTGCTTAATAAATAATTTCAATAAAAATCAAAGTGAGCGCTGTTTTATTTAGTTGGTCTGTTGCAGAGCCAGAGGCCCCTAAATCTTATCAATTCATCGAATTTTGTTTACTACTCCATCTAAAAATGACTACTTATTTTTTATAATATTTGCCTTTAATACTCTTATTATTAATTGTTATATTTCTATTCTCTATGCATATTTATGACTACAATTAAATGAGAATTTAAATATGGACAATTTTGTCATTTTATCCTTTCTTAATATGCGTAAAAAATCAGCCAATACTCCTTCCATTCTTTAATATAGGTCATTTTAGAGTTGTGCATAAGTATTAAGAAAATGATTGTAAAACATTAAATATACTATCAATTGTCTATATTGCCCTTGTATTGAAGAAAGAAAATGTTATTTTTTGGGCAAAAAATAGTGAGAGAACCAAAGTTATATTTATTATTTGGAACAATATTAGAAACTAAATAATTAATGTTTATTTGAAATTCTCAAATAATTTATATTTAGAAACAAAAATATATCTCTAAATTATAATCACACAGTACTGTTGGGTGTGACTATTATTGCCTGTCTTGTTCAGTTGATCTTGTATCATCACCCATAATGGTTTGATTTTCCTGGTTGTACTTGCAACTTGCTTCAAATTTTGGAGTTTCATAAATGGTATACACCTTAGAAAATGTGTGTGTGTGTGTGTATATATATATATATATATATATATATATATATATATATATTATTTTAATGACAAATTAAGATTATGATTAGCGTGAAATTTAAGCGATAAGATATAATAATAATATATGAGTTCTTTTTTTATTTTCTCCTATCCCTTTTATTCACATACGTTGGTATTTTATATTGACATAAATTTATTGTCATATATATCAACACTCAACTTGTATACAGTTAATTGGTAAATTGGGACTAATATATGAATTATAATAAACTTCTATCCTCTAGAATAGGAAAATTAATCCAATATTAGAAATACATTTTGAAGACGATGACTTTCAAATTTACGTTGATATTATATTAGAATTTAGTATTTGATGGTGTGGTGTTAGATATGATAGTAAAAAATAATGAAAAATTAAGAATATTATATATTTTTGTAATTTGAAAATGTAAATATATTTCTAATTTTAGAATTGATTGAAAAAAAAGTATCACTAATTTTGGATTGGAGAAAGAATTAGAATTATGACATGTCCCTAAAATAAGAATAATTTTATTTAATATAAATATTTTATTAATAATATATCATGATCTTAACATCGATCATAAATATATTGATTTATGAAATTGTATTTCAATAATTATATGCTCAAATTCATTCTGAAGTTCAAAGGCTACTGTCCTCGTAACTTAACTTTTAAGGTAACATATTAACCAAATGGAAATCTACTTTCTTTAATTCTTTCAAAAATATTGGTACTAGTATCATTTTAGGTTTATGATTAGGTTTATGATTATTGTTTACTATTCTAACTTTAATACTACATCTGTTCCTAAAAGATTGTCGTTTAAGATTTTGACACATGGATTAAGAAAGTATCATTTACCAAGTAAAATTTGTTTGAAATTCCATCATTATCCCTTTATGGGAAATTGAAAACTATTAATAAAAGGAAGAGAATTTCTTGGGATAATAAGAGAAGGTAGGGGTAATATAGGAAAGTAAATAATTTATTCTTCTCGAAAGTTGTAAACGATAAACTTTTTGGAACAAATTTTTTCTTCTAAAACGATAATCTTTTAGGAACGGAGGGAGTATTTTTTATTGGAATATAAACGGATGGATTTTTTGACTTTTAAAAATATTTTGATAATAACAATAATAAGTAAATAGGTTAATTAAAAGGTTATAATAGAATTTATATATTATTTTTAATTATCTTATTTACTTTGATTAAAAATCTTTTCTAAATTGAATTAATATTTTCTTGACCTTGATAATGTAATATCAAGTGTTAAAAAGATTAATTCATAAAGTAACTTTCCTAAAGCCAAAAAAAAAAAAACTCATATTATTCTCAAATAATTTTTCTGCATTAATGTAAGACCCCAACTTTCATAAATAAAGATTAATTTTTCTCTAAATATCATTTTGAATATTATGGTGTGGATTTGATATAATGTTATAGTTGTGGGTAATATTTATAAATTTTATAAAGTAAGCAACTGATTATAGAATATTCGTTTGGTCGGGGAATATTCTTTTTGTCGGAGAATATTCGTACGATAGCACAATCATTGGTGGGCCCCACAACAAAATTATTGTCTAAGTTAGAAAACGACAGAATTATCTTTTTATAAAAATAACGGCGAAAGTTTTACCGTTAACTATTGAAATACACGGTGGTAAAAGTACATTAAATAACGCGCGGTCAGATAATAGCACTACAGTATTGATTATTGATACTTACGTAAGAAGTCACTCAGTTATACTCAATTATTGCTACAGTAATTGCTGCATAATATCTCATATTATTGATTCAATTATTATTACAGTATCATCTGCATAATATTTTATATTATTAAATCAATAATTGAGACGACAAATGTAAGACCCCAACTTATTATTAATGAAATTTAATTTTCTCTATTTATTATTTTAAAATAGTAAGGGTTGATTTGATTAATGTGGATAGTTAGGGGTAAAATACGCAAATACTTCAAAATAAGCAAGTGGTTATAAAATATTCATTGTTATCGGGGAATATTCGTTTGGTCGTGGAATATTAAATCTGTCGGGGAATATTCGCATTTACGACAGTATGACCATGTGTGTGAGCCCCATAACCGGAAAGCGATTGGATGAAGAAAACGACAAATATAAGTGGTTTAAAATAACTATGGCGTAGTTATTACAATTATCTTGTTAAAAAATACGGTGGTTAAAACACAAGAATATACCGGTATTGCACCAATTGTTGATTCTTACGTAAGAAGGCACTACTCAATAATGGTTACTGAGAATTCTCGCTCAAAGATTTTATTGAGTTAATAATTAACTGCGTTGATATTTTATATTCTTCGTTGTTTTAATAATTGTCATTACACAAGATTTTTCATTATCGAAGCAATAATTCATATTATCTGAATAATATTATTAGATAACATTATTGGCAATGTCTAGAAAGTTCATCTAAGGAGAGGTTTGGTCACCTAATTGCCCGCCAAGAAGAAGAAATTCTTATGGAAAGCCCCCCCTCTTTCACAGGAGGCGCACTGGTTGTCAATATTGTGATTCGTAATATTATTTGTGAATAATTAATTATTGATTCATATGATGAGGAAAATATTGATTTTATGTGGATATAGATGGAGAAAAATTTTAATGTGACAATTGTTGAAAATTGAAATTTTATCTTTTTACGATAAAATAATTCATTTAAATATATTATTATATTTTAATAATATAATAATGGTGATATTTTTACAACGAATGTGGGATATATGAGTATACTGAGGAGAAAAGTATTTTTTTGTTGCAATAAATGTTTAAAACATGTTAAACATGTAAATTGGGACCCCATTTATTGATTGAAATTTGATTATAGCCGTAAAATCGCCTTGGTTTATGGATTTGATCAATTTCGCATTTGGAATTTGGAAAAACTTTCTTACGCAAAGTTGTAGAGACTTGAATTTCCTATAAAACTCGTGAGATTGAATTTTACGATGAAAGGGCTATTTATTATGAATTATTGAAGTTCAAGTCTCAAATAATTGATTTTGGAAGTTTAAAATATTTAAAATTAGAAAACATTTTTTCATTATGGTGTGTTACACATGTGGGTTGAATGAGCTGAATTCAGTTCTTGGAAGGTTAGGTGAGGAAATTTTATTATAAATAATAATATTATATTAAATTTTTTCGCTTTTGGTGTTCACAAGCATTTTCCTATAAATAGGGTGCTTAGGTTAGAATTGAAAATCACACCGTAAATCAAGTTTTCTCTCTATATTATCGAGCGTATTCTTGTGAGTATTTTGAGTATACTTTGAGTATTGTTAGACGGTGCAAGTTCCCTTCAAAGACTATACCCTTAGATTCCAAATTTAAGTACTAATCTTTCGAGGTGTGGATGTTATTTTCTTCTTAAATGATATTATTTCTTCAATATCATTATTTGAAATATTAGTTGAAACTTTTTATCAAATTTGGAACTTTTTCATGTCTGGGGTTACTATTCATGGGTTCTTATTCATGAGTTACTATTCACGAGTTACTATTCATGAGTTCTTATTCACGAGTTACTATTCACGAGTACTATTCATGAAAGCGTGAAGATGTTTTTTTTGTGGAATTTCTATCTTTTGGTGTTTGAGTTACTATTCACGATACTCAAGACTATTCACGATATCTGACTTATTCAATTTAAAAAATAAATTTCTTCTTTTGTGTCAAAATATCTATTCGGATACTAGCTTTGATCAGATCCATGTTTTGATCATTCTTGAATTTTACACCACTATGATTATTTTTGAGGTATTTTTGAACATGGATAAAACAAAGTACTGAATCCTTAATCCTTAATCCTTGTCATTTTGTTTTTATTTGGATTCGTTTCTTTAAAAATATTTTTCATCATCCTCGGTCTTAAATGATGATATTATTGAATATCTTTGGCTCAGAGTAAAAAGATGAATGATTTCTCAAGAATATCTTTGGTCAGTAGCAAAGATGAACAGTGTTTAGATGAACATGATTAAGTGATGAATATCTTTGGCTTCAGAGTGCAAAAGATGAATATTTGATTCGGATGTATATTGATTGATGTTACGGGGATAAAAGATGAGCGATGAACTTTTAAATTCATACATAGAAGATAGTAGTTTGCATTCTCTACTTAACTCTTCTAATGAATTATTATTTACATTACTGAATATTGATTTAAAATTTGTTGTCTATCAGTATTCTATTAGATTTTTCCCGTTGAAGACTAACGGTAATTTGTTGTATATTATCTTAGTCATAATATTCTTTTCGGGCTAGTTGAGCTCACCCTTTTCCTTTTTGTTCCATTTTCTTCTCGGAGGCGAGAATATAAGCGAATGCTTAGTCTGGGTATGGAATGAAGGTTTTAGAAAGAATTGTTTAGTAGTCCTCACCATTTTGTAAAATAATGTATCAATAAATGTGATGAGGATTTATTTGAGTATAGATATTGTCTGAAGATAATATTTGTATTCAAACTCACATTTCTTTGTTGTAATAATAAAGTTGTAGTTGTTTCTGTACCATGTATTGACAACTCAGAATAGGTAATGTATACCTATTTTGGGGGCGTCACAACAAAGTTATTCATATTATTATTTGCAATATTGACGATGTCTAAAAAGTTCTGTCGAGTAGAGGTTTGGTCACCTAATTAATTGCCAATAGGAGAAATCTTTATCTAAAGCCCCTCTTTCCCGGGAATGATCTGGTTGTTAAATATTGTGAGTTATAATATTAATGATGAATAATTGTTGAAAGATTAAAAATGTGTTGATTGAAGATAAAATGATTTGTGGTAATATTTATTCAATATTTGATATAAATAAGAAGTCTGTTATGAGACGTTTGTGGTAAGTTTGGTTTATTCTATGGAGACCCATATGTCATCATCTAAGAGTCACTTTCGCCAATAGTAATTACTTTTACCATATGTCAAACCACTTGCCGTTTCATATTACAGGCGTCGAACTAATTGTCGTTTCACATTACAGGCGTCGAACCAATTGTCATTTCACATTACAGGCATCGAACCAATTGTCGTTTCTCATTACAGGCGTCAAACCACTTGTTGTTTCACATTACAGGCGTCAAACCACTTTTTTTTTTACATCACCAGTCATCAAGCCACTTGCCAATAAATAGAAGCTTATTTCTTCTTTAATTCTCACCAATTCACTACAACTCACAAGAGAATTCTATAGAGAGAGAATCAGAGAGAAAAAAGAAGAGTATTCTGTTACTATACTATTTCAGTATCCAATCTCCTACTAAGGTAAGGGGTATTATTTCTTTCGTATTCATATAGGGATATTATTTTTTGTTCAATATTCGTATGAAATAATATTTTCTTCAATACTCTGTAGTATGTAAGTAATATTATTTCGTTTCAGATTCTGAATTCTACACTCATGTTGTTAAGTATTGTTTCTATACTCCTTGAAATTAGTAGAATATCCTTGAAATTTGCGCTTCATCTAGTAACAAATCACAATGATATTTTTCTAAACATTCTTGTTAAAGTTTAATCTTTTCATGTCGGAGTACTATTCACGGGGTACTATTCATGACAAAAAATAATTTCTTTTCTGTCCAAATTATTTTTGATACAATATTATTATTGAATTGTAATCCACAAAGCAATATCATGTTGATAATTTGGACATTTTGAATTCTGGATAAATTGAATTATAAATCTTTAAAATTTATCCTTGCTCTCATTTAATTGAATTCTTATATCATTGTCATCATCCTTATTCTTATATTATGATGAAAGTCATCTTTGGCCGTAGTGCATAGATGGACTGTTGATTGGTATGATTATGACCAGGGATCATTCGGTATAATCATGACCCGAAATGTGACAAATGATGTGGTAAAAGTCCTCATTGGCCCGTAGTTGCTGGTATGATCATGACCATTGGTGATAAAAATGAAAATTCTTGGCCCGTAGTGCATGGATAATTCAGTGATGTGTGTTAGTTCCTAGTTGGCACAATAGTTATCTAGAGGGGGAGCGGATTGAATAGATATTTAAAAATCTTTTCGTATTAAACTTGTTCTTTGATAATGATTAAAACTTAGCGGAATAAATGTTTGTTTTAATCTTCTTTACCAAGCAATGGAGTAATGAGGGTGAGACAGCTTATGGCGCTTATAATGAGATATAAGAATTATGATATGAATGTAAATGACACAGTCGTTTTTAAGTGGTTCAGAGAACTTAAAGCTCCTAGTCCACTCTTCAACTCAACGAGTAGGATATCCACTAAGGATGTCTCATTATAACTTCGAATCACATGATTCCTTCTGACCGGTGCCAGCCTCAGAACTTCTTAGTTCACTCTTGAACTCTTCAAGTCCAGCAGACTTGGCTTTCTTATAGTTCACTACGAACTCTTCAAGTCCAGCAGACTTGGTACTCTTCTTCAGTTGGTTGATAATGTTGTGTTCTTGATGGTTGCTACTCGGTTCTTTGTGTGTAAGCACTTGTTCTAAAGAACTCGAGTATTGAGCAAGCTTTGCAATATCTCAGATCGTAGAGTTGAGCTTGAGAGAGATGTTCACGTTGTTTGTTCAATGCTTGCTTAGTTCTCTCTCATCTGCCTGATCTGCATATATGTGATCTTGAAAACTATCCGTTGGATCAATCCGTTGAGAGATTAAATGCATTTGAATTTTCTGATCTTTGATGGAGACATTTCTGTACATCTTTTGAAACTGCATTCTGGCACACTGACACAGCAGACTGTTTTCTCACCTACCACCTGAAAAGGTGTTTTGTCCCTCTTATCCATGGTACTATCCTTAGCTTCTTCAATACGCTTCTTTGTTGCATACTAAGGATATTTCATATACTCTGGGACTGATGAGTACTGCAGCATCTAGAATCTATTCCTCATATGTTGAAATCTACCTTTACACAAATCATGAGGCTCGACATTTTCTGACATGAGACAGATGATGCTCTAGGATTTGGATCATGATACTCTACGATTCAGATCGTAGTGACTTGTTGCCTTGGTACTTGATTTGAGGCTATTATTTAGAGAGCACTACGATTTCTCTTAAACCCTTGCACACTACGATCTTTTCTTGCTCGTGTTGTTGACTGTACGTTCCCGAGAGCACACTACGATCGTTGACTTGTAAACTCTATGTTTCCTTCAGCACACTGCGATCGTGGAGTTTGCTCGGCAAACGTTGGGACCACTCTACGATTTTTGAAGAGTCCCTTCAAGGCAGGCACACACTACGATCCGTTAAGCTCTACTTTTCTGCCTTGACTTTTGCAATGTTGATCAGATGAGACACTACGATTTCTTTGAACCCTATTTATTAGGGCTGAGCAAGTAACCAAATTGGAACTGAAATCGCACCAAAAACCGCACAAATCGCACCAATTAAAACTGCACCAACGGTTCCAGTGTATGTTGCGGTTTTAGGTTGGTTGAATAACCAAATTTATGGTTCCGGTTTGGTTGTTAGCCAAAACCGCAACCATAAAACCGAAACTGCACCATATGTGTGTATGTATGTATGAAGGGCGGATCGAGTACAAGGGAAGCTTATGCTCAATTTTTTTTAATAGGTAAACTCAATAGAGGCAGAATTTATAAGTTAATAAAGTCAAATGGCCATATTAATAAACAAGTAAACTCCTTCTTTTTTTTTGCCGCAATTATGAATTAGTTACTGCTAGTCAGGTTTAACCTATATGGTTTTGTTGGATGATCATGCATGTTCTTGTGAATTGGATGACTCATTTTGTATTTCGATTTAGAAAATATTCCACAGTTTCATGTAATGAAGAAGTTGTTGCAGAAAAAATTTATATTTTAGATAGTTTATAGTTTCCATTGTTGTATTTGTCTACATTAATGAACTTATATCAATTTCGAAAAGAGAGAGCTTATTTTATATCAATTGTTATTTCAATTGGTTTTGGAACCGAAACCGCACCAAATGAAACCGCACCGCACCAATCACAAGCGGTTTCATGTGCGGTTTTGGATTTATCAAACCGCTCCTAAGTGGTTTCAGGTATGGTTTCGACTTCAAACCGCACCAAACCGCACCATGCTCACCCCTACTATCTATTACATCTAAAGATCAACCTAACAACTTTGATCTTTCTATCTATACATTCTATTAAAGAATGATACACGTTAAGATCTTAGATCAACCTAACAAATTTGATCTATCACTAAGTCCTTGTACACATCTTACTTGGAAGGACTTTACAAATAATCATGAGCATATACATTAAAACATCAAATCATAATATGCATTCTCCCAACAATCTCCCCCTATTTGATGTTGACATAACCAAGGAGATTTGTTGTCATGATTATTAGTGACTAGATGCATTTGCAAGAAATTTAAACATGACTTAGTATTTCAGTGAGCAGTTGAAATTTCTAGAGAATAAGCATGAATTTATTGATGATCAAGAGAATTTACAGTTTAGCATTACTTCAATCAGAAATTTCAACTTATCTCTATTTCTTTGACCTTTTTCGTGAAGGTGGGTTGGCATACTCCTCAGCCCTTATTTTTCTGCAAGCTTCCTCGTTTCTGGCTAACTCTTCCAGCTCGCTTGGACTTAGTCTGGGATTTTCCTCATGCCTGTACATGAATGTAGGATCTCTAGTTGGCATTCTTATGCGTACAGTAGAAGCATCTTGTGAGCTGGGAGTTGACTCCTGACGGCTTAATGGTATAGCCATTACAATTCCCTGTTGATCAGATCGTTGAGTCTGACTGTGGAATTATCTTGCAGGAGGGCTTCGTGATGCTTGAGCATGAAATTGCCTTCTTCCCCTTTCTTGACTTCCTCTGCCTCTGCCTTGGCCTCCCTGACCTCCTCGAGCCCCATTCCCTTTATTCTCCCCCTTTATGTCAGCATCAAGGGTTCGAATATCTGCAGACAGTCGATTAACTCCTTGGATAAGTTCGTTCAGTTGGCTTTGTGTCTGAGCAATGTCCTCTCTATTTTCCTTGATCTGTTTTTCAGATCTTGCTTCTTTATTTTGGAGGACTGATAAAATCATATCATTATGTTTTTCCTGATTGGCATAAGATTTCTGGAAGTCGTAGACAGAAGCTTTCAAGTTGATGATATTTTCCAGCATAATTGTATGTTGAAGGTCTTGATGTTTCTGCATTTCAAGAACAACCTCTCTTTGCTTAGCAGCTATCTGGAAGTGAATCTCATCTCTGTCCTTCATACTCTTAAGAATTTCTTTGATAATTTCCCTCAGCTTCTTTGTAAGCTCAATGTTCATAATGCCAGGAAAATTATTTGCTACTGTAATCATTTGATTTAGCAGGATATGGTTGAGATCGGAGTGAGATTCCAGAATGTCTTCTATATTCTTGACCATGTTCTTGGTTGCTTCCTTCAAGTCATCCTTGGTGGGCAGGTTTGGGAGAGTATCATTGGTTTGAGGATTGTTGGTTGGAGGGGTTGTTTGCTGGGATTGATCTTGCAAGTTGTAAAGAGCAAGATCAAGACTAAAATAGTCATTCGAGGAAGAGGATGGTATATCGAATGGAGGGGCTTGGGTTTGGATGTTTGGGATATGTGACTCTACGATTTCGATGTGGGACTCTACGATGTGGTTGGAGTCTGGAATCGTAGAGGTGGTGATTTGTGGGAGCAAAGTAAAGTTGACTTCATTTGGTTCTTGATTCATGAATTTTGGGATTTCAGACTGGAAATTGATTGAGTGGGTGAAGAATCACTTCCAACCATCGAGGAAATTCATAGAATTAACTGAATGAAGATGATGGTAGGTGATTAACTTTGAAGAGATCAGGGATGGTCAGTACCTCAAGTTTATCCTTGGATGAAGAATGGTTAGTAAGCAGCTTCTTGGCAAAGATGACTTTTCCTGGAAATCCATGAGCCAGAACTGAGATGGCTGGATACTCTTTAAAGCTCCAGAACATGTGGTCCCATGAGTTCAGGATTTGAGCTTAATGGTATGCCATCATAGGTAGGTAGGAAAACATTTGAGTGTACAGATAGCTCCTATATCCATCTTTTCCCACACCAGTGATTACAAGCTCATCATCATCATCATCTTCTTCCTCTTCTTTGTTCTCTTTTGAAGATTCCATTATCTCAATGCTCTCTGGATGGTCTGGCACTGGTTCAACTTTATTTTGGGCAGGGACCTCATCTTCTGCCATGTGGATATAATGAGGCTCCCCCTCAGCATGATCATCATCTTGTAGGTTCAGAAAATCCCCCTCAGCTGGAACATTTTTTTGAGAGTTCAGAAACTCCCCCTCAGCTAAAACATCTTCTTGAGCTGCAGACTTCTCCCCCCCCCCCTCCTCAGCCAGTGTATTCTCTATAATGAGAATTTCAGGGGTCTCCCCCTCTGCTGGAGCACTGTCCTCTTTATTTGCTTGGAACAGTTCTTCTATTGCAGCCACACTCTTGGCTTCCTTTTTCAGCACCTTTTCATTTTCAAGAATGTACTTCTTGACCAGCTTTTTCCTTGATTTGCTGGATTTAGCCACAACTTCAGGACTCTCTTGAGTCTTAGCTTTGTCTTGTTGAACAACTACTATACTTGAAGCAGCTACCTCCTTTTTAGCCACACTTGGTCTTGTCTCAGTGAGCAGCAGAGACTCTACGATAGAGGTGACTGATGGTCTTTTGGACTTATGTCCAACTTTGTTCTTCTTTAGGATCTGTGATATGGTGGCTTGATCCTCATCAACTTCATCTTGCTGTTGCTTCCTTCTCAGCAATCTCAAAGTCTCTATATCAGAGGACTCTATAGGAATATCAGTTGTAGATCCTTGAGGCTCTTCTATCTGCTCAGCCCTTAGCTTTCCTCTTGCCCTTGCTTTTTACGGAAAGAAGCGGAGGGTTCTTCCTTAATCGGCTTCTCTTCTTCTTCAACTTCCCTAACAATGCAGATGTGTCCCTGGAAAGCTTGCGTCCTTTAGTTCCCAGTTCTTCCTTTGGACTCTGCATCATCATTCGCACATACTCGTGAGGTTTTCTCTTCCAGTTTTCAAACAAGCTCTTTGGGTCATTCTTGATTTGGGTTGATGGCTTCTCCTTTTCATCCCCAATTTTGTTACCAAGTGCAGATTGCAAAATGATACTTATGGAATGCCCATACTGACATCTTTAGAGGGCTTTTTAATTTCTTGAGTTGACGATCCACACGATCCACTCGAGTAATCTGACTCCATAGTTGAGTTGTATGTCATATAAAACATGGTCGTCATAAGCTTAAGTTGAGCTTCATTCACCGAAAGTCGTGACTGAGCTCTTGCTTGAGATATGCATTTTCCAATAATGCCAGCCAAGAACTCGTACCTTTGTGGGAACTCCTTCTTTTTGTATCCTTTTACAGAGGGGTTTTTCTTGTGATGCATTTTCCTTAGTCCCTCTTGGAAGTTTATGCTGCCTAAGAATGGGTGCCCTTCATTCTTGAAACCTAGGGCCAAATTGAAGTCCTCTTCCCTTAGTCTCATTTCTACTCCCTTTACTCGTGTAGTGATGGTGTTGTGTTCGAACACACCATTCTTATAGAATTCCTTTACTAGCTTGGGATAGATGAGTGTATCGGTGCTCAACGCCTCTTCGAGACCTGCCTTCTTCAGTAGTGCTAGGGTCTTATGAAATTTTGGTGGAGCAGTTTTGAACTCGTCAAAGCAGAGTCTGTAACCTGAAACCACATTTGAAGCAGCCATTGATTCCGTAGTTGGAATTGAGATACGACTGAGCTTTCTGCTGATTTAGGGTTTTCCTTTGAGAGAGAGAGAGAGAAAAAAAATGAAAGAGATAATCTTTTGAACTTCAGATTTCAAAAACACAATTTCAATTTGTACTTGTAACTTCCCTCTCTCTATTTCACTTAGTGGGACAGGTTTCGCCTTTTGCTTGGTTCTACGATTTTGACTGTGTAGGAAAGTACTGATTTGCCCTTTGTGTCTTCAGAACTGAGGTGTCCTTAGGAAGACTACGATCGTTGAGATAGTCTTATGTTCGTTGAGTCTGTCCTGCGATTGTCGAGTCTGTCCTACGATCGTCGAGTCTGGGCTACGATCGTCGAGTCTATCTGGATCCTTGTGATGAGTTTTTGACTAAGCATTCTTTTTAAGGTAACTCAGGAAGGGCTAACCTCTTGGTGAGATTCAAGGGTTAGGTTTGTCCCTGAGGCACCTCTTAGAGAGATTGCTCTGTTATGAAGCTTGTCATCACAGGATGCATTATGGTTGTTGATAGAGCTTTTGTCATCGTTGAGTCTGCACTACAATGGTTGAGTCTTTGCTACGATCATTAAGGTAGTCGTCTTTTCAGCTCTACGATCGTGGACATTCCTTGATTATGTCTACGATTTTGAGTTCAGCCTTTATATCTGTCATGGTTAGCACAATCTAGAGCATATATTTCATGGTTGAAGATTTAGCATGCCTAGCTCACTTCTTAACTTATTAAATCTGGATTCATCTAGTGGTTTTGTAAAAACATCAGCTGATTTTCAGTAGGGATATATTGTAAAGATATAGTTCTATTTTGCACATGATCCCTAATGAAGTGATACCTTATATCCATATGCTTGGTCCTAGAATGCATAACATGATTATGTGTTATTGTTATGGCACTTGTGTTATCATAGTGTATGGGTATAGACTTGAAATCAAACCCATAGTCAGCTAGTTGGTTTCTCATCCATAGGATCTCGAGCACGCGCAATTTGGTGCCGATAATATATTCACCTGCGGTTGAAGTAGACTTTGAGTTTTGCTTTTTGCTAAACGGGACACAAGTCATTTTCTAGAAGTTGACAAGTGCCTGCTTTGGTACTTTTCTATCTATTTTGCATCCTGCAAAATCGGCATCTGTGTATCCCATTAGTTCAAATGAGGATTCCTTGGGGTACCACGCCCCCCCAGTAGGGTGTACCCTTGAGATACATGAAGATCCTCTTCTGATGAGACAAATGTGACTCTTTAGGGTTAGCACTGAAATCTTGCACATATGCATGTTGCGAACATTATATGCAGTCTCTTGGCGATTAGGTATAAAAAGAGAGCTATCATACCTACTGTATTGAGTGATATCAATACTTTTACCTTTCTCATCCTTGTCAAACTTGGTTGCAGGAGCAATTGGTGTTTTCATGGGAGAGGCTGATTCCATGCCATACTTCTTCAGTAAGTCTTTGATGTACTTGGTTTGGTTTATGAAAATTCCTTCTTCAGTCTGTTTTACTTGCAGTCCAAGGAAGAAGTTCAGTTCACCCATCATGCTCATTTCAAACTTGCTCTGCATTAGCTTAGAGAATCTCTTGCATAACTTTTCATCAGTAGAACCAAAGATAATGTCATCAACATAGATTTGAACTAGTAAGACTTTGTCTTTATGCTTTCTAAGAAATAGTGTGGTATCTACTCTACTTTTAGTGAACCCATTTTCGATTAAGAAGTTAGTCAGTGTTTCATACCATGCTCTAGGTGCTTGTTTAAGACCATATAAAGCTTTATCTAATCTATAGACATAATTGGAAAGTGATGGATTGATGAAACCTGGAGGTTGTTCTACATAGACTTCTTCTTGGAGTTCTCCATTTAGAAATGCACTCTTGACATCCATCTGGAAGACTTTGAACTTCATGTGGGCAGCAAAGGCAAGAAAGATTCTGATGGCTTCTAGTTTGGCAACAGGTGCAAATGTCTCATCGTAGTCGATACCTTCTTCTTGAGAATAGCCCTTTGCCACTAATCTTTCCTTGTTTCTGGTTATGACCCCATCTTCATCCATTTTGTTTATGAAGACCCACTTAGTTCCTATCACAGGATGACTCTTTGGTCTTGGTACCAATCTCCATACTTTACTTCGTTCAAATTGGTTGAGCTCTTCCTGCATTGCTTCTATCCAGCTGGAGTCTTCTATAGCATCCTCTATCTTCTTTGGCTCTATTTGTGACAGGAAGTTTAGATAAAAACATTCATTACGAGTAGCGACTCTTGTTTTGACTCGCACTTTTCGGATCTCAATGATTAGATCACGAGTGTGATCTCTTGCCCATCTATTACGGTTGGGACATACATCTGATGCCTTCTGTCTTAAATCTTCAAGGTCTATCTCTTCTTCTTGGGTGGAGGCTCACTTTGTCTTGCATGGACCTCTCTACGATCACATTCTCATGCTCTACGATTTCACTATCTGGCACAACGATCGTAGTGTTGAGCTCGACGACTTCATTCGTAGTGTCTACACTATCGTTCGTAGTGTCTTGAGGTACTGTTTTGTCTAAGTCAGTTTCATCAAAGATGATGTCTATTGAGACTTCAACATTCAGTGTCTTCTTGTTGAACACCCTGTAAGCCTTGCTGTCTATGGCATATCCAAGAAAGATCCCTTCGTCTGACTTGGGCTAGAATTTTGTTAGATACTGCTTTCCATTGTTGAGAATGTAGCATGCACAGCCAAAGACATGGAAATAGCTGACACTTGGCTTTCTTCCTTTCCACAGTTCGTAGGGCATCTTCTTGATCGTAGAGTGTATGAGTGATCTATTCTGCGTGTAGCATGCAGTGTTGATAAGCTTACGCGAAGTATTCAAGCGAGGATAAATTGCTGCGACTAGTAAAGTTCTTCCGACCTCAATCAAGGTTCATTCTTCTTTCAACTACTCCATTTTGTTGAGGAGTTCGAGGAGCGAGAAGTTGTGGTGATCTCATTATACATCAGAATCGATCCATTTCTGAGAAATCGAATTCTCTGCCATGATCACTCCTTATGGCCTTGATTTTCTCTCCTTTCTTGTTCATCACCAGTCTGAACATCTTGATTAATTCGGAGCTTGTTTTATCCTTTGAAGTTAGGAAGAATACCCATGTGAATCTGGTGTAGTCATCGACTATGACTAGAGAGTATCTTTTTCCTCCAAGACTAGTTGTTGGGATTGGCCCAAAGAGATCCAAGTGAAGCAACTCCAGTGGCTTGTCGATAGAGTTGGCGATAGTCTTGCTCTTGAATGAGCTTACGGTTTGCTTTCAAGTCGACAAGCATTGCATGGCCTTTCCTTCACGAAGTTGAACTTGGGTAGGCCGACTACTAGGTCTTTTGATGCCGGTTTGGACATGCTTTTGAAGTTTAAGTGAGACAACCGTCATGCCATAGCTTGACTCATTTCTTGGATGCTTTTGCGAGAAACATATATTGTCTCATCTAAGCTTAGTTGACCAAGATCCACTATGTAGACATTTCCTTCTCTTGTCCCGGTTAGCTTTACATCAGATGTCTTCAAATCTCTGACTTGACATTGGTTATTGAGGAATGTCACTTGATGACCCTTGTCACAGAGTTGGCTGATACTTAGAAGGTTGTGTTGAAGACCTTCCACATAAAGGCTACTTTCTTTGAAAGATACTTACACCATTGCCAGTGAGCCATATCCTCTTGTCTTTGCGGTAGTTATCTCCAAAGATGACTGAGGGACCCTCCTTTTCTATGTAGTTAGATAGTAGAGCTTTGTTCCCTGTCATATGCCTCGAGCATCCACTGTCCAGATACCATGTTGAGGTCGTGGAGCTCTTTTCCTATCAAAACATTTGAACCTTCATTTTGGTACCCATATTTGCATGGGTCCTTCATTGTTAGCGCCTTTGGGGACCCAAATCTGTCTGATCTTGGGTCTCACATACATGGAGTTATAATAACATTTTGTAGCCCTATGACCATATTTATTGTATATGAAACATCTATTATGATGCATGCCTGTGTGTGCATGATGATTCATCTTCCACTTGGACTCGTGTGGTTCTTTAGTTAACCTTCTGTTAAACTGATTCTCTTTCTTCCACGTGTCCTTAGGTTTCATAAATAGTGATGAGTGTACTTACCTCTTTGTACCTTCCCAGTTGATTCGTAGAGTTGGTCTTGCTTGACTCTACGATTCTTGAGGTTAGTGAGTAGAGGTTGGGTTACTCTTCTCCTTTATGAAGCCCGGGCGGCGTGAGATCCTTTACTTCTCGAGTATAACTAGAAAGCAGTAGAGAACAAGGTTGAACTAACTCTTCCAACTGTGAGGATTTCACAAAGGCAATGCCTCTACCAAAACTTGAGGCATTACTAGTGCTAGTTTCCATTGTCTTTTCCACACTGAGGCTCGAGATGAATTCCCAAAGCCTAGACACATTACTCGTCGAATGTGCTTCTTTGACTAGAGAGCAGGCAGTCCATGGGCGATGAGGATTTGTTCCATGCAGAGATAGTCTTCTCTAGATCCTCAACTTTAGAGGTTAGAATAGACTCTCTTTGGGCATTGAGTGTGTTTGTCTGTTTTAAGATCTCATTCTCAGCCTCAAGCTTGGAAAAAAGATTAGTACTTAGAAGGGTTGTTTCAAGCTCTTCTTGAACTTTCTTCTTTTCCTCTTGAAGAAGTGAATGATCTTTAGACAAGACTCTGAACCACTTCATGTATTGATGTAGATCAGTGGTTATGCCATGCAGTGCAGTTCTTAAGTCATTCATGTCTACATCAGGTGAGTTAAAATCAAATACCTCGTCGAGACTTACATTATGTATGTTGAGGCTTTGTTTGTCCTTTGCATGTTTGGCCATTAAGCACAGATTGGCCATATGTGGTTCTTCTTCATCTCCGAAGTTAGCATTTGAGTCATTATCTGAGTCACTCCACGATCCTCCAGCTACCAGGCCTTTGTCTCTTTTCTAAGGCCTCTTGTTTCCTTTGTATTCCTTCTTTGCATGTGTTTTCTTCTTTAGTTCTTCTTTGATAGGTTTTGTTGCGGTTGGCGATGAAGTGGCCAGCTTTTTGCAGTTGTAGTATAGATCATTCATTTGCTCTGGCTTTGTAATAATTCTTGACCTTCTTTGGCTTCTTTGATTACGCCTTGTCGCATGAACCTTCTTAGTCTCTTTACCAGCATAGCAAATTCATCATCATCGTCTTCATCATCATCGAGTCAATCTCGGTGTTGACCTTTGATGCACTTTCGATTGCCGTGAGAAGCAACACCTTTATCCTTCCTTCTTCCTTTTGATAAGGTTTCAGCACGTTGGATCAGCTCCAGTTCGTATGTCAGGAGATTGCCATATAGTTGTTGAACTGTCATCTCGTTGAGATTCTTTGACTCTTTTATTGCAGTGGTCTTTACATCCCACCTGCTTGGTAGGGCTCTCATGAACTTTATGGTCAGATCTTTGTTAGGATAGACCTTTCTATATGCTCGTAGAGAGTTGAGCAGGACGTTGAATCTTTCATAGGTGGCAATTACATTTTCTCCTTGCACATGAGTGAACATTTCGTATTGCTGTGTTAGAAGAGACTGTTTGTTCTCTCTAACATCTTTAGTACCTTTGTGCATGATCAGCAGTGCTTCCCAAACTTCTTTAGCTATTTTGCTGTTTACAACATTTTCAAACAGATCGTCCTCTAAGGATTGGAACAGGATGTTCTTAGCCTTCTTATCAAGTTGGACAACTTTCTTCTATTTGTCTGTCCATTCTTCTTTAAATTTGAGTTGAACTCTGTTTGGATCGTCATTGGTTGGTGCAAGCTTTGTTGGTATATAAGGCCCATTTTGAACGGTCTCAAATAGATCTTCATCTATTGAGTCCATGTATGCAGATCATCGACTTTTCGATTAGCAAAATTATCCTTGTTGCACATTGGTGGCTTCTTTGCCTCCCGGTCTGGATTAGCTTGGTACGAGTGCCATTGGATCTACTAAAGCTTATAAGTCGTAAAATAGAAACACGCTTCGATACCAATTGTTAGTTCTAGTTGGCACAATAGTTATCTAGAAGGGGGGTTGAATAGATATTTAAAAATCTTTTCAGTATTAAACTTGTTCTTTGATAATGATTAAAACTTAGCGGAATAAATGTTTGTTTTAATCTTCTTTACCAAACAATGGAGTAATGAGGGTGAGGCGGTTATGTCAATTATAATGAGATATAGCGATTATGATATGAATGTAAATGACACGATCGTTTTAAGTAGTTGAGCACTTAAAGCTCTTAGTCCACTCTTCTACTCAGCGAGTAGGATATCCACTAAGGATATACTGTTACAACACGAATCACACAGATTCCTTCTAGACCCGACAATCTAGGAACTTCTTAGTTCACTCTTGAACTCTTCAAGTTCAATGAGACTTGGCTTTCTTATAGTTCACTCTGAACTCTTCAAGTCCAATGAGACTTGGTACTCTTCTTCGATTGGTTGATAATGTTGTGTTCTTGATGGTTGCTACTCGGTTCTTTGTGTAAGCACTTGTTCTAAAGCCGAGTAATTTGAGCAAGCTTTGCAATATCTCGGATCGTAGAGTTGAGCTTGAGAGAGATGTTCACGTTGTTTGTTGATGCTTGCTTAGTTCTCTCTCATCCATCGTCTGCATATATGTGATCTTGAAAACTATCCGTTGGATCAATCTGTTGAGACATTAAATGTATTTGACTTTTCTGATCTTTGATGGAGACATATCTGCACATCTTCTGAAACTGCATTCTGGCCCACTGACACAGCAGACTTCTTTCTCACCTACCACCTGAAAAGGTGTTTTGTCCTTCTTATCCATGGTACTATCCTTAGCTTCTTCAATACGCTTCTTTGTTGCATACTAAGGATATTTCATATGCTCTGGGACTGATGAGTACTACAGCATCTAGAATCCATTCCTCATATGTTGAAATTTACCTTTACACAAATCATGAGGCTCGACGTTTTTTGACATGAGACAGATGATGCTCTACGATTTGGATCATGATACTCTACGATTCAGATCGTAGTGACTTGTTGCCTTGGTGCTTGATCTGATGCTATCATTTAGAGAGCACTACGATTTCTCTTAAACCCTTGCACATTACGATCTTTTCTTGCTCGTGTTGTTGACTTTACGTTCCCGAGAGCACACTACGATCGTTGACTTGTAAACTCCATGTTTCCTTCAGCACACTGCGATCGTGGAGTTTGCTCGGCAAACGTAGGGACCACTCTATGATTTCCGAAGAGTCCCTTCAAGATAGGCACACACTACGATCCTTTAAGCTCTACTTTTCTGCCTTGACTTCTGCAATGTTGATCAGATGATACACTACGATTTCTTCGAACCCTATCTATTACATCTAAAGATCAACCTAACAACTTTGATCTTTCTATCTATACATTCTATTAAAGAATGATACACGTTAAGATCTTAGATCAACCTAACAAATTTAATCTATCACTAAGTCCTTGTACACATCTTACTTGGAAGGACTTTACAAATAATCATGAGCATATACATTAAAACATCAAATCATAATATGCATTCTCCCAACAATGTGGATTATTTATTTAGCTGAGTCCCAGCAATAAAATTGATGATAAACTTTTAAATCATAGAAGATAGTAGATATCATGCTCTACTTGACTCTTCTAATGGATTGCTTGTTCCGCTGCAGTTAAACTTGGTGTTTATTGTATTTTATCAGTTTAACACTGTTGAAGGCTAATGATAATTTATTCTGCATTATCTTAGTCATAATATTTCTTACTGGACTAGTTGAGCTCACCCTTTTTCTTTCATTGTTTTCTTCAGGAAATGAGAATATAGCTGGGACGAGTCGGGAAATAGAGTGACGGTCCAGATAGGTGGCTATAGTAGTCTTCACTATTATGTGAAATAGTGTGATAATAATTGTAATGAGAACTTTATTTGAGTTTGGATACTCTCTACGAGACATTATCCGTGTTGAAACTCTCAGCTACGTTTTGTCGTACTGTATAAAAGAAGTTTGTCTTTAAATTATGTACCATGTATTTGGCGACTCAAGATGGGTGATGTATACCAATTTTGAGGGCGTCACAATTAAAGCTTTCAAAAATATATTATATATTATAAAGCTATTTTTTATAAGAACAAAAAGAAAGTAAAAGGCTTTAGCCTTTTATCCGAAAATGGAAAATGATTTGACTATTTGCTAAAATGAAGAATTTTTGGGGAATACCTTTTTTTTATAGGCCAAATTTTGAGCTTGTCAGTATGTTATTTAAGTGGGCAATCCGTGTGATATTTTGAACAAATTCATCTGAGCCCTTCATTTTTAAAATAATAAATCTGAGCCATTGATTTTCAAAATAACCTCCCAAATGACAAGTATGCCTCTGACTCAAAAAATTCTATAAACTGGATGTTTTTCATTCATTTTCTAGTTGCCAATTTATAAACAAAAAAAAGTTCATTTGAATAAGAGAAAAATTCTCTCTTCTATTCAAAGTTTTGATCTTTTGAATAAGAGAAAATTCTTCAATATAATTGAGATAAGTTATTGAATTGATTTATTTGAATTATCTCCTACTTGCTTATAGATATACAAATATAAATTATTATACACGTTTATATATATATTCATATCATATAAAAAGTTAATACTAAGACACCGAGATTATAACAGAGATATTCCTCATAGGTGAGGGAATTAGTCGAACGAGCGCTCAAAATCCTAAGTGGCCTTTTATAGATATTGTTTATTTTTATAAATATTGTAAAATAAATTAATACTTAGACACCGAGACTATAAAAGAGATATTCCTTTTAAGTGATGGAATTAGCCAAACGAGGGCTTAAAGTCTTAAGTGGTCTATCGAAAAATATTTATATAAATTTTAATTGTGAAACTATAAATTTGGTTAGTACTTAGACACCGAAAATTTGGATATATTCATTAAACAAGAATATTATCCGAACAGTCTTTAAAATCCTAAGTGGCCTTATTTAAAGCATTAGGATAATATATAAAATATATTATTATATATATATAAGTTAAACAAACTTATTTGTTATATCAAATATTATTTAATTGATTAATCTATTATACTTGATATACATCATCATAAGTATTTAAACATAAATTTATGTATTCATAAAATACTTGTATAAATATAAAAGTTATTTAAACTTTTATATCTGAAATTAAAGTTATATCTGTTTGACATAGAAACACATTATTTATTTATAAAGGAAAAGTAAACCTTTATAAATTTGCACTAAAATTATATATCTGCTTATTCAGAAGCACTCTTGATTTGAGCATAAAAAAATATCTGCTTACTCAGAAGTATTTTTACACAAATTCACATATTTGCTTGTACAAAAACATACTTGATTTAAGCTTAAATTTATATATCAGCTTACACAGAAGCATATTCACACAAACATAAAGTCTTTGAACTTTTATAAACATATCTAATCTTTAATTACTATCTGCTTATTTGAGAAACATCAAATATAAAAGTTATTTGATTTTTTATATATCTGCATTGATTTTATATGCTTATCTTAGAAGTAAAATTTTGTCAAATATTTTGTAAAAAGGAAAAAAAGGTAGAGTTAGTTTATTTTATGTATATGTGAGAAAGACAAGTAATTCTTTAACTAAGACCAGAGTCTTAAATAGGTCAGCTAGGAGTTGGGTCTCTAGTGTACTTGTAAGGTAAGAAAGAGGTTGTCGCTTCAAGACCAGATCATAAAATAGAACTGAACTCAAAGGTAATGCACAACTAAGCTTGAGGAGGGAGTTGAGAGCTTGTTGTCCAAGATAGTTAGTTGAGTATAGTTGAAAGTTAAGCTTTAAAACTTTGTAAAGGTTACTTCGCCTGTTGAAGGAGTATATATTATTGGGAGTAATAGGATCTCAAGTCCTGGATAGAAGTTTGAGACTAGACGTAGCAACATACTCAGGGTGTATGTTATGAACCCGACAAATCTTTGTGCATTGTGTTATTAAATGTTTACTATTTTGATTATTAATTTCTAACACTGCAAATTAATTATCTAAAAATTTAAAAAGGCCTAAGATAATTTTTTAATTTGTAATAATTTATTCAACCCCCCTTCTAGATTATTATTGGTCTTTCAATTGGTATCAGTGTGGTGCTCTTTAACTTGTTTGTTAAGTGATTACAGACATATCTAAAAGTAGATCCATCTATGGCCTACACAAATGCTATTAGTCGTGGAAAAAGACTATCAATGTTCAGATCTCCAATATTTGATGGCACAAAATTTTCCACATGGAAGATAGATTCAAAATCTATGCCAAATCACAAGGAATCAAAGTTTAGCTTGCATTAGAACGAGGTATAAAAGTTCTCATAAAAAATTGAAGGAGAAAAGATCGTTGAGAAAGATGCTAATGAGTTTACCACTGAAGATGAAGAGGTTATAAACATAGCATCCAGAGTTGAACAGGTGTTAACAAGTGCTCTTATTGAAAAAGAGTACAAAAGAGTTAGCAACTGCAAGAATGCAAAAGAAATTTGAAAAAAATTGATTATTACATATGAAGGAACCAATCATATCAAAGGTACCAATCTAAGAAATCCAGGATTTTTTTTCTTTTAATAATAAAAGATCTTTGTGTAAGGCTAATGGGTGATTTTAGAAAAAATCAACTTATGCCGATGAGGTTTTGAAACTTTGATTATTTGGTGGGCTAATTAGATAGAGTCGCCAATTAGTAAATATTGAAATTGATGTACCAGCTCATCCAAATTTTTAGTTTTAAAAAATAAGATAGCCCACATGTGACTTTGTAAAATTGGCCCGCAATAGAGATTCAAAGAGTTTGAGGGCTTGCATAAGCTAGGGGAAGGTGTTAGTGAAAATTGTATGCACAAAAACTAATCAGGTTAATGATAAATCATTTAATTTGTAACAATCTTATTCGTTTATTAATAAAAGAATTCATTTACTAAAGGTTTTAATTTATCTGCATGGTATTGTTTTAATAGTATGTGATAAACTCATAGTTTTAAGCAATACTTTTAGAATCATGATGAGATAATGCTAATGAGACCTAAATTCTTAGATAACTTAAAAACAAAAATGTTCCCAATCGATGGATTACTAAAAAGGGGATTAGTGAATCCGGATAGATTGGTATATCCGTTGCTTGCTCATTAGATGAGGATGATTGATTTCTGTGGAGATACTAAAGCAAGTACGTAGGTTCTTATTGGAGAATAAGTTCACTGAACGTGGCTCGCTAAGGAATACGTAATGGAGTTTTATTTGTATGTCAATAGGAATTCCTGTAGTGATAATAATACAAGTGATCCTTAGACTTGAGATCATCATAGTATCTTGTGTATGATAAATTATACTTTGACATATTCCTTAAGACCATTATGGTATATCAAAGGATATGCTTGAGTGTAATAAGTTGTACATGGAGATAATGTATAATCAACAATTACCGCTTCTAGTAAAAGAAGAGAAATGTCTTATGTGATTCGATAAATGATAACCCAGTAGTCCTTGGCCAAGGCAGAATGAAATTAGAAAGAAGTTTCTAATTTGCATTATTTAGAGTTGTGCATTTCAGAATCGAAATACATATAATTAAATAAAATAAGACTTGACAGTTATTTCATGTCTTATATTTAATTGGGACTTTGTATGGTGGAAAGATTGAATTATACGGTACCTATTTACTCAAAGGTTCTTTTATGATTAATGTTGAAATCTATATTATCTGAAAAGTCGTTGATCACTAAGGAGACTTATCCTTATTGTAGATTAAATGTTATTTATTTAAATGAATTAATAGTTTAGTTTATTTATTTAGATAAGATTAGAATTTTTCTAATTGATTTATTCACAACCGGTTTAATATGAAGAACCTAAAGGGTCACACCGCAAATGTGACGCCCCCAAAATTAGGTATACGTCACCCATCTTGGGTCGCCACTTACATGGTACATAAATTCAAATACAACTTACTAGTATAAGCGCTGTTTACAATACGACATAAAGCGTGAGTTTGAATACAAATTTTGTCTACTAGATATTATACAAACTCAAAAAGAGTCCTCATTACAACTATTATCACACTATTTCACGAATAGTGAGGACTACTAATCTATCCCTCGGACCATTACTCCGTTCCCAGGCTTCGTCGGCTATGTTCTCATTTTCGAAGAGAAACGGTGAAAGAAAGGTGAGCTCAACTAGCCCAAGATGAAATATTATGACTAAGATAATGCGAATAAATTATCATTAGCCTTGTGAGTGTTAAGCGATAAAATACAATAGACAACCGGTTTAAGCTGCGGCGGAATAAGCAATCCATTAAAAAAGTCAAGTAGAGAATAAAGTCTACTATCTTTTAGGTTTTAAAAGGTTTTCATCAATTTTTATCATTTGAGACTCGACAATAAATAAACCACCACATCTAATCATCCACGTATTACCACGGTCGAGGATTTTCATCAAATTATCAATGGTCATGACTATCTTAGAATCACCCACGGTCATAATCATACCAAAAACTATCCATCAACGCATTCACTGAAGCCCTGCGAGGACTTTTGTCACATCATTTATATCAAGTCATAATTATACTTAGAATGATCCCCGGTCATAATCATACTAAGTTCATCTATGCACGTAAGCCAAAGATAACATAATATAACATGAGGATGATGACAATGACATAATAATTCAATAAAACAAGTTCAAGAATTATTTAATCCATGAATTATTAACGTCCAAATTATCAACATGATCTTTGTTTCGTGAGAGTTAAATTCAAGAATGATCGGAAGAATATTTCCATGAAAGATCTTTGGATGAAAGCATGCAAATATCAAGGATATTCTACTAATTTCATGGAGTATAGAAGTCAAAGTTTTAACCAATTTGGGTATAATAAAGAATGGAATAACAAAAGAAATCACCATGCATGCGGTACTTCGCATGTAGGCGAGTTATTCAACAGAATAATAATAACGGAACGAAGTCGGGTGAAATTCACGCAAGCGGGATGTTCCATGAGAATAATAAAGATGGAACCGGATCCGGTGTAAAACACACGAGATAGGATATTCCAACGAGAATGATAAAAAGCGGAACCCGGTCGGGTGTAAACACATGACGAGGATGTTCCAATGAGAATAATAAAAAAAGCGGAACCAGTTGTAAAACACATGTGATGGGATGTTCCAATGAGAATAATAGAAGAATGTCACCAAGTATAGGGTAAATGGCATTATCTGAGTTATTCTAATGAGAATAATAAGCAATGGAATAACATAAGGATTTCACCAAGTATAGGGTCTGCAGCGTATCTGAGGTTATGTATAGGGTATGCCACTTTTTTTACGAGTTATTCAACGAGAATAATAGTGAATGGAATAATGAAGTTCTCTTCAAGAAGAAAGAATAACACCCCTTACTAGTAAAAAAGGCTGAATATAGAAGTAGTGAAGTAGCAGAATACTCTTCTTCTTTCTATAACTTTTCTCTCTATAGCTTCTCTATAATTTCTCTCTAGAGTTTCAATGAATTCGTAAGAAAATAATGAAGGAATGAGCTTATTTATAGGAAAATGGAATGCATAAGTAACTAATCCATGAGCGGTCAGATTGATTTACTTTAATCGGCGGTCCATATTTAAAGAAAAATCTTTTAAATAAAATATAATATATTCTATTTATATAAAAACATTTTACTATGCAAACACTATGCAATACTATGCAAAACAACTATGCAAAACACTATACAAAACACTATGCAACACTATGCATAATAAAATATAATATATTCTATTTATAGAATAACTTTAATAAAGTATTCTATTTTATATAAAAGATATTTACATTTTATTACGTTAATAATCTGAATAAAACAAAGCGTCATTATCGTTATAATAATTCATATTATTAATCGACAATAATGGAATCAAAGCGAGTGACTTCTCACATAAGCATCGATAATCAATACTGGTGTGCTTACTATGCAACCACACGTATTCATCGTACTTTTACTACCGAAGTAGTTCAACGGTAACCACGATAAAACTTCCGCCGTTATTTCAATAAAATATTTTTGTCGTTTTCTCAATCAAACAATAATTACATTTGTAGGGTCCACCAATGATTGAGTAGTTATGCGAATATTCCTGCTAAATCAAATATTCCCAGACCAATCGAATATAATATAACCACTTGCATACTTTGCAAAATTTATAAATACTACCCACAACTATAATATTATCTCAAATTCACACCATAATATAAAAATTATTTTGACAAAATTTAAATCTTTATTGATAAAATCTGGGGTCTCCTGATCTCCTCCTTATGGAATTTAAGCCCTCGAAATTAGGGTACGTACTGATATGATAAAGAGGTGAGGATACCTTGAATACCTTTATCGTTGAAAACATTAAATTCATCTTTGCAATCCTACCAAAGATATTCATTAACAATTCATCTTTGCACTACGGGCCAAAGATATTTATTAACAATTCATCTTTGCACTACGGGCCAAAGATGTAAAACCAATAATCTTGAGACTCGACTTAATAGTATCACGACCACGAATTATCCATGCACTCTTGGCTAAGGATATTCGTGTTTTCAATCTGATTATGATTATACGAACAATCCTCAGTCATAATCATACCAAGTCCATCTATGCACGTAAAGCACGAGATGACTTTGAACGCATCCATGAATTAATATTTCATTCTTTGAGACTCGACTCAATAATTAATCCACATCATCGAATCATCCCCGCACTACGTGGGCGAGGATATTCATTAGTATCACGACCACAAATTATCCATGCACTACTTCTGACCAAAGATAATTGTGTTTTCAATTCTGATTATGATTATCTTAGAACAATCCACAGTCATAATCATACCAAGTCCATCTATGCACGTAAGCCACGGATGACTTTGAACACATCCATGAATTAATATTTCATTCTTTGAGACTCAAATTTCGATAATTAATCCACATCATCGAATCATCCCCGCACTACTGGGCCGAGGATATTCATTAGTATCACGACCACAAATTATATCCATACTACTGACCAAAGATAATTGTGTATTCATTTCTGAGTTATGATTATACCGAATAATCCGTGGTCATAATCATACCAAGTCCATCTATGCACTACTGAGTACGAGATGACTTTCAACATAATATAAACATGAGGATAATGATATAAAGAATCAATCAAATGAGATAAAGGATAAATATTAAACATTTATAATATAATTTATCCAGATTCAAGAATATCCCCATGTTATCAATCACTTAATAATCTCATAATCTAATATCATTAATATTATAACAATATTTTAATCACTTTTTAAATTTATAAACAATTTATCTCAATTGTTTACGCTTTACCATATAATGCATTTAATCATTCAAAAATGACATACTCATAAGATATCATCACCAATTATCAAATCCTCATCAAAAATATGCATATACTCTATATAGGATTCTCTAGCCATAAAATCCTATTTTCAACTTTGTTACTTCACATAACATATTTAACTCATATGTTCAGTAACTAAACTATTTTCATAAAAATACCAAATCAGCCCCAAAAATATTTCTTTTCTGGGATTTAGCATAATATAGTCCCATAATGAAAATATATTTTTCTCGAATTTTTAAAATTCATTTACTATTTTTAAAAATCAATTTCCACTTAATTCCTTAAGAAATTAGCTACCTCAAGTTTAACTCCAAAAATTCCCAAATCTTGGCAGGACCTTACACATGTTAACGTGAGCTTCAGTTTAAATTTCATGGTCATCGGAGTTATAGAACTACGGTTATAGCGTTTTAAATCGGAAAAACCTAAATATTGAAATAGTCATAACTTGCTCATTTTAAGTCAGAATGAGCTCATTTTTGGACAGGAGGTACTTTATACCATATACCTTCATGTCCCAAAAGGCCAGAATTTTTCTCATAATTTAAGTGGCCGAAACAGTCCCTTAAAGTTTCTGGGCAGTAGCATTTTCGAAATTTACAGCTTTTACCTCCTTTGCTAAAATCAGTCCACACAAAAATCTACAACACCTTTTCCAGTAATTCCACTTGGATTAGTTAGGTAACTCATAGATCTAACTCTAGGACTTGACCACATTCAAAAATTCAAAATATAATAGGAGATATGGTCAATTGAATTTTATGTTACGTTTTTCACCAAAATCTGATTTTCAACTCTTTGTGATTTCTAAGAAACTTTCATGTTTTCACATAACTCATCATAAAACTTACTAATACTTCATATACCCATGATTTTTATTAGTTCTATACTTTTATTATGACTTTCATCATAATCCACGTAAACAGATCCTTTTAGTTGAAGAAATATTTGAGGGTTTAAGAAATGGGTTTTTGTACTGGGGTCAATACAAAATTCGATTTCACGCTCTAAGTAGGTTAAGAAGTCTTCATAAATACGCTAGGAAATTTATTAATAATAGAAATATCATTCAAAACTGTGACTCTCATCTAAGACTTGGATAGTACGTCACATTGATACCAAGCGTGACTTCTATCCCTTAACCTAGATAGTACCTCACAATGATACCTATAAACTTGCCATCTTCATTCACGATGTGCGCCTCTGAAAGCTTGGCTTGGTGCATTCCACACAAGGAAGTTAACAACGAAAGGTTGGGGCTCTTTACTTATGGCTTGATATGACAATGATTAACTTTAGGATTTGGTTACTTTGAATTAGGTATATGAGGGGTTGTTATAAATATAAAAGCTAACAACCTTACGAAAAGCATGATGAGTAGCTAACCAATTGACTCAGAAAATCACATCAAAGGCAAATATTTTCAAAAGATAAGATCGACAAAGTAGCGTGAAAATGTTTATTTGAATTAAATAAGATTTAAAAATAGTAAGCGATAACGAAGGCTCCTACTAACGAAGTTTCAACCAATAAGTCAAAGTTTAACTTCTTGAGTCAAATTCAAGCGTTGAATGCAACTAGGTGAAATAAAAAGTGGGTAGAGGCGGTATCTAACACGGTATAGACTTCGCAAGAGCTTACGATTAACTTACCCGTGATAATTTTATTGGGTTCCTCGTCACGAGAAAAAAAAACGCTCTCTCTTAAACTCTCGGCTCTGGTTTATGCGGGGATGACCTTTGGTGCCTCCATCCTAGTTGAATTCGTCTTTGATGGCGACAAAATCGAGCTAAGTGGCCTTCTCTTCCACAATTATAACATGCTTTGGATGGCATGGCGTGATTCGGATGATGTGTCCCTCTCCTCGCATTTTGAAGCATATGATAGGTGGTCCTTCTCCTTCCTTAACAACAGTCTTTGGTCTTGACGTCTTTCCATCATTGTTGAATCTCCTTTTCTTGAAATGTCCATTCTTATTATTTTGTACTGATTACCACCCAAGTGGTTACCATATCTCCGCCTGTTGATTTCCTCCACGCTTGTTGTCACCGCTCGATGACTACTCTCGCTAGTATTATAATTTTTCTTGGTTTGCTCTCTTTTAGTTCGCGTTGACTCGTTATCGCGCTCCACTAAGCGAGCCCTATTTACAACATCTGAATAAAAAGACGGTTTATGAGAAATAAGATGTTGGCGTATCTCGGCTTCAAACCTCTTAAAACATTCGCGCCATTCTCTCTTCATTATCCACAAGTGGGGCCTTGAAATCGTGATAACTCATAAATTTTGCCTCGTATTGCGACACGGTCATATTATTTTGTTCCAACTTGATAAACTCCACCTCCTTCATGTGGCGAATACTTTCGGGAAAGTATTTGTCGTTGAACGACTCTGGAACTTCTCCCAAGATATCTTGAAGACGAGGTTGAGTACGTTTCTACCGATTCCCACCGATGAATCGCCTCTCCGCATGACATAAAAGGCGGCAAAAGGAACCTTTTGCTCCTCGGAGCATCCCAAGACATCAAATATCTTGGTAATCTGCTTAATCCATGCTTCCGCTTAGAAGTGGTTTTGGCTCTCCTTAAACTCCGGTGGTCCCAACTCCTTGAATTGTTTAGCGGTGTGACGCTTGAGAGTTTTCCGTGTTTCCACCTACGTTTTGGGCGGAGTCGCTCTGCTTTGATGTTGCATGAATTCTAAAACCTTTTAAGCGTCTCGTCATTCATCAATTGATCGGTGTTGTTGTTTACAAGAGGATTATCGCCATCTGTTGCACATTGTCACGATTATTGATCGTGGAGAATCAGCAGTCTCTGTGCTCCATTGCTATTCTCAACATTCTCGGATGCCATTTTCAAACACCGCCACAAAATAAGGGTTAATTGACATACAACATATTATCACTATACTCACGTGAGCCAATCAAATACCAAATAAACTTAGGTAGGTCATACTAGCGAAGAATTCCCGTCTCTCCCTCCTAGTTCTATTCTCACATCTTAGCGGGATCATATCCTAAGCTCGATACCTGTTGTGGCGCCCCAAAATTAGGTATCGTCACCCATCTTGGGTCGCCACTTACATGGTACATAAATTCAAATACAACTTACTAGTAAATAAGCGTAGGTATACAATCGACATAAAGCGTGAGTTTGAATACAAATTTTGTCTACTAGATATTATACAAACTCAAAAGGAGTCCTCATTACAACTATTATCACACTATTTCACGAATAGTGAGGACTACTAATGCTATCCTCACGGACCATTACTCCGTTCCACGACTCGTCCACTATGTTCTCATTTCACGAAGAGAACGGTGAAAGAAAGGTGAGCTCAACTAGCCCGGTAAGAAATATTATGACTAAGATAATGCGAGAATAAATTATCATTAGCCTTCAACAATGATGTTAAAGCGATAAAATACAATAGACAACCGGTTTAAGCTGCAGCGGAATAAGCAATCCATTAAAAGAGTCAAGTAGAGAATAAAGTCTACTATCTTTTAGGTTTTAAAAGGTTTTCATCAATTTTATCACGAGACTCAAATTTTAATAAATAAACCACCACATCTAATCATCCTCGCATACCACGGTCAAGGATTTTCATCAAATTATCAATGGTCATGACTATACCGAATCACTTACAGTCATAATCATACCAAAAACTATCCATCATTTGCATTACACAGCCATCGAGGACTTTTGTCACATCATTTATATCAAGTCATAATTATACCGAATGATCCACGGTCATAATCATACTAAGTTCATCTATGCACGTAAGCAAAGATAACATAATATAACATGAGGATGATGACAATGACATAATAATTCAATAAAACAAGTTCAAGAATTATTTAATCCATGAATTATTAACGCCCAAATTATCAAACATAATCTTTGTTTCGTGAGAGTTAAATTCAAGAATGATCGGAAGAATATTTCCATGAAAGATCTTTGGATGAAACGCAAATATCAAGGATATTCTACTAATTTCATGGAGTATAGAAGTCAAAGTTTTAACCATTTGGGTATAATAAAGAATGGAATAACAAAAGAAATCACCATGCATGCAGTGCCGCATAGGCGAGTTATTCAACAGAATAATAATAACGGAACCGGTCGGTGAAATTCACACCCAAGCGGGATGTTCAATGAGAATAATAAAGATGGAACCAGATCGGTGTAAAACACAGATAGGATATTCCAATGAGAATGATAAAAAGCGGAACCGGTCCGGTGTAAAAACACACGCATGAGGATGTTCCAACAGAATAATAAAAAGCGGAACCAGTGGGTGTAAAACACACATGATGAGGATGTTCCAATGAATAATAGAAGAATGTCACCAAGTATAGGAAAAAGCGTATCTGAGTTATTCTAATGAGAATAATAAGCAATGGAATAACATAAGGATTTCACCAAGTATAGGGTATCTGGCGTATCTGAGGTTATGTATAGGGTATGCCACTTTTACGAGTTATTCAACAGAATAATAGTGAATGGAATAATGAAGTTCTCTTCAAGAAGAAAGAATAACACCACTTACCGTAAAAAGAACCTGAATATAGAAGTAGTGAAGTAGGAGAATACTCTTCTTCTCTTCTATAACTTTCTCTCTATAGCTTCTCTCTATAATTTCTCTCTAGAGTTTCAATGAATTCGTAAGAAAATAATGAAGGAATGAGCTTTATTTATAGGAAAATGGAATGCATAGTAACTAATCCATGAGCGGTCAGATTGATTTACTTTAACTGACGGTCCATATTAAAAGAAAAATCTTTTAAATAAAATATAATATATTCTATTTATATAAAAACATTTTACTATGCAAAAACACTATGCAATACTATGCAAAACACTATGCAAAACACTATGCAACACTATGCTATATAATAAAATATAATATATTCTATTTATAGAATAACTTTAATAAAGTATTCTATTTTATATAAAAGATATTTACATTTTATTACGTTAATAATCTGAATAAAACAAAGCGTCATTATCGTTATAATAATTCATATTATTAATAAATGATAATGGAATCAAACCGAGTGACTTCTCACATAAGCATCGATAATCAATACTGGTGTGCTACTTATGCAACCACTGCGTATTCGCATACTTTTACTCTGAAGGTAGTTCAACGGTAACCACGGTAAAACTTCCGCCGTTATTTCAATAAAATATTTTTGTCGTTTTCTCAATCCAGGCAATAATTACATTGTGGGGTCCACCAATGATTGAGTAGTTGACGAATATTCCCCGCTAAATCAAATATTCACAGACCAATCGAATATAATATAACCACTTGCATACTTTTGCAAAATTTATAAATACTACCCACAACTATAATATTATCTCAAATTCACACCATAATATAAAAAATTATTTTGACAAAATTTAAATCTTTATTGATAAAATCGGGGTCTCACAAAAGACAAAAGGAAGAATATTTATTTAAGAAACAAATTACATAATCGTAATAATAAGTTAAGTGTATTTAATTTAATCTATGGTGATAGAATAAATTAAATAGCTTAATATTTATTATTTAATATTTTAGAAATATTAAATATAAATTAGTAAGAGAGTCTTATTATTATTATTTAATTTCTAAAGGCGTTGGGGAATTAATTAATAAAAGTACTCTCATATATTTCTAATTAATAAGATTAGAAGGCTAATTAATTAAAAGAGTTTAATTAATTATTCCTAATAAGATTGGGGGCCTAATTAATTAAAGGAGTTTAATTAATTAAAATAAAATCTAATTCCTTAATTGTTAAGGATGATTGCCTACATTTATAAATAATAAGAGTCTTATTATAGGGGTGGGTGGTTGATGTTTTTTACAACACACGTGAATGATAATTCTAAGAGTTGGGAGAGTACACATTTTCTATAGAGATAAAAAAATTAGGGTTTTGCCAAACACCCATATTCTCGTAGAGAGTATCAAATGGGTGTTTGGAAAGGAAGACTAACATTGATCATGTCTAGTTTCTACAAGGGTGTTTGGCAACACGGATAATGTCTCGTAGAGAGTATCCAAACTCAAATAAAGTCTTCATTACAATTATTATCACACTATTTCACTAAATAGTGAGGACTACTAATGCAAACATCTGGACCGTCACTCCGTTCCCCGACTAGTCCCAAATTTATATTCTCATTTTACAAGAGAACAATGAAAACAAAGGGTGAGCTCAACTAGCCCAAGAAGAAATATTATGACTAAGATAATGCGAGTAATAAATTATCGTTAGCCTTCAATGATGTTAAACCGATAAAATATAATAAACATCCGGTTTAACTACAGCGGAACAAGCAATCCATTAGAAGAGTCAAGTAGAGCATGATATCTACTGTGACGCCCCCAAAACAGGTTTACATCACCCATCTTGAGTCGCCAGATACAAGGTACTAAATTCAAATACAACTTAATAATACAACTGTCGTATACAATACGACAAAACATAAACTGTGAGTTTGAATACAAATATTATTTACTAGAGAGTATACAAACTCAAAAGGAGTCTTCATTACAATTATTATCACACTATTTCACAGAATAGTGAGGAATACTAATGCACCATCTAGGACCATCACTCTGTTCCCCGACTAGTCCCAGCTACGTTCTCATTTCCTGAAGAGAATAGTGAAGGAAAGGGTGAGCTCAACTAGCCCAGTAAGAAATATTATGACAAAGATAATGCAGAATAATTTATCGTTAGCCTTCAACAATGTTAAACTGATAAAATATAATAAATATCAAGTTTAACTGCAGCGGAACAAGCAATCCATTAGAAGAGTCAAGCAGAGAATAAAATCTACTATCTTCTATGATTTAAAAGGTTTTTCATCACTTTTATCACTAGGACTCAACTTAATAAATAATCCACATCATCGAATCACCCCTACACTACGGCCAAGGATATTCTTTAGTATCACGACCACAAATTATCCATGCACTACGGGCCAAGAATAATCATGTTTTCATCAACGGGCCAAGGACATTCGTGTATTCATTAATGGTCATGATCATGCCAACAACTGTTCATCAATGCACTACGGGTCAATGAGGACTTTTACCACATCATTTGTAACGTTATTACTACCATGATTACAATCGAATAATCCTCGGTCATAATCATACCAAGTCCATCTATGCACCACTGAGCCACAAATGACTTTCAACAAAATATAAACATGAGGATGATGACAATGATATAAGAATTCAATAAAACAAGTTCAAGAATTAATTTATCCAGGAATTACTAACGTCCAAATTGTCAACATGATACTTCTTTGTAGAGTAAAATTCAAGAAAGCTCAGAAGAATATTTCCATGAAAAGATACTGGATGAAGCACAAATATCAAGGATATTCCACTAATTTCATGGAGTATAGAAGTTAAAGTTTTAACCAACTAAGTATAATAAAGAATGGAATAACAAAAGAAATCACCATGCATGCGATAGACCGCACATGCAGGTTATTCCAACAGAATAATAAATAACGGAACCAGGTCCGGCGTAAAATGCATGCAGATATGATATTCCAACGAGAATAATAAAAATGGAACTGTGTCCCACAGAAAGCGCATGCATGAGGATATTCCAATGAATAATATAGATGGAACCAGTCCGGTGTAAAACGCACAAACAAGATATTCCAACAGAATAATAAAGAATGAAATAACAGAAGAATTTCACCAAGTATAGGGTAGCCCGCGTATATAGGTTATTCCAACATAATAATAAATAATGGAATAACAGAAGTTCTCTTCATGAATACAAAAGAAATAATACCCCTTACGGTAAAAGAAACTGAATATAAGAGTAGGGAAGTAGCAGAATACTTTTCTATAGTTTCTCTATAATTTCTCTCTCTAGAGTTTCTGTGAATTCTTAAGATATAATGAAGGAATGAGCTTCTATTTATAGGAGAATGGACTGAATAGTAACTAATTCATGAACGGTCCAAATTGATTTACTTTTAAACGGATGGTCCATATTGGTTTACTTTTAAAACTTAAAGCAACGGTCCATACTGATTTACTATTAAAACTTTAAACCAGCGATCCATATTGATTTACTATTATAACTATCCACCATCGGTCCATACTGATTTACTATTATATCTTCAACCAACGGTCTGAAAAATTAGCACATCTCCTCATGGAATAATATTGTACCCAAAAATAATTTGGACCGAAAAGAAATATATTTTACGGGTGAATAGTACTCCGTGAATAGTAACTCGTGAATAGTAACTTATGAATAGTAACTCATGAATAGTAACTCGTGAATAGTAACTCATAAATAGTACTCCGATACGAAAAGTGTCCCGAATACCCGATTAAACAATATATCCTCCAGACATCAATTATTATCGAAACAAATATCGATTTCCACTAACACAAATAATTCAAAAACTATAAAATTCATCTTTAATCAACACGAACTTAATCATCATTAATATTATAATTCACAATATTTAACTACCAGTTCGTTCCCAGGAAAGAGGGGGCTTTCCGATAAGGATTTCTCCTTATTAGCGTGCAATTAGGTGACCAAACCTCTCCTTGACTGAACTTCTAGACATTGTCAATATTGCAAACAATAATATGAATAACTTTGCCATCTCAATCATTGATTTAATAATATATCATATTATGCAGATGATACTGTAACAATAATTAAATCAATAATATGAGAGATATGATGCAAAGAATCATCGTAGTAATAATTGAGTATAAGCGAAAGTGACTTCTCACGTAAGCATCAATAATCAATATCGTGTGCTCTTCGCATTAACTACACGTATTCTTGCATACTTTTAACACCGGGTGTTTAACAGTTAACGGTAAAACTTCCGCCGTTATTTTCATAAAGTATTTTTATCGTTTTCTAACTACGACAATACGTCCGTTGTGGGGTCCACCAATGATTGTGCCATCGTACGAATATTTCCTGTTAAAACGAATATTCCCCGACCAATCGAATATTATATAACCACTTGCTTACTTTGCAAAATTTATAAATATTACCCACAACTATAACATTATATCAAATCAACACCATAATATTCAAAAATATAATTCGAGAAAATTATTCTTTATTCATAAAAGTTGGGGTCTTACATCTACTATCTTCTATGATTTAAAAAGTTTATCATCAATTTTATCGTTGAGACTCAACTTAATAAATAAACCACATCATCCAATCATTCATGCACTACGGGCCAAGGATATTCATGTAATCATCAATGGTCATGATTATACCGAATAATCCCTGGTCATAATCATACCAACAACTGTCCATCAATGCACTACAGGCCAATGAAGATTTTTACCACATCATTTGTAACATTACGGTCATGATTATACCGAATAATCCCTGGTCATAATTGTAACACCCCAGTCCCACATCGAAAGATAGGGGGACAATTTATCTGCTTATAAGGAAATAAGTTACTACCAATAGTACCTTCAAGTCATGACCTTTTGGGAGCCTGTGGTGGGCTAAGATGACCCAAGAAGATACTATTGTTGGGCCAGTAGTTTGAGACCTTATTTTAATGGATTTGATTCGATTAGGACTTGGGATTTGACCCGAGATTTGTTTCGGACTCGGGATTTGACCCGGGTTATTTCATATGGTATCAAAGCCGACTCTCGAAAGCTCGGGTTAGGGTCATCCGATCGGGTTACCGGAGGTGGGGACACGAAGGCTGGTGGTATTATCCCACAATGGAGAGATGGAGGTCCGGAGGTAGGGACACGAAGCCAGTCGGTATTATCCCACAATGGCTAGAGAGGCAAAGATCTTTGGGCCGTGTGTGTGATCGGTTCTGACGGGGATGCCAGAAATTTAAGTGGGGGAGTTTGTAACACCCCAGTCCCACATCGAAAGATAGGGGGAAAATTTGTCTACATATAAGAAAATAAGTTACTAACAATAGTACCTTCAAGTCATGACCTTTTGGGAGCCTGTGGTGGGCTAAGATGACCCAAGAAGATACTATTGTTGGGCCAGTGGTTTGAGACCTTATTTTGATGGATTTGATTCGATTCGGACTTGGGATTTGACCCGAGATTTATTCCGGACTCGGGATTTGACCCGGGTTGTTTCAATAATTATACCAATCAATAGTACATCTATCCACGTAAGCCACAGATGACTTTTAAAACAATATAAGCATGAAGATGATGATAATGATATAAGAATTCAATTAAAAGAAAGCAAAGGATAAATTTTTAAAGATTTATAACTTAATTTATCCAGGATTCAATAATGTCCAAATTGTCAACATGATACTGCTTTGTGGAGTAAAATTCAAGAATACTATTGTATTAAAAATGATTCGGACAGCAAAGTAATCAATTTTTGTCATGAATAATTCCTCGGGTGAATAGTACTCGAGTGAATAGTATTTTGGGAATAGTACCCCGTGAATAGTACTTTATGAATAGTACTCATGAATAGTACCCGTGAATAGTGCTTTGTGATTAGTACCTCGTAAATAGTACTTTGTGAATAGTACTCTGTGAATAGTACTATAAAAATGAATACTACTCATGGACAGTACTCCGGCATGAAAAGCTTAAAATTTAACAAGAATGTGTAGAAAATATCCTTGTGAAACGATACTAGATGAAGCGCAAATTTCAAGGATATTCTACTAATTTTATGGAGTATAGAAGCAATACTTTAACAAAATAAGGGTATAATCAGGAATACGAGACAAAATAATATTACTCGCATACTACAGAGTATGGAAAAAAATATTATTCCTATGAATACTGAACAAAATAATATCCCTTACCTCTGAAGAAGACTGGATACTGGAATAGTGAGGTAGCAGACTTCTCTTCTTCTTTCTCTCTATAGCTTTTCTCTCTATAATTGCTCTTGTGAGTCTTAGTGAATTGGTGAGAATGAAAGAAGAATGAGCTTCTATTTATAGGAAAATATAGTTTCGATAATTGCACGTTTTGGGGCTCGAAATATTACAGTATAATACCTTCATCTTTTCCTTCATTTTTAATTTAGTCCTGCAAGTATTATCAAACTTGCACCACCTCCCTAATAATACATCATGTGAATCAATATTACATTCATGTGAATCAATAGTACACACATGTGAAAAAAATAGTTACGATATAGTACCTTCATCTATACCTCTATTTTTAATTTAGTCATGCAAGTATTATCAATCTTGCACCACCTCCCCTAATAGTACATGCATGTGAATCAATAGTACATACATGTGAACAAATAGTTATAATCATGTGAATTAATAGCAATTAATTGCTCATTTATCCGATTAATTACCCGATTGGTCAATATAACCTCCAGACATCAATTATTATCGAAATAGATGTCCATTTCTGTTAACACTAATAATCCCAACACAATGAAAATATCAATTTCATCTTTAATCAATACGAACTTATTTATCATTAATATTATAACTCACAATATTTAACAACCGTGTCATTCCTGTGAAACAAGGGCTTTTTCGATAAGGATTTCTCCTATCATGGCGCAATTAGGTGACCAAACCTCTCCTCGATGTAATTTTCTAGACATTGTCAATATTGCAAATAATAATATGAATAACTTTGTCATCTCAATTATTGATTTAATAATAATAAATATTATGCAGATGATCTTTGTGACAATAATTGAATCAATAATATGAGAGATATTATGCGTGAATTATGTAGTAATAATTGAGTATAACTGAGTGACTTCTTACGTAAGCATCAATAATCAATACCGTGTGCTACTATGCAACTACGCGTATTACTGTACTTTTACCACATGGTAGTTCAACAGTTTAACGGTAAAACTTTCACCATTATTTTTATAAAAAGATAATTCTGTCATTTTCTAACCACGACAATACTTTCGTTGTGGGGTCTACTAATGATTGTGTCGTCGTACGAATATGCCTTGTTAAAACGAATATTCCCCGACCAATCGAATATTATATAACCACTTGCTTACTTTGCAAAATTTGTAAATAATACCCACAACTATAACATTATATCAAATTCATACCATAATATTCAAAAATATATTTCAAGAAAAATTAATCTTTATTCATAAAAGTTGGGGTCTTACAGTCTCCAGTTTATAAAGGAGTTTATTTTATTCAAAATTGGATAAAATAAAATAAAATAAATTATTATGATTTAAATTTTGATTAAAATAAAGGAGTTTATTTTTATTTCAAAATTAAATTTTTAAAAAATTTGAAATTGCCCATTAAATTGATATCGATGCATATATGGAATGGATTGATTATTTATGAGATGAATTTATTTATTGATGCATATGTTGATGTGTATGATAATAAATATGGTTGATTATGGACTATTGACCAATGTGATTGGATTTTATTTTAGTTGAATGCATGAATGTACGAGTTTTATTAAATAGGGTCTGCGTACATCGTCTTCTCTAATTATTTTCTTAATGTAAATTTTATCTCTCTCCTATGTACTTTCCCTTGACTGCTGATCAAAGTTTCTATTTATTGAATAGTTTTGTAATAGGAATAGTTAGAATTAATTTTAAAGAATTGGAGATCAAGAGGCAAGGAGCACATGAAGACCCGATTGTAATGGATCCCGGGATTTAAATGTAATAGTTATATTTAAATTTAATTCTTGCACCATAAGTTTGACCTTTTGGTTCACTAGGTTCACTTGGTGGCTCTAGTGAACCAAATTAGAATAAAGTCCATAATCAATCCGGGTAGAATATAATATTCTATATGTGCGTGTTTATACTTTATATATATTATATATTATGCTTACATGCTTCTCATGTTAATTAATATGATGTGTATTATATATATATATATATATATATATATATATATATATATATATATATATATTTGAGACAAATAATAACAAACCCCTCAAAGATTTTATATTAATTCCTAAGCGTTCAAAGATATTTAGAATATCGAACGTCGCCTTCTAGCATGATAAAAATAATAGAATATCAATTAATTATTATAAGTTTGTTGTGTCACCACAAGGCTTATCTTAATTTTTTGAGATATTATTTTTATCATATTTGATGCTTATAAAGAAATTGAACATTGTTGTTTTGTTGTGTCACCACAAGGACAATATTTTTCTTTTTGAATATATAGAAGTGCTAGGTTGGACTTAACTTGGATAATTTTGATTTGGATGTGCCACCACATGATCAAAATAATCTAAGAGACAAAATAAAAGGAGTTACATGATAATGTAATTGACAAGAGTTGTCTACCTATTTATTTATATATAGTTTGTTGTGTCACCACAAGGCTATATACATTTGAAATGGGATCCTTATTCTCACTAGCAAATCTTTAATTAGATTTTGCCGAACTATATAAGTGAGGGTAATATAGTTTGAAGAAAATAGTGGGAGATACCAACTTAAAACAAGACCTAATTTATCTTTGTATTTAATTCATAAAAGAATGTATGATATAATTTTGTTAAATTACAAATTCATTTACAAAAATTTTTGATGTCTAAATTACTATCATTGCGGAGCATATTAGATGTTATTTAATTGGACCGAATTAAATGGATTGGTTAAGTAATTTGAGAATAGTTCTCACGGCTGAAAAGCTATCTTATGTCCTTCATATGTCTATCGATGCAATGGTTGCAAATAATGCCTCTGAGGAAGAGATTGTTACTTTTAGAAAGTGGGAAGATGATGCATAGTTGGCTCAATGCATCATGCTCGCATCCATGAGTAACGAGCTTCAGCGTCAGCATGAAACTATGAATGCTTCTACTATACTCCTGCATTTCAAGTAGTTGATGGTGAAAAAATTAGGACTGATAGATATAAGATATCTAAGGAGCTCTTCCGATCTAGAATGACCGAAGACACTACAGTACATACACATGTCCTCAACATGATCAATTTGGTTGAACATTTAGGACAACAGGTTTTGTCATGGATGGAGAGATAAGCCAAAATTTGATCTTGCAGTTATTCCGGACTCCTTCTCACAATTGTTGTGAATATTTCATATGAACAAGCTAGATATCAGTTTCGCTGATTTGCTTAACATGTTGAAAAATGTTGAGAGTCACTTTCAACCAAGAAAGAGCAAGTCTTACTGGTACGGGCCAAAGGATCTTCTAAAAAGAAGAACGATTCAAAGAAGGTAAATAGAAAGGCAAAAATAAAGGATAATAAGAACAAAACTGATACGGATAGCAAATGAGTTTGCTTCTACTGCAATAAGCCTGGACACTAGAAAAGAAACTGTGAGAAGCATCTTAAAGAGGCTAACCAGAAGAAATTTAGTGAAGCTTCAATTACAAATACAGTTTTGTCAGGAATACGCATTTGAATGTTATTCCTATTTACATATGATTTGATTATGATATATATGATTGAATATGCAAGTATGCTTGCATTAAGAAAAGCTATAAAGTCCTTTAATAGATAATAGAAACATATGTATAAGGACTTAGAATGAATTGATCAAATGTGTTAGGTTGATCCTACATAAGCAAAATAGCTCTGTAAAGTCCTTAAAAAGAAATGATGTACAAGGACTATAAAAATAGTAAGATCAAGCATGTTAGGTTGATCTTATGATGTAATAGATAGGCTTGTCTGATCGTCGAGCACTACACCAGAAATCGTAGTCTTCCAGGAGAGTCAAGGAAAACTCAGGAGCTATCGAGGCAGAATCGTAGTCTACAAGATAGTAGATCTCGGAGTTCGTAGACTGCCAGGAGAGACGAGGAAGGATCGTTAACTTTCAAAGTGGATGTGTCGACTTACTTTTGGCTCTTATAGGTCATTTCTGACTTTTGCAGTACCTACCACATGGGTGATGTCACATCAGTAAACTAATTGTTAGACACATCTTGATCTGATCTTAATTTTTAACTTAGGTTGATCAGCATACATCTCGATCTGCAATAGACTTTACAATTTGCCAGAGTAGCTTTATGATCGTTTAATCTGATTATACTATCGATTCAAACCTATCATCTATACAATTGTTCAGCTCAATAGATCGACCTAACAAGTTTGTAAAAGAATATGATCCCTTGATCTTTTCTCATTCATCCCTTGGTAATATATACAGAGTATAGACAAATATTATGCCTATAAGTTAGGCTAAGAATAAGGAAACGGTATGATTTTACAACAGAATAATATCCTAAATTAAATATAAAATATTTACAATAATAATGAGAATAATCACATATATTCTATCACAACCCCGCAGTCGAAGCAGGAGGTTGTCAAATGCTTAGACTGTCCCGAAAGTCATCAAAAAATATACGCGGGAGCCCTTTGGTAAATATGTCGGCAATCTGATAACGTGACGGAACATGAAGGACACGCACTTTGTTACGTTTTACCTTTTCACTAACAAAATGAATGTCCATCTCAATATGTTTAGTGCGTTGATGTTGTACTGGATTGCCAGAGAGGTATATCGCACTCACATTATCGCAGTATACAAGTGTTGCCTTGTGGACCGGACAATGAAGTTCCAGGAGTAAATTTTGGATCCAGCAGGATTCAGAGACAACATTGGAAACCCCTCGATATTCAGCCTCGACACTTGATTTAGATAGTGTGGGTTGCCGTTTAGAGGACCATGAAATCAGGTTGTCACCGATGAATAGACAATAACCAGAGGTGGAGCGACGCGTGTCAGGACAACCACCCCAATCAGCATCCGTATAAGAAAGGAGAGAGTCAAGTTTAGACTTATACAGATGCAAACCATAATTAATCGTTCCATGAATATAGCGTAGAATACGCTTGAGAGCATCCATGTGCTCGACTTTCGGATCATACATATGTAAGCATACCTGTTGAACCGCATAGAAGATATCTGGCCTGGTAAAAGTAAGATATTGCAAAGCACCAGCTAGACGGTGATATTGAGTTGGGTCCTCATAAGGCTTGCCAATAGAAACATTGAGTTTCCCCTTTGTGTCAACAGAAGTGGGCCATGGCTTTCAACCCCGCCTTTACCAAACTCTTTCAAGTATTTCTTGACATATTTTATGCGTGAGAGAAAAAAAAGGTCATGGGCGTATCAAGGATCGTGCAATACCCGTAAAATAACTCAATCGTCCCAAATCCTTCATTCATAACTCGGGAATCGAGAAGAGACATGATAGATAATCGAAGAAGATCGGAAGCAGTAGTGAGAATTATATCATCAACATATAATAAAATATAAGCAATGTCAAATCCATTTTTGTAGATGAACAAGGAATGATCTGACACACTGTGACAGAAACCAATAGTGGCTACATAGTCTGCAAAGCATTGATACCAGGCACGAGGGGATTGCTTAAGACCATAGAGTGATTTCTTTAACAAGCAGACATAGTCAGGATGAACTGCATCCATGAAACCCAAAGGCTGATACATATAAACAGTTTTAGTTAGATTACCATGAAGAAACGCATTTTTAACATCCAACTGATGAATGGCCCAAGATTTTGATAATACAATGCTTAAAACTGTACGAATAGTGGCTGGTTTAACAACCGGGCTGAACGTCTCATCACAATCCACTCCATCTTTTTGAGACCTGCCATCATCTACAAGACGGGCTTTATGCCTCTCAAAAGAACCATCAGATTTCTTTTTATGTCTAAAAATCCACATTGAACGAATAACATTAACATCAGATGGACGAGGTACTAATTTCCACGTCTTATTTTGAATAAGAGCATCATATTCATCCTGCATGGCCAATTTCCAATTCGGGTCATTAAGTGCACTCACGGGGTTACGGAGTATAGGAGAGATAGAGGTAGTGGTCGAGAGGGCACTTAAGTTATGGTATTTAGGGTTGGGCTTATGTATACCATGCTGACTCCTAGTTCCCATTCGATGGGCTGGAGGAGGAGGTCGAATGGATGTAGTGGACATTGGACCGGGTTGAATAGATGTTGGGCATGGAGTGGCAGTGGGAAAAGGGGAGCGAGTGGGCTGCGTTGCAACGCGGGCTGGGGAGGAAAGGGGGGATGTTTGTGTGGGCGAAGAGGGAGGCTCAGCAAGTGAAGTGGGCGGCTGAGTCCGTAGATAAAAGAATATGATCCCTTGATCTTTCTATTCTAAATCCTTATACATCAATTTCATATTTAAGGACTTTATAAAAGCTACTGATACAAATATACATTAGTATTGTAAGACCACAACTTTTTGAATAAAGATTAAATTTTTTCAAAATATATTTTTGAATATTATGGTGTGGATTTGATATAATGTTATAGTTGTGGGTTTTATTTACAAGTTTTGCAAAGTACGCAAGTTGTTATATAATATTCGATTGGTCGGGGAATATTCGTTTTAGCAGAGAATATTCGTACAACGACACAATCATTGGTGGACCCCACAACAAAATTATTGTCGAATTGAAAAAATGACAAAAATACTTTATGAAAATAACGGCTGAAGTTTTACCGTTAACTGTTGAAACACCCAGTGTTAAAAGTACAAAGAATGTCTGGGGTTAGTTGCATAGTAGCACTACAGTATTGATTATTGGTGCTTACGTGAGAAGTCACTCGCTTATACTCAATTATTATATGAATTCTTTGCATCATATCTCTCATATTATTGATTCAATTATTGTTATAGTATCATCTGCATAATATTTGTTATTATTAAATCAATAATTGAGACAACAAAGTTATTCATATTATTATTTGCAATATTGACAATGTCTAGAAAGTTCTGTCAAGGAGAGGTTTGGTCACCTAATTGCGCGTCAATAAAGAGAAATCCTTATCGAAAAGCTCCCTCTTTCCTGGGAACGATCTGGTTGTTAAATATTGTAAGTTATAATATTAATGATGAATAAGTTATGTTGATTAAAGATGAAATTGATATTTCCATTGTGTTGGGATTATTAGTGTTAGTAAAAATCGACATCTATTTTGATAATAATTGATGTCTGGAGGTTATATTGACCAATCGGGTAATTAATCGGATAAATGAGCAATTAATTGCTATTATTTCACATTCTTATAACTATTTGTTCACATGTGTGTACTATTAATTCACATTCATGTACTATTAGGGGAGGTGGTGCAAGATTGATAATACTTGCATGACTAAGTTAAAAATGGAGGTATAGTTGAAGGTACTATACTGTAATTAATTTTTTCACATGATTATACTATTTATTCACGTGATTGTACTATTGATTCACATTATTTACTATTTGGGGAGGTGGTGCAAGTTTGATAATACTTGCAGGACTAAATTAAAAATGAAGAAAAAGAGGAAGGTATTATATTGTAATACTTTGAGCTCCAAAACATGCAATTATCGAAACTATATTTTTTTTTAAATAGAAGCTCATTCTTCCTTCATTTTTTACCAATTCACAAAAGCTTTAGAGCAATTATTATAGAGAAAAATTATAGAGAGAAAGAAGAAAAGTATTTTGCTACTTCACTACTCCTATATCCAGTACTCTTCTTTTTAAGGTAAGAGGTATTATTTCTTTCTTTCGTCTTCATGAAGAGAACTTCTGTTATTCCATTCTTTGTTATTATGTTGGAATAACCTGTCTATGCGAAGTACCGCATACTTGGTGAAATTCTTCTGTTATTCCATTCTTTATTATTCTATTGGAATATCCTGTCTGTGCATTTTACGTCGGACCTGATTCCGTCTTTATTATTCTGTTGGAATATCTTGTATGTGCATTCTACGCCGGACCTAGTTTCGTCTTTATTATTCATTGGAATATTACATTCATGCGTTTTATGGGACTGATTCGATTCCGCGTCTTTATTATTCTCGTTGGAATATCACATGCATGCGTTTTTACGCTGCACTGATTTCGTTATTTATTATTCTGTTGGAATAACCTGCATGTGCGATCTATCACATGTCTGGTGATTTCTTTTGTTATTTCATTCTTTTTTATACTAAGTTGGTTAAAGTTTTGACTTCTATAATCCATGAAATTAGTGGAATATCCTTGATATTTGCGCTTCATCCAGTATCTTTTCATGTAAATATTCTTCTGAGTATTCTTGAATTTTACTCCACAAAGAAATATCATGTTGACAATTTGGACGTTATTGGTTCCTGGACAAATTAATTCTTGAACTTGTTTTATTGAATTCTTATATCATTGTCATTATCCTCTTGTTTATATTTTGTTGAAAGTCATCTCGTATTTTGTGGTGCATAGATGGACTTGGTATGATTATGACTGAGGATTATTGATTGTAATCATGACCATAATGTTACAAATGATGTGGTAAAAGTCCTCATTGGCCCGTAGTGCATTGATGGACGTTGTTGTTGGCATGTACATGACCATTGATGAATACACGAATATCATTGCTTTTGTGAGTGCATGGATAATTTGTGGTTGTGATACTAATGAATATCCTCGTGGTAGTAAAAGTGTGGATGGTGTGGATTATTTATTGTCGAGTCTCAAATGATAAAAGTGATGAAAACCTTTTTAAATCATAAAAGATAGTAGATTTTATTCTCTACTTGACTCTTTTAATGGATTGCTTATAACGCTGCAGTTAAACTTGATGTCTATTGTATTTTATCAGTTTAACATTGTTGAAGACTAATGATAATTTATTATGCATTATCTTAGTCATAATATTTCTTACTAGGCTAGTTGAGCTCACCCTTTTGCTTTCATTGTTCTCTTCAGGAAATAAAAATATAGCTGGGACGAGTCGGGGAACGGAGTGATGGTCCAGAGAATAGCATTAGTAGTCCTCACTATTCTATAAAATCGTGTGTTAATAAATGTATTGAGGACTTATTTTGAGTTTAAATACTGTCTAGAAGATAATGTTTGTATTAAAACTCACAGCTCATGTTGTATATTTAAGATTGTATTTGTATTCTGTACCATGTATTTGGCGACTCAGAATAGGTGATGTATACCTATTTTGGGGGCGTCACAGTTGGTATCAAAGCTTAGGGATATGATCCCTGGCTAAGATGTGAGGCAAGAACTAGGAGGGGAGAGACGTGGAATTCCTTCGCTAGTATGACCTACCTAAGTTTATTTGGTATTTAATTGGTCGGTCAGAGTATAGGGATAATATGTTGCATGTCAATTAACCCTTATTTTGTGGCAGTATTTGAAAATGGCATCCGAGAATATTGAGAATAGCAATGGAGCACAAGAGACCGTTGAGTCTCCACAGATCAACAATCAGAATAATGTGCATCAGGAAGGCGACCAAATGATGAACGATGGAATGTTCAGAGGCTTTATGCAATTCATGCAACATCAGGCGAGAGCGGGTCCTGTCCAAAATGTAGGTGGAAACACTCGAAACTCTCGAACGATCACCGCTAAACAGTTCAAGGAGCTGGGACCACCGGAGTTTATTGGAGAGTCAAAACCAGTTAAGGCGGAAGCGTGGATAAATCAGATCACCAAGATATTTGATGTCTTGGGATGCTCCGAGGAACAAAAGGTTCCCTTCGCCACCTTTATGTTGCGTGAAGAGGCAGATTATTGTTGGGAATCAGAAACGCATCAAACCGACGCACTCAAGATGTCTTGGGAGAAATTCCAAGAGTCGCATTCAACGACAAGTACTTTCCCGAAAGTATTCGTCACATGAAGGAGATGGAGTTTATCAAGTTGGAACAAAACAATAAGACCGTGGTCGCAATACGAGGCTAAAATTTATGAGTTATCCCGGTTTGCATCCCATTTGGTCGATAATGAGGAGCGAATGACGCGAATGTTTTAAGAGGTTTGAAACAGGAGGAGATACGACAATATCTTATTCTCATAAACCGTGTTTGTATTCAGATGTTGTAAATAGGGCTCAGTTATTGGAGCGCGATAACGAGTCAACGCAACCAAGAGAAAGCATCCGACAGAATGAAAATACCAGTGGTATCAGTCATTGAAACGGTGACAACAAGCGTGGGGGGAATCAACATTCCAGAAATGGTAACCACTTTGGTGGTAATCATAGCCAAGACAATAAGAATGGACATTTCAAGAAGAGGAGATTCTACAATGATGGAAAGACGTCAACACCAACACCCGTTGTCAAGGAAGGAGAACGACCACCTATCATATGCTTCAAATGCGGAGGGGAGGGACACATCAGTCCAAACTGCGCAATGTAGTCCAAAGCATGTTATAATTGTGGACGAGAAGGTCACCTAGCCCGATTTTGTCGTTCACCGTAAATAAGTTCAGCTAGGATAGAGGCACCAAAGGCCGTCCCAGAAAAGTCAAAGTCGTTAGTGCAAGGGAGAGCGTTTGTTGTGACCTCCCAGAAAGCAAGGAACCCGAACGAGGTTATCACGGGTAAGCTTATCATAAACTCTAGTGAAGTCTATACCTTATTTGATACCGGTTCTACCCATTCTTTTATTTCTCCTACTTGCGCTTAACGCTTTAAATTTGACTCGGAGAAATTAGACTTTGACTTATCTGTTGAAACTCCATGGGAGAAACCTTCATTACATCCATCGTTTATAAGTCTTGTTTGGTTCAAATCGATACCCTCACATTTATTGCCGATCTTATTTCATTAAAAATACTTGCATTTGATGTGATTCTAGGATTGATTGGTTAACTATTCATCATGCAAAAATTGATTATTTTTCGTAAGGTTGTTAGCTTTCATATTCCTAATCAACCTATTATGTGAATTCAAGCGACCAAACCATTAAAATCAATCACGGTCGTCTCAAGCCATAAAGCTATTCGTTTATTAAAAAATGGATGTCAAGCTTTCTTAGCTCATGTCACGGATTTAAACAAAAATACGTCAATTTTTGAATGATATTTCTATTGTTAATAAATTTCCTGACGTATTTCCTGAAGAACTTCCTGGCCTACCCCCAGAACGTGAAATTGAATTTTGTATCGACCTTGAACCCGGTACAAACCCCATTTCCAAAGCCCCATATCGAATGGCTCCTATTGAACTTCAGGAGTTAAAGACCAAATTGCAGGAATTGTTAGACATCGGTTTCATTCGTCCTAGTACGTCTCCTTGGGGTGCTCCTGTTCTACTCGTGAAGAAGAAAGATGGGAGTATGCAACTTTGTATTGATTATCGAGAGTTGAATCATGTCACAATAAAAAAATAGGTACCTATTGCCACGTATTGATGACCTGTTTGACCAATTGCAAGGCGCCAAATTCTTTTCAAAGATTGATCTTCGTTTAGGATATCATCAATTGAAGATTAGAACCGATGACATTTCAAAGACGGCTTTCAGAACTCGGTACAGGCATTATGAATTCCTAGTCATGTCCTTTGGATTGACTAATGCTCCTGCTGCCTTCATGGATATGATGAACCGAGTATTCAAGAAATATTTGGATCACTTTGTGGTCGTCTTTACTGATGACATCCTCATACACTCCAAAACTCATGAAGACCATGAGCAACACTTGAGGCTGATACTCCAAAAGCTTCGTGAAAACAAGCTATATGCCAAGTTGAAGAAATGTGAGTTCTGGCTTGAGGAAGTAGCATTCTTTGGGCACGTAGTATCAAGTCATGGAATATCCATTGACCCGTAAAATATTGAAGCTATTCAAAGTGGGAGCAACCTAAATCAATAATGATCAAGCACGTAGCTTTCTGGATTAGTTTGGTTATTCGGAGATTCGTGGAAGGATTTTCTCGAATCGCTACTCCATTAACTCGGTGACTCAAAAAAGATACAAAGTTCGGTTGGAGCGAGGAAATGAGAAGAGTTTTCAAGAACTCAAGAGAAGACTCATTTCAAAGACTGTTACGACAATACCATCGGCTCGGAGGATTTGTCATCATCTGATGATGCATCGGGCAAAGGGTTAGGATGTGTTCTCATGCAACATGGGAAAGTCATAGCTTTATGCCTCAAGACAACTCAAAGAATATGAGAGGAATTATCCTACTCATGATCTAGAGTTGGCGGCGTTTAAGCTTTTGGCGCTTAAAATTTGGAGGCATTACTTGTATGGGAGAAAGTGGAGATCTTCTGCATCATAAAAGCCTCAAATATTTCTTCACCCAAAAGGAACTCAACACGCAAGAACGACGTTGGCTTGAACTCATTGAAAGATTATGATCATACCATCCAATACCATCCGGTAAAGTGAACGTAGAATGACGATTGAGTAGAAGATCATATGCAGTACGAGTGCATTATTGTCAACGCAAAGGCCCATTTTGTATGACTTGCAAAGGATGAAGATAGTGTTAAAGACTCCAGGGACCCATATGATGATGGCAAACATACGAGTAGAACCGACTTTAATCGATAAAGTTAAAGCTGCTCAAGCTACAGACCTGGAGCTAATGCGTATGAAGAAGAAAGTGCAAGAAGGTGCTATGCCGGAAGTAAGAATCGATGAGAAAGGAATACTTCGAGTCAACTCCAGACTTTGAGTTCCTAATGACCCTGATTTAAAGTATAAAATCATGATGGAGGCGCACAACACACCGTTTGCAATCCATCCTGGGAGTACCAAAATGTATCATGATCTTTGACATACATTTTGGTAGAGCAATATGAAGAGAGAGATAGCAGAGTTTATCTCAATGTGTTTAACTTGTCAACGAGTCAAGGCGGAGCATCAAGTACCAAAAGGTCCATTGCAACCACTTAAAATTCCAGAATGGAAGTGGGAGCACATTACTATGGATTTTGTGACGCCCCCAAAATAGGTCCAATCCAACCAACCTATTCTGAGTCGCCAAATACATGGTACAGAAACAACTACAACTTCATTAATACAATTGTCGTGCAAAATACGACAACACATAAATTGTGAGTTTAAATACAAATATTGTCATCTAGACAATATCCACACTCAAATAAGTCCTCATTACAATTATTGATACACTATTTTACAAAATAGTGAGGACTACTAGAACCACTTCTAGAACCATCATTCCACACCCCGACTAGTACTCGCTACATTCTCGCCTCCTGAGAAAAAAATGGAACAACAAGGAAAAAGGTGAGCTCAACTAGCCCAGTAAAGAACATTATAACTAAGATAATATAGAACAAATTATCGTTAGTCCTCAACAGGAAAAATCTAATAGTAATACAATAGACAACCAGCTTTTTAAATCAATCTTTGCAATGAAATAATAATTCATTAGAAGAGTTAAGTAGAGAATGCAAACTACTATCTTCTATATATGAATTTAAAAGTTCATCGTCGATATTTTATCCTCGTAACATCAATCAATATATATCCTGGAATCAAATATTCATCTTTGCACTCTGTGCCAAAGATATTCATCGATTAGTCATGTTCATCTAAACACTGCTCATCTTTGCACTACGGGCCAAAGATATTAATCGACCATTCATGTTCATCTCAACACTGTTCATCTTTTGCACTACGGGCCAAAGATATTCATCAAGAAATCATTCATCTTCGCACTACTGTGCCAAAGATATTCAAGAATATTATCATTTAGGACCTGAGGATGATAAAAAATATTTTAAAGAAAGCGAATCCAATTGAAACAAAAGAACAAGTATTAAGGATTCGTACTTTTAAATAATCCAAGTTCAAAAATACTTCATAAATAACCAGATTGGAGTAAAATTCAAGAATGAAGATCAAAACATAGATCCAATCAAAGATAGGAATCATAATGCACAATCTTGGACACGTAAAAGAAAATTTAATTTTTTATGAATGAATAGTGTCAGATTCGTGAATAGTGTCAGATATCGTGAATAGTAACTCAGACACTAAAAGATAGAAATTTCACAAAAAACATCATCATGCTTCGTGAATAGTACTCGTGAATAGTAACTCATGAATAGTAACTCGTGAATAGTAACTCGTGAATAGTAACTCATGAATAGTAACCCCGACATAAAAAAGTTTCAAATTTGATAAAAAAAATCCAACCAACATTCTGGCATAATGATATTGAAGAAATAATATCATTTTAGAAGAGAATAATCTCCCTTACCTCAGAAAGAATAGTACTTTTGATTGAAATACTGGATATAGTGCTGAAAGAACTTGCACCGTATAACAATACTCAAAGTACTGAAATACTCACAAATACGCTCGATATTATAGAGAGAGAAAGAGAGAGAAATCTTTAGTTTCTGGTGTGATTTTCAATTCTAACCTAAGCACCCTATTTATAGGAAATTGCTTAGAACACTAAAGCAAAAAATTGAATATAATAATATTATATATAAACAAAATTTGACGCCCACATCTTGAATCAATTCACCACCATGCATATGTTAAAGATGCCCACAACATATAAAAAACGTTTTTATTAATAAAATAAATAAAATTTTCAAAATCAATTATGCCGTAACTTCGAACTTCAATAATTCATAATAAATAGCCTTTTATCGAAAATTGAATCTCGTGAATTTTTATAGAATTTCAATTCTCTACAACTTTGCGTAAGAAAGTTTTTCCAAATTCCAAATGAAATTGACAGAAATCCATAAACCAGACGATTTTACAAGTGCTATAATCAAATTTCAGTCAAGAAATGGGGTCCACCGACACACAAAACATGTGTTAATCATTTAATGCAACAAAAATACTCTTCCTCCTCATATACTCATATATCCCACATTCATTGTAAAAATATCATCATTATTCTATTATAATAATATAATAAAATATTATTTTATCGAAAAGATAAAATATCAATTTTAACAATTGTCACTTTAAAAAATTTTCTCCATCTATATCCACATAAAATCAATATTTTCTCATCATATAAATCAATAATTAATTATTCACAAATAATATTACGTAATCACAAGATCGACAACCAAGCCGTTCTCAGGAAAGAGGGCTTTCAATAAGGATTTCTCCTCATCTTGTGCGCAATTAGGTGACCAAACCTCTCCTGTATGTAACTTTCTAGACATTGCCAATAATATTATCTAATAATATTATTCAGATAATATGAATTATTGCTAGATAATAAAAAATCTTGTGTAGTGACAATTATTGAAACAACAATAATATAAAATATCAACGCAAAGAATTATTGAATCAAAATAAAATATTGAGCAAGAATTATCGTAACAATTATCGAGTAGTGCCTTCACGTAAGAATCAATAATTGGTGCAATACCGTATTCCAACAAAAGATTAAGCAGAATAACTGTGTGCATTATTTATAAACAACTTATACTTGTCGTTTTCTTTATCCAATTATTTTTCGTTATGGGGCCCACACAAGGCTGCGCCGTCGTAAGAATATTCTCTGACAGCAAGAATATTCCACGACCAAACAAATATTCTCCGACAATAATGAGTATTTTATAACCACTTGCTTATTTAAAATATTTGCGCATTTTACCCATAACTAACCACATTAATCAAATCAACCCTTACTATTTCAAAATAACAAATAGAGGAATTAAATTTCATTTATTAATAATTTGGGGTCTTACAGATTTCGTTACTGGTCTTCCCAAGGTTTCTCAAGGCATAGATGCAATTTGGGTCATTGTTGATAGGTTGACCAAGTCTGCTCATTTTTTACCAATACGAGAAACTTATACACTTGAACGTCTTGCTAGTATGTACATAAACGAGATTGTAAGACTGCATGGTATGCCAGTATCCATAGTTTCTAATCGAGACCCAAGATTCACTTCACGATTTTGGGTTAGTTTGCAAAAAGCTATGGCCACAGATTTACGATTTAGCTCGGCATATCATCCTCGAAGACGGACGGGCAAATGGAGAGGACTATTCAAACTCTTGAAGATTTATTAAGACTCGTGTCCTCGACTTCAAGGGAAGTTGGGATAAGTTCTTACCATTGATGGAGTTTTCCTACAACAACAGTTATCAAGCAAGTATTGGCATGGCTCCATTTGAGGCGTTGTATGGAAGAAAGTGTCGTTCTCCAGTATGCTGGGATGAGGTGGGTGAAGCAACGTTGTTGGGACCGGAGTTGGTGCGTATGACTACGAAAAAGATACAAACGATATGACAACGTATAAAAACCTCACAAGATCGACAAAAGAGTTATGCTGATCTTCATCGAAAGGACGTAGAATTCGATATTGGAGATCATGTGTTGTTACGTGTTGCTCCATGGAAAGGAGTTACAAGCACTACAAAAAAATGAGGCTTCAGCAACAACCGATTTTCGTTGCTAAAGGTGTCAAATTTCGTTGCTAAAGGGTTTTGGCAACGACTTTAATGTCGTTGCGTCTTTCGTTGCGCAATGAGCGTTACTAATTGTTCCGCAACGAACGTATTTTTTTCGTTGCCAAAAGTAATACATTTTGTAACGAAATTTGGCTTTCGTACAGAGACATCGATCCTTTAGCAACAAAATGTATTGTTACAGAATAATTAAAATGTCGTTGCTAAAAAACCCCATTTCGTTGTAAAAGCCTGCTAATTAGCAACGAAATGAACTCTTTTTTTTTTGTAACGACCATGCATTTTCGTTGCAATTGACACCATTTTGCAACGACATTTTTCGTTTCAGTAAATTATAAAAATTGTTGCCTAAGCTTACTTTCGTTGCGGAATGTAAACTTTTTAGCAATGATTTTCGTTGCTGATTATATTATTTGGCAACGACATTATATTGAATCAGCAACAAAAATATTTGTTGCTGGTTATTTTTCAATAGCAACAAAAGTCTTCGATTAGCAACGACATTATAAGTTGCCATTTTTTTATGTGCAACAAAAATTGATATGATTTGTAACGATAAAAAATGTTGCCATTTATTTTAATATTAGCAACAATATACTCTGTTGTTAGTAGGTTAATTTTTCGTTGCCAAATATTATAATTTTTAATGCCATTAGCAACGAAAATTTGTTGCTAAATATATAAAAAATTGTTGCTATATTAAAACTTGTTCAATGCTTTGGTAACGAATTATATTGTTGCCAAATCAAAATTTGACATTCTTTTTGTATATCTGGCTGGCTCAATGTCCCTATAGCAAATAATAGCAAAAATACAAAAAACTAAAATATTATTAACTTAATAAAATCATCCACTACATAATCATTTATTATCTTTACAATTAACCATCTAAAACTACCACAGTTCTTCAATTAAAGTATATATCTACATATATAGAGAGAGTACACTTTATTTTCGTCCCTTGTCTTCCGTAAACATAGCACGAAAATTTGATACCCAGTATTGTAAGGCAGGTCATAGAAGCAGTCTTCCTGCACATTTAAAAATAATAACAAGTCAGAAAAATGAAGCAAATAGGTCACCAGAGACGCTTACAGCCAAAATCAATACACAAAGACAATAGAGTTGCTACGTGGTACAATGTCAAGGATTGGCTCCTATTTCATAAAACTTTAGAATACCACCAATTTCTTGTTCAATTTGAGTGACTAAACAATAAATATGGTTGGCACATCAATGCATAATCACTCTCCAACCTGGTTATAGCACAAGTTAGAACAAATACTCCACTTTCCATTGCCAAAAATATTTCCCAGATGACTTTGCATCATCTTCCTGCGATAACAGAAAAATATTTCTAAGTACAAGGTTTTTCTGCCTCAAAGGTGAATGCATGACTACATGAAACAGATCAAGACTCCTACCTCCAGTTCTGATGTCTCTAGAAGAGTCTTTGCCCACATGTCATCATAACTCATTGAAGGTCTAGAAATAATGTTCTCCTCAACGTCTGAAGCATCAGTACCAGCGCCAGCAAGAAACTCATTAACCTAGTGTGAACTATAGATGAAAGAGTAAGATGTTACAAATGATCATATTACATCATTTATTTTATTTTATCGGGTGGGAGGGAAAGAGTTCATGCAACACAGACTTGTCAAGAAACATACATCATAGACCTATTAAAACAAGAGATATAAACATAAAGTATGATATTCCTTTCAGTTTTTTATTGTGTTTAAAGCTCTATCTTCGGATGACAACTTTCAAATAAAATAAATGGGTAACCAATTTCATTTTTGAAAATGATTAATTAAACACTTTAATCTTAGTACCGGATCAATAATAACTAATAAGCTAAAATTTTCTAGAGCATTATTGATCTGTAATAAGACCAACTGGAATACAACTGATAGCAAGTAGAAATATAAACTCAGTAAAGCAATTCAGAAAACATTCCACTATGAAAGGAACTGTCTTAGGCTAACAAAGTTGGAATGAACCTGCCAAATGGTGAAAATTCCTATCATGGTATGTAAGCATTATGCCTGCAACTATAATAGAAGAAAACAGCCAACCATATAATTTGTTTTTATTACCAATCAAAACTTAGAGTTTAATTGCAATCCTGGAAATTTCTTACCCTATTCATTGCAGGTGCATTGTTTCCCCGCAAACCATCGTCGCCAAGGTTTGCTGCCCAAGCATTCACAAGGTCGTCGTCAAGGGAATCAGGCTCAGCAGGCGTTTCTTTAGTAGTTTCATAAATGAGTTCAGAAATCCATGTAGCAACATCTGGGTCATTCATCCCAGTATAGAGTATGGCAAATGGCAACACGTCCAATCGCCATGGCAACTTCCTCTCACAACTACCAGCAACTTGTCACGATAATTGGTGAGCTGTGAAAACATGTTTGAAAATCCCTAAAGATATTAGTGTCGAGTATTTCTAAGACAGTATATTAACATCAATTATAACATAACTTATCATTCCCACCTTCTTCTCTCTCCTGCTTATGCAGCTTTTCCTTTGGTGCAGAATTGACTGGAGCTGCTTCAATATGAAAATCAGTGTGAGTTTTCTACATAGTGGAATTATTTAATATAAAGATACTCAGCAAAAACAGGTCAAACAAAATGCTCAGTTGGGTACTCATGCTCATATCCATTGTAATCATAGTACAATCTCTCCCCTTTGGATATGTCTCTGCTTGCAATCAGTAAAACCCGAGACTCGCCTTTGACATCAAACCTCACACATTTTACATTCTGCTTCTTTTTCCCACCCCTGAATCAAAACAAATTATATGTCAGTATCACATCACATCTAAACACTTGTTTGTTTAAAAATTCAATTGACAAAAAGGAATGGTACTCACGCCATGTGGTTATTGATGCCATTAATGAAGCGTGCAATGTTACTACGCTTATCAGGACAGATCACTAGACTTTTCAAAGGATCAGCAGCAGAAATAAGGGTCATCATGCTATCTCCATCATCATTTTCTCGCTTGGTTAAGTAATCAACATCACCAACATATTCTGATGCTACTGTAGATACTATCTGGAGGAGATATCCATCCTTTATCTTGCAAAGACAGTCGAGTCATGCCTACGAAATCCTCATCATTCTCGTCATCAGATTTAGAGAAAATACAATTTATCAGTAGAGAAGAAAATTAAAACTGAACATCTTGATACAGGAAAGAAGAGCAGAAATATACCTGAATACGAGGCACTGGGCTTGAACCAAGAAGTACAAACTGTCCTCCCAGCTCAACTGTCCGATATATTGCGTGTCAGTTAACAGTCTCAGTTAACTGAGTAAGAATCATTCCATGATTGATGCATTCCAAACTCAACGTCTGTAATTTATGATTAGCAGGACAACCGCATTGAAGACAAAAGGTCAAAATTAATTCAATAATTATGCTATAAGCATAAATAAATGCATGCATCCATAATTTTATATATATCAGACCTTGAGTAAGTGGCAGTTTGTAACAATCTGATTCTGGTCAACTATGTCAACAAGAGGTTCCATCATGGATTGCTTCCTGATGCAGCTCATGTCGAAGCCATACAAATTCTTCCAAACTGTAAATGCCCGGGAGTGTGCCAAGAACAAAGATTACTAACTAATGCAGTAAAATAGCATCACCAATATTGATATAAGGAAAAAAGTAGTAGCTCACATTCAATTTTTTCATCTTTGTAATCAGCATCCTCAATCGCCGTTAAATAGAGAGAAGGTAGCACAAGTCCATACAGAGAGGAAACAGTTACAAGAAACAAAAAAGACAGCACCCTTGCGTGAATACAATAACAAAGCCATATGAGATATAGGCAATGTTACCTAAAGCCATATGTGATATAGGCAATGTTACCAAAAACCATATGAGATGTAGGCAATGTTACCTACTTACCTTCCATTACCAAGGTAGCATCCTGCATAGGTGTAGTCACCAGATCTGAGTAAAGTAATCCCTTCACCCCCCAAGAAAAGAAATAAAATAAAAAAAGATCCTAACACAATACCTTTATCTAACCCAAAGAAAATCCTGAACTCAAAATTATATACCAATTAATAGGGAAAGGGCAAAAAGAAATGGAAAGCACCATAACTAATGCATTTTAAGGACAGTGTTCAGTGCTAACTACAGTAACTTAAATAAATATCGTACTCGTATGTAAACACGTAGTATTTTATCAATTTATGTTAGGGACCTTCATGTCCTAGATATAAAATACAGACAGTGGCAGCACCGATGTTAGATCATGTATGGTAGAAGTACAGAAGGAGATGCTAAGAAATCTATTAGGTTCAATTCTCTGTTTTCATGGAAGATGTTGGGGAATTTTATAAAACTTGTGTGTTCAATAGTACAAATTGGGGGACTTTAAACAGACGGTCACGTTAACTCCAAAAAAACACAAGTTTTTGAAAGTACTAATAAAAGAGGGCTCCAGGAAACACTACAGCAGAACAGAAATGACAAGGCTTGAGCTAACCACACATCTGCAAACTGAATCAAATGCAGATGTTCTTCCCTTCTAATCCGAAATAAAGCATAAAACTGGAACCATAAAAACTTCGGTTGATGTAGGGCAACCATTGTAGGAATTGCAACCAACACACAAGACATCACTTCCAGTATCAATCTGTACATAGAATTCTTTTGGGGGAGAACCCAATTGAACTCTTGTAAAATAAAGCCTATAGAAAGATCATAAGCTCCAATAAGAAATACAACAATCAAAGCAATATCAAGAAGTCAGATACCAACAACAGAGTTTAAAGGAAACTAAACTCAGATGCAACATCAAGATAAAAAAGAAATTAGATAACTAACAGATAAACTTCATTGGCCCAAAAAAGGAAGAAAATGAAAACGAAAATGAAAAGGACAGCTCAATAGATGTAAATGAAAATATCCATATAGCAAAGGTCAATAAAAATGTAGGAGTATTCTCTTTTCTTTCCAGACAGAGGGAGAACTTGACTTCTTCCACTATCCTGATTAACATACCTAAAATAGAGTGGGGAAAGTAGAAGGAAAACTAAGCATCTTATCCTTATTTAACATCACAATTGAAGAAATATCACTAAAATATCTAGATTATGCTATCAAAATTCTTTAGAAAAATTACTTACCCTTTGTACAGCGGTTGAGGCACGGAGCAAGTTCTCTGGTTTAACTCATACAGGGGGAGGTAAGCACAAGCCTTATGCCATTGAAAAACCTAAACTAAAATCTCAAGAGCTCAATAATACGAAACAGATTTAAAGCTTTCGAGTTGATCTAACCCAATAGATGAAAAACCACTATACAAATCATACCCAAAGCGAGACGGATTTAAATCCGACGAAGGGGATATTCAAAACCACTATGCAAATCTAACCCATAGCCAGACGGGTAGAGAGCTAGGTTAGGGATACTGAGGAAGATGAGTTTGGGGAGAAGAGAGAGCGTTCAATTTTGCTGAGAGAATTTTTTGGGTGGGTATCGGCATAAAAGTCGTACTTTCATTTATCAAAACATCCGTGTTTTTTTAAAATAAAATTTATTACTAAATGAATGTTAATTTTATTATTATTAATAAATATAATGATTAATATTTTAAATTATAATTTGAGTAAGTTTTTATTATTTTTGAAATATTAAATTTTAAAATGAATACTTTAATTACAACTATAGCTAGAATAAGAAAAAAAATAATGAGTTTTAAAGTATAGTATTAATGAATGAATGTTAATTTATTTATTTTTAATAAATACAATAATCAATAATCTAAATTACAATTCAAATAACTTTTCATCATTTTTTTGAAATTTTAATATTTAATTTTTAATTTCATCATTGTCTCCTGTTATCGTATAAGTAAAATTTGAAAGTACAAAATTTGTATTACATTGATAAAATTTAATACCTATATATATATAATTAATTTATATATATGTGGTTTATTAATTTTTGAATATAAGTTATTAATATATATATATATATATATATATATATATATATATATAGGTTATAATTCAAAGAACGTGGGTTGTTAAAGATCTTATTCCAACAACCATCATCTCCATCGTTTTCCATCATTGATCAATATAATTAATTGTTATATCATCTGTTTAATTATGGATTGTTTTGTTCTTCTTTTACTTTATTTATTATATGAATTTGGGTTTATTTATTAAGGTTGTTGAGGTTTAACAATGAAATAAAAGTTTTGAAGGCTTCAATCAAGTAGTAAGATACCGTCTCATTTTTTTATTTAATTTGATGATAAATATAAAATGAAATAATATTCTTAATTTTTTTCATCATAATTTTATTATCATACTAGTAAGTAAACAATAAATTATTTTAAAGATAAATATATAAAAAAAGTATACATATATGCATGTTTTCAAACGGAACTCTTTTGGTCTACCATATCACTTTATATGATACTTTGACATTGGAGTCTGAATTTTGTTAGACCTTTATATGATAATAATATTAATAATTTCAAAATAATAATAATAATATTAAGAATAATAATAATTATTATTTTAAAATAATAATAATAATAACTTCAAAATAATAATAATAATAACAATAATAATTTTTAAAATTTGCTTAAATGAGCACAGCCGTCACAATTCAATTTTTCCCCACTCACCAATACCGACAAAGTAGACAAAATTTCACGTTCTAATTTTTTTTATATAAAAAAATATGAAAATGTCTAATTAATTTTTTGAAAAAGTTAATTTTAATAAAAAAAATGTTATATTAAGGACAAAAACATGCATGCACCACGTTTGAATGTCGGGAAAAAAATATTTAATTACTTAAATGAGATGCAGTATAAAAAAGAAAAATAATTAAGCAAACATTCATAAAATAAAAAAATTGATCCCTCATACGGTGGGGTCAAATGAGGAGTTTGTAATTAAATATAGTCTCGCTCATAATCATAAAAATAATCACAATCATAATAATAATAATAATTTCAAAATAATAATAGTAATAATAATAACAAAAATATTAATAATAATCATAATTATTTAAAATTTATTATTATTGTTATTATTATTATTATTTTGAAATTATTATTATTATTTTGAAGTTATTATTATTATTTTGAAATAATAATAATAATTATTATTACTATTATTATTATTATTTTGAAATTATTATTATTATTTTGAAGTTATTATTATTATTTTGAAATAATAATAATAATTATTATTACTATTATTATTATTTTGAATGATGGGCGGACCTACATTGGGGTTGTGGGGTCCACGCTCTTAGGGGCTTTGAATTTTTTTGTATATATATTAGGTGCTTTTTTTTGTATATTTAAAAATATATATTCTTAATAAATAATATTTTGTTTTATTCAATTGAATGAGTTTTCATTTTGACTTTTTGGAATAGATTTCAAAATGTAAAATTTAAAACTATGAGAATTAATTTAAATCGTACATTATAATCATAAATATTACTCACTCTATTTCACAAAAAGATTATTCTTTGCAAATTTTATGAATTTTAAGGATATATTATTTCGTATTTACTAAATTATAGAGTATTTAGTCTTGAATTGATGGTATGAATTTAAAATACATGATCATATTTTATGCATTAAAATCTTATTTATTTCTCATTTTTTCTTTTTAACTTAAAATATGTTCTATTTTTTTAAAAAAAAAAACTCGCTCCTATAACATAAAATAAAAATCCCCACTGATTGAATGTATAGTAGGACTCAACTTTGAATAGCAAATCTATACATTTAATCTCATGTTGTCATATAAATATTAATCCTTGCAAATTACTAACAACTAGGCTTGTAGTGCTTGGGTGGTCATATGACCAATGTTCCAATTAAGAGGTTGCAAGTTCGAATCTAAGGAGAGATCGTTTTTTGGGAAAAATTTAACAGACGTGGCAGCTAACACATGTCAAATTACAATATAAAATACCACGTCAAATATGCCACGTAGGCGCTGAAAGTAATATGCACACAAGCCAATCATGTTTGATGATAAAGCATATACTTTGTAACAATCTTATTCATTTATTAATAAAAAGTATTTATTTATTAAAGGCTTTTAATTATCTACATGATGCTGTTTTATAATATATGATAAACCCATAGTTTTAAGCAATACTTTTAGAATAATGATGATGATCATTCTAATGAGATCTAAATTCTTAGAAAGCTTAAAACTAAAATAGTTCCCAATCATTGGATTACTAAATTGGGGATTAGTGAATCCAGGATAGATTGGTACATACGCTGCTTGCTTTCGTTGGATGAGGATGATTGATCTCATGATCATTTGTGTGGAGACACTAAAGCAAGTATGTAGGTGCTTATTAGAGAATAAGTTCTTTGAACGTGGCTCGCTAAGGAATACTTAATGGAGTTTTACTTGTATTCGTCGATAGAATTCATGTAGTGATAGTAAGACAAGTGATCCTTGGACTTGAGATCATCATAGTATCTTGTGTATGATGAGTTATACTTTGACTTATTCCTTAAAACCCTTAGGTATATATCAAAGGGTATGCTTGGGTATAATAAGTTATACATGGAGATAATGTATGATCAATAAAGAATCTACCACTTTATTAAAAGAAGAGAAATGTCCTATGTGGTTCGATAAATGACAACCCGAAGAGTCCTGGTTAAGGCGTAATGAAATTAGAAAGGAGTTTCTAATTTGCATTATTTGGAGTCAGGCATTTAAGGATCGAAATACATATAATTAAATAAAATAAGACTTGACAAAGAATTCCATGTCTTATATTTAATTGGGACATCAGATGGTGGAAGGATTGAATCAGTACGGTGAACTATTTACTCAAAGGTTCTTTTATGATTAATGTTGAAATCTATATTATCTGGAAAGTCGTTGATCGCTAGGGAGGCTTATCCCTATTGTAGAATAAATATTATTTATTTAAATAAATTAATTGTTTAATTTATTTATTTAAATAAGATTAGAATTGTTCTAATTGATTTATTCACAACCTAGGTTTAATATGGAGAACCTAAAAGGTCACACACCATAAAAGGAAGAATAATTATTTAAGAAGTTAATGACATAATCGTAATAATATGTTAAGTATATTTAATTTAATCTATGGTGATAGAATAAATTAAATAGCTTAATATTTATTATTTAATATTTTAGAAATATTAAATATAAATTAATAAGAGGAGTCTTATTAATATTATTACAATTATTATTATTATTTTAATTTCTAAAAGAGTTTAAAAATTAATTTAATATAAGTACTCTCATTAATTCCTAATAGAATTAGGAGGGAAAATTAATTAAAGGAGTTTAATTAATTATCCCTAATAAGATTAGGGAGCCCATTTAATTAAAAGAGTTTAATTAAATAATACCTTATTTTATTAAATAAGGTTACCTGATATCTTTATAAGATGTGTCTTATATCAGATATCGAGGATACACGACATAATTCCAATTTGTGGGAGAGTACGTTCTTTTCTATACAGATAGGAAAAACTAGGGTTTGAGCCAATACCCCTTCTTCTTGAATTTTCTTCTTCCTTGGTCAAGGGCGGTTGTTGTTTGTTTTAAACAAAAATTAAAGGAATCCGTGTGTTTTTTATTTTTTTTTTCCTTCCGCGTTGCTGGTCCACGTGGCAATATATACATGTTATGTCCAGAATATTAATCAAGGATTGTTGCAAAGCAGGTCTTGCCGTTTTGTAATAAAGTAGGACTTTTATTATATATATATATAATTGTTATATATATATATATATATTAATCTTAATAATTTTATAATTAAAATAAAAGAGTTTATTTTAATCTTGAAATTGGATTTCATGCAACATAAAATTGCCCATTAAATGATACTCATATATACATGGAATGATTTTATTTATCGATACATATGGTGATATGTATGATAATAAATGGGATTGATTATGGACAATTGACCAATGTGATTGGATTTATTTTAGTTGGATGTTTGAATGAATGGGTTTTATTAAATGGGGTCTGCACAGACATCTTCTTTTCGGTTTTCTTCTCGATGTAAATTCTATCTCTCTCCTATGTACATCCCTCGATCACGATCAAGGTTTCTATTTACATTAAATAGTTTATGTAATAGACTAGTTAGAATTTTTCAAGAAATCAAGATCAAGGAGCAAGGAGCGCTTAAAAGACCCGATTTGTAATGGAGCCCAGGGTTTAAATGTAATAGTTATATTTAAATGTTTATTCTTCGCACCCTAGGGTTTGACCTTTTGGTTCACTTGGTGGCTCTAGTGAACCAAACTAGAATAAAAGTCCATAATCAATCAAGGTAGAATATAGTATTCTATATGTGCATGCTTATACTATATATATTATATATTATGCAAACATGCTTCGCATGTTCATTAATACGACGCGTATTTTATATATATATAAATGCGCGCTAAACAAGATGAGACAAATTAATAAGAAACCCCTCAATTTTTTTTATATTAAGTCCTAAGCGTTCAAAGATATTTGGAATATCGAACGTCGCTTTCTAGCATGATAAAATTAATAGAGTATTAAATATTTAATATGAGTTTGTTGTGTCACCACAAGGCAAGTATTAAGTATTTAAGATGTTAATTTATCACATTTGATGCTTATAAAGAAAATTGAACAATATTGTTTTGTTGTGTCACCACAAGGATGATATTTTTCTTTTTTGAATATATGGAGTGCTAGGTCGGACTTAACTTGGATAATTTTGATTCGGATGTGCCACCACTTGATCAAAATAATCTAAGAGGCAAAATAAAAGGAGTTCAGATAGTTGATGTAATTGACAAAAGTTGTCTACCTATTTATTTATATATAGTTTGTTGTGTCACCACAAGGCTATATACATTTGAAATGGGATCCTTATTCTCACTAGCAAATCTTTAATTAGATTTTGCCGAACTATATAAGTGAGGGTAATATAGTTTCAAGAAAATAGTGGGAGATGCCAATTTAAAACAAGACCTAATTTATTTTGGTAATTAATAAAAGAATGTATGTTAAAATGTTGTTAAATACAAATTCATTTACAGAATTTTACAATGTCTAAAATTACTATCACTGCGAAGCATATTAGATGCTAAATTAACCAGACCGAATTAAATGGATTGGTTAAGGAATTTGAGAATAGTTCTCATAGCTAAAAAGCTATCTTATGTCCTTAATACGCCTATCCTCAAGAATGGTTGCGCATAATGCCCTCGAGGAAGACATTGCTACTTTTAGAAAGTGGCAAGATGATGCACAATTAGCTCAATGCATCATGCTCGCATCTATGAGTAACGAGCTTCAACACAAGATGAAACTATGGATACTCCTACTATATTCCCGCACATCAAGTAGTTGATGGTGAGGAAAGTAGGATCGATAGATATCGAGATATCTAAGGAGCTCTTCCGATCTAGAATGACTAATGACACTATAAGATGCACAAAAAGGTTCTTAACATAATCAATTTGATTGATCAATTAGGACAACCTGGTTTTGTCATAGATGGAGAGTTGAGCCAAGATTTGATCTTGCACTCACTCCGGACTCCTTTCACAATTGTTGTGAATTTTTCATATAAACAAGCTAGATATCGCCTTCACGATTTGCTTAACATATTGAAAAAATGTTGAGAGTCACTTTCCAACCAAGAAAGATCAAGTCTTACTGGTAGGGGCCAAAGGATCTTCTGAAAAGAAGAACGATTCAAAGAAGGTAAATAGAAAGGCATAAACAAAGGATAATAAGAACAAAACTGATATGGATAGCAAAGGAGTTTGTTTCCACTGCAATAAGCCTGACACCGGAAAGAAACTGCGAGAAGCATCTTGCAGAGGCTAACCAAAGAAGCTTAGTGAAGTTTCGGTTACAATACAGTTTTTGTTCATGATTGAAATAAATTTTTCTTTAAGTCAAGGTTTTACTTGGGTATTGGATACCGACTTTGGTTATCATAAATATAGATTTATGAAGGGACCAAGTAGAAGTAGAAAGCTAAACAAATATAAGTAATCCTACGTATGCGGGAAATGTAGCAAAGGTTGCCAGTATTAGTCATAGAAACTTATAGTTTAGCAATGCCTCACGGCAAATCTATTAAGTCAATAAGTTGTTATTGTATTCTAGTTCTTGTTAAAAATATTATTTCCATTTTATTGTTGGACAATGAAATCTTTGGTATTATAATTAAGAACAATTGTTGTTCTATTTATAATAATAATGTTTTGTATAGAACTGGAATATTACTTAATAAATTTTGTATACTTGACTTACATGAAAATAATTTTGCATATTGAACAAATTAGTATAAGAAAGGAGATGATCATTCAAAGAGTTGAATGCATGTATTTATTGAATACAAGTGTGAATTATTTGAAAGGTTCAAAGAATTGAAGTGAAACAAATTGGCAAAGTATTAAGATTCTTTGATTAGATCAAGGAATAAATACTTGTGTGCAATAAGTTTCGGATCATCTCAAATGGTTTTCTCATAATGGACGCCTCGATACGCAATAATTGATTGATGTATCCGAAAGGAAAAAAAATCGTACCTTGTTGGACATAAATGCGGTCCATAATGATTTTATCGACATTCCAAAGATCCTTCCGGGATAATGTCCTAGAAATGGTCTGATATCTACGAAAAATGGTAACCTCAAAATCCGCCCCAAGACTCCATAAAAGTTATGGATGGGGAGGATTCCTAATCTTAAGTTTGTTAAGATAAAGGGTTTCCAACTTATGTGAAAAGGTTTCAAAGGATAAGCTTTGGGACAAGATTTGACAAGTACAATTTGTGGGACATCCTAAAGTAAGTTTAGGGTATATGTTCTATAATCCTACTTAGCAAAAGGTGTTTGTTTGTTGAAAAACACGCCTTCTAAGATAAATGTGTTTATTATCAAGGGCTAGTGGGAGGATAATAGATCTTCAAGAGTTCAAGAACCACAAAATACTATAAGTCAAATAAGAGGAACACGTAGATGTAATCTATTGTGAAAGTATTATGCATACAAGCCAATCATGTATGATGATAAAGCATATACTATGTAATCAATCTTATTTATTTATTAATAAAAGAATTATTTATTAAAGGCATTTATTATCTACATGGTGTCTTGTTTTAATAATATGTGATAAACCCATAGTTTTAAGCAACGCTTTTAGAATAATGATGATGATCATTCTAATGAGATCTAAATTCTTAGAAAGCTTAAAACTAAAATAGTTCCCAATCATTGGATTACTAAATGGGGATTAGTGAATCCCGGATAGATTGGTACATACGTTGTCAGCTTCATTGGATGAGGATGATTGATCTCATGATCATTTGTGGAGACACTAAAGCAAGTATGTAGGTGCTTATTAGAGAATAAGTTCATCGAACGTGACTCGCTAAGGAATACCTAATGGAGTTTTACTTACCGTCAATAGGAATTCTCAGTAGTGATAGTAAGTACAAATAATCCTTAGACTTGAGATCATCATAGTATCTTATATATAATGAATTACACTTTGACTTATTCCTTAAGACTCTTAGAGTATATCAAAGGGTATGCTTGAGTGTAATAAGTTATATACGAAGATAATGAATGATCAATAAAGAATCTACCACTTCTAGTAAAAGGAGAAATGTCCTATGTGATTCGATAAATGACAACCCAGAATCCTTGGTTAAGGTGGAATGAAATTAGAAAGTAGTTTCTAGTTTGCATTCATTGGGAGTTATTCATTTAGGAATCGAAATACATATAATTAAATAAAATAAGACTTGACAAAGAATTCCATGTCTTATATTTAATTGGGACATAGTATGGTGGAAGGATTGAATTGTCACGCAAGAACTATTTACTCAAAGGTTCTTTTATGATTAATGTTGAAATCTATATTATCCGGAAAGTCGTTAATCGCTAGGAGGCTTATCCCTATCAGAATAAATATTATTTATTTAAATAAATTATTTGTTTAATTTATTTATTTAAATGAGATTAGAATTGTTCTAATTGATTTATTCACAATAGGTTTAATATGGAGAACCTAAAGGGTCACACCATAAAAGGAAGAATAATTATTTAAGAAGTTAATGGCATAATTGTAATAATATGTTAAGTATATTTAATTTAATCTATGGTGATAGAATAAATTAAATAGCTTAATATTTATTATTTAATATTTTAGAAATATTAAATATAAATTAATAAGAGGAGTCTTATTAATATTATTATAATTATTATTATTTTAATTTCTAAAAGGTTTAGGAATTAATTTAATATTAGTACTCTCATTTATTCCTAATTGGATTAGAAAGAAAATTAGTTAAAAGAGTTTAACTAATTATCCCTAATAGATTAGGGAGCCAATTTAATTAAAAGAGTTTAATTAAATGAATAATACCTTATTTTAATTAAAAATAGGTTATATAATATCTTTATAAGAGGAGTCTTATATTAGATATCTAATATACGTAATTCCAAGAGTTGGAGAAACACACCTTTTCTTATTCGGGATAGGAAAAACTAGGGTTTGAGCCAAATCCCTTCTTCTTAAAAAAAAATTCTCTTCCTCTTGGTGGATCATTTATAGAGGCCACACACTTGGGTGGCTTACATTAATTAAAGGAAGGAATCTACCCGGAGATTCAAGGAGATCATGTGAGAATAGGAGGTGAACTCGCACTGAGGAAGCTCGCTTCTACAAGGGTATGATTTCATAATTTCTTATTCTTCGCTTAATTAATAATATGCATAAAGGATGATCCGTAATTGGTTTGTGAAAATTTTAAAATCGATTTTATCTCGCTCGCTACGTTTTTGCAATTTGATTGCTACTTTGATTTTCACGAAAACCTAACGGTGGTATCAGAGCCAAACTTTATGCGAATTATTAATTATTTTGATTCTATATATGTATGGGTATGTATTTAGAATAATTTATTGGGCATAATTTGTTGTATAAAATTATTATTTTATGAAAAAAAAAAAAATTTTCGGAATCATTTTTTTTGGGAAAAATCCGTCATGACATATTTCAAAAATTTGATAAATTCCACGGGTTGTTATATAGTATATTCAGTATATATAGTATAAATATATATAACTTTGTCCAAAGAAAGAATTATACCAAAAAAAAAAAGGAAATCGGATCGTTTTTTTTTTTTTTTTTGTTATGAATGCAAATCGGTTTCTTGATAGAATGCGATCAGTTTTTTTTCTTTGGTTTAATGCAATCCGTAGTAGCGATTTTGTCCAAAGAAAGGCATCATTTTTTTTTGTTGTTAGGTTGGTCACGTATTTACGATGCAAAAGAAGTCCTAATTTTTGTTTTGGCCGAGATTCCAGCAGACAAAGACAACAAGTCGTATATAATTAAAAGTAGGACTTTTTTATATATATATATATATATATATATAATTGTTATATACATATATATATTAATCTTAATAATTTTATAATTAAAATAAAAGAGTTTATTTTAATCTTGAAATCGATTTCATGCAATATAAAATTGCCCATTAAATGATACTACTATATATATATGGAATGATTTAATTTATTGATACATATGATGATATGTATGATAATAAATGGGATTGATTATGGACAATTGACCAATATGATTGGATTTATTTTAGTTGGATGTTTGAATGAATGGGTTTTATTAAATGGGGTCTGCACCTCTCGCCTTTTTCGGTTTTCTTCGATGTAAATTCTATCTCTCTCCTATGCACTTCCCTCGATCACGATCAAGGTTTCTATTTAAATTAAATAGTTTAATGTAATAGGATTAGTTAGAATTTTTTAGAAGAACCGAAGACCAAGATCAAGGAGCGCTTGAAGACCCGTTTGTAATGGAGCCCAGGTTTAAATGTAATAGTTATATTTAAATGTTTATTCTATGCACCCTAGGGTTTGACCTTTTTGGTTCACTTGGTGGCTCTAGTGAACCAAACTAGAATAAAAGTCCATAATCAATCCGGGTAGAATATAGTATTCTATATGTGCATGCTAGTATTATATATTATATATTATGCAAACATGCTTCGCAGATGTTTAATAATACGACGGCGTATTTTATATATATATTTGCATGCTGTATTAAATAAGATGAGACAAATAATAACAAATCCCTCAAAGTTTTTTATTAAGTCTTAAGCGCTCAAAGATATTTAGAATATCGAACGTCGCTTTTACAGCATGATAAAATTAATAGAGTATTAAATATTTAATATGAGTTTGTTGTGTCACCACAAGGCAAGTATTAAGTATTTAAGATGTTAATTTATCACATTTGATGCTTATAAAGAAAATTGAACAATATTGTTTTGTTGTGTGTCACCACAAAGGCGATATTTTCTTTTTGAATATATGGAAGTGCTAGTTGGACTTAACTTAGATAATTTTGATTCGGATGTGCCACCACTTGATCAAAATAATCCAAGAGGCAAAATATAAGGAGTTACATGTTGATGTAATTGACAAGGAGTTGTCTACCTATTTATTTATATATAGTTTGTTGTGTCACCACAAGGCTATATATATTTGAAATGGGATCCTTATTCTCACTAGCAAAAAACTTTAATTAGATTTTGCCGAACTATATAATTGAGGTAATATAGTTTGAAGAAAATAGTGGGAGATACCAATATAAAATAAGACCTAATTTATTTTGGTAATTAATAAATGAATGTTTGCTAAAATATTGCCTTTTTACATGCGTAATTTTGAAAATGTCACATTCACTAATTTCAACTGCTGAAGCATACTTGATGCTAACAAATGTAATTTAATCGAACTACTACTGACCGGTTGAGGAATCGAGAATTGTTCTCACATTCTTTGAAAAGATTTCTTATATCCTAAATTCGCCTGCATTCGCAAAAAGTTGCAGAGACGACCTCCGAGGAAGAGATTGCTACTTTTAAATAAAGGGCAAGATGATGCATCGTGGCTCAATGCATCATGCTCGCATCCATGAGTAACGAGCTTGCCACAAGATGAAAACATGGATGCTCCTACTATGCTACTACACCTTGGAGAGTTGTATGGTGAGCAAAGTAGGACCGCTAGATATGAGATATCTAAGGAGCTCTTCCGATCTCGGATGACCGAGGGCACTACTGGTTGAGACTCATGTCCTAAAGATGATCAATCCGATTGAACGTCTTGGATGACTTGGGTTCATCATGGATGGGGAGTTGAGTCAAGATTTAGTCTTTGCAATCACTCCCAAACACCTTCTCACAATTTGTTGTAAATTTTCACATGAATAAGTTGGATGTCACCGCTCGAATTACTTAACATGTTGAAATCATCAAGGTCACCTCCCATCCAAGAAGAACCATGTTTTACTGGTGGATGATTCTTCCAAGAAAAGGAAGAGGCCCAAGGTATCTTCTGAAAGGAAGAAATCCAAGAAGGCTAAAGGAAAGGCAAAAGTGAAGGATCAAAGAAACTCGATCCAATTTAGCAAAGGAATTTGCTTCCATTGCAATAAATTAGGGTCACTGGAAGAGGAACTGCAAGGATTATCTTGCAGAACAAAAGCAGAAGAAGCTTGGAGAAGCTTCGAATCCTAATCAAGGTTTGTTTATGATTGAAATTAATTTTTCTGAAAGTCAATCTTCTACTTGGGTATTGGATACCGGATGTGGTTCTCACATATGTAATAATATGCACTGGGACTGGTCAGAAGTAGAAAGCTGAGCAAGGATGAGGTTGTCCTACGAGTGGGAAATGGAGCAAAGGTCACGTGATTAGGTGTAGGGACTTATTGTTTAAAGACACTACACGGCAAGTTCATTAATTTAAATAATTGTTATTTTGTTCCAAATATCATTAGAAACATTATTTCTATCTCTGTATTGGATATGGATGGTTTTAATATTATAATAAAGAACAACAGTTGTTCCATTTATAATGATAATGTTTTATATGGTGTTGGTAATTTACTTAAATGGACTTTATATACTTGACTTGCATGAAAATATATTTCAAATTGAACAAACTAATAAAAGGAAAAGAGATGATGTTAATTATACCTTCATGTGGTAATCAGAGACTTCGGTCATATTAATGAAACAAGATTATCCAAGTTGCATAAAGATGGGCTCAGAGCTATCTCGATTATGAATCATATCCAACTGTGAATCTTGTCTCATGGGTAAAATGACTAAATCTCCTTTTAGTGGAAAAGGAGAAAGAGTTACAGAAGTTGTTAGCGTTGGTACACACACGTATGTATGTGGACCTATGACAAATCTAATCGCACGAGGAGGGTATTCTTATTTTATTACATTCATCGATGACGACCACTCAAGATTTGGATATGTGTATTTAATGAAATACAAATGAATCATTTGAAAAGTTCAAAGAGTTCGTAAGTGAAGTTGAGAAGCAAACCGGTAAGAGTATTAAGATTCTTCGATCCGATCGAGGAGGAGAATACTTAAGTGGTGAGTTTCTCAATTGTCTCAAAGAAAATGGTATAATCTCACAATGGACTCCACCAGGACGCCCACAAATGAATGGTGTATCTCGAAAGGAGAAATCGAACATTGTTGGACATGGTTCGATCTATGATGAGCTTTACCGACCTTCCGCTTTCTTCCGGGATATGCCCTACTAGAATCAATTGCAGATACCTACTTAACAAGGTACCTACAAAATCCGTCCCCAAGACCCTATATGAGTTATGGATAGGAGGAAACCAAATCTTAAGCATGTTAAGATTGGGGTTGTCCAATTTTATGTCAAAAAGTTTGAAAACGATAAGTTGCAGACTAGATCCGACAAATGTAGATTTGTGGGATACCCTAAAGAAACATCGGGTATTATTTCTATCATCCAACCGATCAAAAGGTGTTTGTTGCGAAACATGTTGCCTTCTTCGAAAAGGAGTTTATCCTCAAGGGGTCGGTGGGAGTAAGATATATCTTCAAGAAGTTCAAGAACCACAAAATACTACAGATCAAAGTGAGGTACCTAACCAAGTAGAGATTCATACATCAGACCACACCTATATTCAGAATCGGAAGAGTACCAAAGATACCAGACGGTATGGACTTGTCATAGAAGATGACAATGAGGTACGATCATAGATGATGATGATCCATTGAATTACTTAACAAAGCTATGAGTAGTAAAGACTCGAGAGAAGTGGCAAGAAGCCATGAAACCGAGATGGACTCCATGTATGAGAACCAAGTATGGACTTTGGTCTCACCACCAAGGCATTAAGCCTATTGGGTGTAAATGGGTCTTTAAAAGAAAGATGGGAGCAGCAGCAAGGTAGAGACCTATAAAGCCCGATTGGTTGCAAAAGGTTTCAAACAAAGACAAGGAGTTGACTATGACGAAACCTTCTCACCAAGAGTAATGCTCAAGTCCATTCGGATTTTGCTTGCGATTGCAGCCTTACCATGACTACTAAATCGCGAGATGGACGTGAAAAGCGGCCTTCCTCAACGGGGAAACTTGAGGAGGATGTGTATATATGACACAACCGAGGGATTTGTTTCAAAGGTTGGAACAAATCAAGTCTGTAAGCTACAACGATCCATTTATGGATTAAAGCAAGCTTCTCGTAGGTGGAACATCCATTTTGATGAGACAATCAAAAAGTTTGATTTTATCAAAATGAGGATAAACCATGTGTGTGTACAAGAAGGTGAGTGGGATATTTATTTCATTCCTTGTATTATATGTTGATGATATATTACCGATAGGGAATGATATTCCTATGTCGCAAAAACAATTAAAATCGGTTATCTAAACACTTCTCCATGAAGGACTTGGGAGAAACATCCTATATTTTGGGGATAAAGATCTATGAGATAGATCTAATAGGATGCTTGGCTTATCCCAAGGAACGACATCGACATGATGCTAAAAAGGTTTAGCATGGAAGATTCCAAAAGAGGTCTCATGCCGATGAGCCATGGAATACATCTCTCCAAAAAACAAGCCCCAAAACACACGAGGAGAGAGAAACCGATGAGTAAGATTCCTTATGCTTCAAAGAATAGGATCTATCATATACAGTATGATATGTACTAGACCAAATGTCGCCATGCACTTAGTGTAACAAGCGAGATATCGGTCGAATCCGAGAGAAGAACACCGAAGGCGTTGAAAAATATCCTAAAGTACTTAAGAAGAACTAAGGATGTATTTCTTTGTTTACGGTGGGTCCCAATTAAAACCAGAGGGCTTCACAGACTCAAGTTTTCAAACGCACCAAGATGACAAGAACTGCTTTTGGGTATGTGTTTACCTTAAACGGAGGCGCGTTGAGTTCGAAAAGTTCCAAGCAAAGAAACGATTGTCGATTCAAATGATGAGGCAGAGTACATAGGCATGCAAGTGAAAGCCGCAAAGGAAGTCTGTTTTTGATGAAGAAGTTCATTACCGAACTTGATGTGGTTCCTAGCATTAAAGGACCAAAGTGCCTTTATTCTCGTGACAACACCGAGTCGCATTGCAAGCTAAAGAACCTGTGTCTCATCGTAAATCCAAACACGTGTTGCGGCGATTTCATTTGATCAAAGAGATCATTGAAAGAGAGACGTCACCACCGAGGCGTGTGGACTCTCAAGACAATATTGCAGATCCATTTACTAAAGCGTTAACACAACAGCAGTTTGATCGTCACTTAGAGAAGATGGGTATGAGATACCACGACGATTGGCTTTAGTGCAAGTGGGAGATTGAAAGTATTATGCATACAAGCCAATCATGTATGATGATAAAGCATATACTATGTAATCAATCTTATTTATTTATTAATAAAAGAATTATTTATTAAAGGCATTTATTATCTACATGGGTCGCTTTTAATAATATGTGATAAACCCATAGTTTTAAGCAACGCTTTTAGAATAATGATGATGATCATTCTAATGAGATCTAAATTCTTAGAAAGCTTAAAACTAAAATAGTTCCCAATCATTGGATTACTAAATAGGGGATTAGTGAATCCGGATAGATTGGTACATACGTTGCTGCTCGCTTCATTGGATGAGGATGATTGATCTCACGATCATTTGTGTGGAGACACTAAAGCAAGTATGTAGGTGCTTATTAGAGAATAAGTTCATCGAACGTGACTCGCTAAGGAATACCTAATGGAGTTTTACTTACCGTCAATAGAATTTCTGTAGTGATAGTAAGACAAATAATCTCAGACTTGAGATCATCATAAGATCTTATATATAATGAATTACACTTTGACTTATTCCTTAAGACTCTTAGAGTATATCAAAGGGTATGCTTGAGTGTAATAAGTTATATATGAAGATAATGAATGATCAATAAAGAATCTACCACTTATAGTAAAAGGAGAAATGTCCTATGTGATTCGATAAACGACAACCCTGTGAATCCTTGGTTAAGGTGGAATGAAATTAGAAAGTAGTTTCTAGTTTGCATTCATTGGGAGTTGTTCATTTAGGAATCAAATACATATAATTAAATAAAATAAGACTTGACGGTAATTCCATGTCTTATATTTAATTGGGACATAGTATGGTGGAAGGATTGAATTGTACGAGAACTATTTACTCAAAGGTTCTTTTATGATTAATGTTGAAATCTATATTATCCGGAAAGTCGTTAATCGCTAGGGAGGCTTATATCCCTATTGTAGAATAAATATTATTTATTTAAATAAATTATTTGTTTAATTTATTTATTTAAATGAGATTAGAATTGTTCTAATTGATTTATTCACATAGGCTTAATATGGAGAACCTAAAGGGTCACACCATAAAAGGAAGAATAATTATTTAAGAAGTTAATGGCATAATTGTAATAATATGTTAAGTATATTTAATTTAATCTATGGTGATAGAATAAATTAAATAGCTTAATATTTATTATTTAATATTTTAGAAATATTAAATATAAATTAATAAGAGGAGTCTTATTAATATTATTATAATTATTATTATTTTAATTTCTAAAAGGTTTAGGAATTAATTTAATATTAGTACTCTCATTTATTCCTAATTGGATTAGGAAAGAAAATTAGTTAAAAGAGTTTAACTAATTATCCCTAATAGATTAGGAGCCCATTTAATTAAAAGAGTTTAATTAAATGAATAATACCTTATTTTAATTAAAATAGGTTATATAATATCTTTATAAGAGGAGTCTTATATTAGATATCTAATATACGTAATTCTAAGAGTTGGAGAGTACACCCCCTTTTCTTATTCAGATAGGAAAAACTAGGTTTGAGCCAAATCCCTTCTTCTTGAAAAATTCCTCTTCTTGGTGGATCACTATAGAGGCCACACACTTGGGTGGCTTACATTAATCAAAGGAAGGAATCTACCCGGAGATTCAAGGAGATCGCGGAGAAATAGGAGGTGAACTCGTGCCTGAGGAAGCCTCGTTTCTACAAGGGTATGATTTCATAATTTCTTATTCTTCGTTTAATTAATAATATGCATAAAGGATGATCCGTAATTGGTTTGTGAAAAATTTTAAAATCGATTTTATCTCGCTCGCTTACGCTTTTTGCAATTTGATTGCTACTTTGATTTTCACGAAAACCTAACATATTGTACACAACCAATCATAAACCGAATAGTATCAAGATACCTAGGAGGTATGGATTCATCATGGATGATGATGATGAGGATACGATCATAGAAGATGATGATCCGAGTTACATACGATGAGGTAAGAGTTCTAGTGTGTACAAAAGGACGATTGGGAGTGCCGTGACATTCCTAATATTATATGTTGATATACTACGAATAAGGAATGACATACTAATGCTACAATCAAGAATGATAAAGTTGTTCTAAACATTCCTCCATGAATGGTTTGGGAAGAGTATCTTAATTGGGGATAAAATCTATATAGATAGATAGATACAACAGGATGCTCGACTTAACCCAAGGAACGTATATTCATTTGATGCTAAAGTCGTTTAGCATGGCAAACTCAATGAGATGTCTCATGTCGATGAAGTTATGGAGTGGATCTCTTAATAGTCCCCAAAGACTACAAAAAAGAGAGATCACATGAATATTTCATCATGTATGCAATGAAATATACGAGACCCGATGTTGATCATCATATTTCGGATAAGTTCAACGTGAGTCGTTGAAAACATCTTAAAGTTCTTAACCAGCACTAAGGATGTGATCATACATGGTGGGTCTGAATTAAAACTAGAGGGCTTAACAGACTCAAGTTTTTCAGACAAACCAAGATGACAGAAAATCCACTTTAAGGTAAAGCGTTATCTTGAATAGTGGTGCAGTGAATTGGAAAGGTTCCAAACAGCAAAGAGTTGCTGATTTAGTGATAAAGACAAAGTATATAGCTATAAATGAAGCTACAAGTTGATTGTTTGGATGAAAAGTTCATTACAGAACTAGGAATAGTTCCTAAGTCTCATCTTGGATCTAAACATGTGTTGTGGCACTTTCTTTTGATTATAAGAATCATTGAAAGATGGGAAATCACTATAGAGATAGTGGACTCTCATGAACAACATTACATATCCATTAACTAAAGCTTATCCAACAACAGGATAATCGTCACTTAGAGAAGAAGAGTATAAGATACAATGGCGATTGGCTTTAGTGCAAATGGGAGATTGAGAGTAATATGCACACAAGCCAATCATGTTTGATGATAAAGCATATACTTTGTAACAATCTTATTCATTTATTAATAAAAAGTATTTATTTATTAAAGGCTTTTAATTATCTACATGATGTTGTTTTATAATATGTGATAAACCCATAGTTTTAAGCAATGCTTTTAGAATAATGATGATGATATCATTCTAATGAGATCTAAATTCTTAGAAAGCTTAAAACTAAAATAGTTCCCAATCATTGGATTACTAAATTGGGGATTAGTGAATCCGGATAGATTGGGTACATACGTTTCTTCTTTCATTGGATGAGGATGATTGATCTCATGATCATTTGTGTGGAGACACTAAAGCAAGTATGTAGGTGCTTATTAGAGAATAAGTTCACATCGAACGTGACTCGCTAAGGAATACCTAATGGAGTTTTACTCGCTGTCAATAGAAATTCAGTAGTGATAGTAAGACAAGTGATCCTTGGACTTGAGATCATCATAGTATCTTGTGTATGATGAGTTATACTTTGACTTATTCCTTAAGACCCTTAGGGTATATCAAAGGGTATGCTTGGGTATAATAAGTTGTACATGGAGATAATGTATGATCAATAAAGAATCTACCACTTTATTAAAAGAAGAGAAATGTCCTATGTGATTCGATAAATGACAACCCAAGTAGTCCTTGGCAAAGAGTAATGAAATTAGAAAGGAGTTTCTAATTTGCATTATTTAGAGTTGTGCATTTAAGGATCGAAATACATATAATTAAATAAAATAAGACTTCGACAAGAATTCCATGTCTTATATTTAATTGGGACATCAGTTGTATGGTGGAAGGATTGAATTGCACGCAGTAACTATTTACTCAAAGGTTCTTTTATGATTAATGTTGAAATCTATATTATCCGGAAAGTCGTTGATCGCTAGGAGGCTTATCCCTATTGTAGAATAAATATTATTTATTTAAATAAATTAATTGTTTAATTTATTTATTTAAATAAGATTAGAATTGTTCTAATTGATTTATTCACAACCTAGGTTTAATATGGAGAACCTAAAAGGGTCACACCATAAAAGGAAGAATAATTATTTAAGAAGTTAATGGCATAATCGTAATAATATATTAAGTATATTTAATTTAATCTATGGTGATAGAATAAATTAAATAGCTTAATATTTATTATTTAATATTTTAGAAATATTAAATATAAATTAATAAGAGGAGTCTTATTAATATTATTACAATTATTATTATTATTTTAATTTCTAAAAGAGTTTAGAAATGAATTTAATATAAGTACTCTCATTAATTCCTAATAGGATTAGGAGGGAAAATTAATTAAAGGAGTTTAATTAATTATCCTTAATAAGATTAGGGAGCCCATTTAATTAAAAGAGTTTAATTAAATAATACCTTATTTTATTAAATAAGGTTACCTGATATCTTTATAAGATGTGTCTTATATCAGATATCGAGGATACACGACATAATTCCAATTTGTGGGAGAGTACGTTCTTTTCTTTACAGATAGGAAAAACTAGGGTTTGAGCCAATACCCCTTCTTCTTGAATTTTCTTCTTCCTTGGTGGATCACCTCTAGAGGCCAAACACATGGGTGGCTAACGTTGATCAAAGGAAGGAACCAAACCCGGTGAATTCAAGTTGAACGCGAAAGGATTTGGAGGTGAACTTGTACCTGAGGAAGCTCGGATCTTCAAGAGTATGATTCTTGTCCTTCATCTTTTCGTTTAATTAATAATTGTGCTTAAAGGGTGATCCGGGTTTATGGTTTGTAAAATTTTAAAACTCTGATTTTTCACGTTTTCGCATTATTTTTGCAATTTGATTGCGTTCTTGAATATTACAAACCTAACAGGCGCCACATGTGCGTTGATCGGAAGAAATGGGTTCAATACCCAAAAATCACTAAAGTATATATAAATATTTATAAATATATATATTTTAATATATATATATATAAACAAATATTCATATAAATATTTATAAATTTATCTCTAAACATTCATATAAATTTATCTTTAAAATTTATAAATAAATATTTATTTATAAATATTTCATCTAAAATTTATAAATTTAGATATTAATATTTTTTATAAATATTTATATGAATATTTAGAGATAAATTTATAAATATTTATATGAATATTTGTTTACATATATATATATATATAAATATTTATAGTTACTTTATATATATTTAGTTTAATGTTGCGATTTGTTTAGTATTTTATTTAGTTTGACAAGAAATTTTGAAAAGAATATTTCCCAATGCTTTTCCCTGCATTTTTTATTTTATTTTACACGCCCATATTCGAACCCAAGACCTGCAGTTTGGAATATTGATCCAATGACCACCAGAGCACATGAGCCTAGTTGTTATTATTTTGTAAGGATTAGTATTTATAACTGAACAAATCATTTTCCTTGAGATAAAACAGATCCCCTTTCCTTAGATTTGTTACGTACATACATAAATGTACATAACTAATTGTGTGATAATAATAATAATAATAATTATAATAATAATAATAATATATATAATAATAATAATAATAACAAATAATAATAATTATTATTATTCGTTATTATTATTATTATTATTATTATTATTATTAGTTATTGTTATTATTTTATTGTTATTGTTATTATTATTATTATTATTATTATTATTATTATTACTATTACTATTATTATTATTATTATTAATTTTATTATTATTATTATTATTATTATTATTATTACTACTCTTATTATTATTATTATTATTATTAGTACTACTATTGTTATTATTATTATTATTATTATTATTATTATTATTATTATTATTATTATTATTATTATTATTATTATTATTATTAATAATAATACTACTATTATTATTCTTCAATTATTGTTATTATTATTATTATTATTATTATTATTTTGTTATTATTATTACGTTATTATTATTATTATTATTATTATTAGTAGTAGTAGTAGTAGTAGTAGTAGTAGTAGTAGTAGTAGTAGTAGTAGTAGTAGTACCACTATTATTATTATTATTATTATTATTATTATTATTATTATTATTATTATTATTCGTTAATTTTGTTATTATTATTATTAGTACTATTATTATTATTATGATTGTTATTATTATTATTATTATTATTATTATTATTATTGTTATTATTATTATTATTATTATTATTATTATTATTATTAGTACTATTATTATTATTATTATTATTTTAATTTAAGGCAACATGTTAATAGTCGTTGCAAAAAGTTGTATAAAATATGCAACGAAAATAAAAATTGTTGCCAATGAATGTGGTCCATATTAGTCAACGAAATATAGCAACAAAAAAATTTTCGTTGCCCACGATGAGGAGAAATCAAGTGGTTAGAAATTTATGGCTTGAAATGACCGTGATTGATTTTAATGGTTTGGTCGATTGAATTCGCATAATAGGTTGATTAGGAATATGAAAACTAACAACCTTACGAAAATAATCAATTTTAACATGATGAGTAGTTAACCAATCAATCCCTAGAATCACATCAAATGCAAGTATTTTCAATGAAATAAGATCGATAAGTAATGTGAGGGTACCGATTTGAACCAAACAAGACCTATAAACAGTGGATGTAATAAAGGTTTCTCCCAACGGAGTTTCCACAGATAAGTCAAAGTCTAATTTCTTCGGAGTCAAATTTAATCGTTGAGCGCAAGTTGGAGAAATAAAAGAATGGGTAGAACCGGTATCAAATAAAGTATAGACTTCATTTAGAGTTTATGATAAGCTTACCCGTGATGACCTCATTCGGGTTCCTTGCTTTCGGGAGATCACAACAAACGCCTCCTTGCACTACCGGCTTTGACTTTTCTAGACGACTTTTGGTGCCTCCATCCTAGTGAAATTGTCTTGGTGAACCACAAAATCGCTAAGTGACCTTCTCTTCCACAATTATAACACGCTTTGGATCAAGATCGATGCGGTTTGACCGATGTGTCCCTCCCCTTCGATTTGAAGCATATGATAGGTGGTCGTTCTCCTTCCTTAACAACGGGTCTTTGGTCTTGACGCCTTTCTATCATTGTTGAATCTCCTCTTCTTGAAATGTCCATTCTTATTGTTTGCCCCGATTACCACCAAGTGGTTACCATTTCGCCCGTTGATTCCCTCCACGCTTGTTGTCACCGCTTCGACGATCGCTCTCACCGGTATTATCATTTTGTTTACCGCTCTCTTTTGGTTCGTTGACTCGTCGTTATCGCGCTCCACTAATCGAGCCTTATTTACAACATCCGAATACAAACACGGTTTATGAGAAATAAAATGTTGACGTATCTCCGACTTCAAACCTCTTAAAACATCCGCGTCATTCTTCTTCATTATCCACCAAGTGGGACGCAAAACCGGATAACTCTGCAAACTTTGTTTCGTCTTCGCGACACTCTGGCCATATTATTCTCATTCCAACTTGATGAACTCCACCTCTTTCATGTGACGAATACTTTCGGGAAAGTACTTGTCATTGAATAGTTCTTAGAACTTCTCCCAAGACATTTTCAGTGCGGCAGATTGAGTACGCTTTACTGATTCCCACCAGTAATCTGTCTCTCCTCGCAACATAAAAGCGGCAAAGGGAACCTTTTGCTCCTCGGAGCATCCCAAAACATCAAATATCTTGGTGATTTTCTTTATCCATGCTTCCGCCTTAAGTGATTTTGGCTCTCCAATAAACTCCTGTGGTCCCAGCTCCTTGAACTATTTAGCAGTGACCGTCCGAGAGTTTCCAGTATTTCCACCTACGTTTTGGACAAGAGCCGCTCTCGCCTGCTGTTGCATGAATTACATAAAGCCTCTGAACATTCCATCATTCATCATTTGGTCAGTGTTGTTATTTGTATGAGAATTGTCGCCTTCTTGATGCACATTATCCTGATTATTGATATGTGGTGAATCAACGGTCGCCTGTACTCCATTGCTATTCTCAACATTCTCGGATGTCATTTTCAGATACTGCCACAAAACAAAAATTAATTGACATATAACATATTATTCTGACCGACCAATTACATACCAAATAAACTTAGGTAGGTCATACTAGCGAAGGAATTCCCCGTCTATCCCCTCCTAGTTCTATTCTCACATCTTAGCCAGGGATCATATCCCTAAGTTTTGATACCAACTGTGACGCCCCCAAAATAGGTATACATCACCCATCTTGAGTCGCCAAATATATGGTACAAAATTCAAATACAACTTAATTATAAAATAGTCGTGTAAAATACGACTAAACATATACTGTGAGTTTTAATACAAATATTGTCATCTAGACAATATACAAACTCAATGGGGTCCTCATTACATTTATTATTACACTATTTCATAGAATAGTGAGGACTACTAATGCTATCATCTGGACCGTCACTCCGTTCCCCGACTAGTCCCTGCTACGTTCTCATTTCCTAAAGAGAACAATGAAAGCAAAAGGGTGAGCTCAACTAGCCCAGTAAGAAATATTATGACTAAGATAATGCAGAATAAATTATCATTAGCCTTCAACAGTGTTAAACTGATAAAGTATAACAAACATCAAGTTTAACAGCAGTGGAACAAGCAATCCATTAGAAGAGTCAAGTAGGAATAAAATCTACTATCTTCTATGATTTAAAAGGTTTTTCAACACTGTTATCACTGGGACTCAGCTTAATAAATAATCCACATCATCGAATCACCCCTGCACTACGGCCAAGGATATTCTTTAGTATCACAACCATAAATTATCCATGCAATACGGGCCAAGGATATTCGTGTATTCATTAATGGTCATGATCATGCCAACAACTGTCCATCATTGCACTACGGGCTAATGAGGACTTTTACCACATCATTTGTAACATTGCGGTCATGATTACACCGAATAATTTCTGGTCATAATCATACCAAGTCCATCTATGCACTACAGGCCACAGATGACTTTCAATAAAATATAAACATGAGGATGATGACAATGATATAAGAATTCAATAAAACAAGTTCAAGAATTAATTTATCTAGGAACGAATAACGTCCAAACTGTCAACATGATACTGCTTTGTAGAGTAAAATTCAAGAATGCTCAGAAGAATATTTCCATGAAAAGATACTGGATGAAGCGCAAATATCAAGGATATTCCACTAATTTCATGGAGTATAGAGGTCAAAGTTTTAACCAACTGAGTATAATAAAGAATGGAATAACAAAAGAAATCACCATGCATACGATAGATCAAGACATGACAGCAAAAGTTATTCTAATGTAATAATAAATAACTAAACTAGTCCGTGTAAAACGCATGCAGGCAGAGGATATTCCAATGTAATAATAAAGAATGGAACTGTGTCCCACGTAAAACGCATGCATGTGATATTCCAAATGAGAATAATAAAGATGGAACCGTGTCCACAGTAAAACGCATGCAGCAGGATGTTCCAATGAATAATAAGGAATGGAATAATGTAAGAATTTCACCAAGTATATGGTAGCTCACAGATATACAAAGTTATTCCAACAGAATAAATAATGGAATAATGTAAGTTCTCTTCATGAATACAAAAGAAATAACACCCCTTACATTAGTAGGAGATTGAATATTGCAGTAGTGTAGTAACAGAATACTCTTCTTCTTTCTCTCTTATTCTCTCTATATTTTCTCTCTCTATAGCTTGAATGAATTCGTGAAAAATAATGAAGAACTAGGCCTCTATTTATAGAAGATTTCTAGCTTAGCACTTGCAATGTGAAAAGGCAAGCGGCTTGACGACTGGTGATGTGAAAAGAAAATTGGTTTGACGCCTGTAATGTGAAACACCAAGTGGTTCGACGCTTGTAATGTGAAACGACAATTGGTTCGACGCCTATAATATGAAACGACAAGTGGTTTGACGTCTGATAAAGGTAATTACTATTTGCGAAAGAGACTCTTAGATGAAGACATATGGGCCCCCATAAAATAACCAAACTTACCACAAACGTCTCAAAATAGACTCTTTATATATATTAAGGATTGAATAAATATTACCACAAATCATTTTATTTTTAATCAACACATATTTAATCTTTCAACAATTATTAATCATTAATAATATAACTTGTCGTCTCAATTATTGATTTAATAATATAACATATTATACAGATGATACTGTGACAATAATTGAATTAATAATATAAGAGATATGATGCAACAATTCATCGTAGCAATAATTCGAGTATAACTGAGTGACTTCTCACGTAAGCATCAATAATCAATACTGGTGCTACTACTGTGAACCACAGCGTAGACATCGCACTTTTACTACTAGGGTAGTTCAATAGTTTTAACGCAGTAACACCTCCGTAGTTATTTTCATAAAGTATTTTTGTCATTTTCTCAATCCGACAATAATTCTGTTGTGGGGTCCACCAATAATTGGGCCATCGTACAAATATTTCCCGACAAAAAGAATATTCTCCGACCAAACGAATATTTTATAACAACTTGCTTACTTTGCAAAATTTATAAATATTACCCACAACTATAACATTATATCAAATCCACACTATAATATTCAAAAATGATATTTAGAGAAAATTAATCTTTATTCATAAAAGTTGGGGTCTTACAAAGTCACTCAGTTATACTCAATTATTGCTACAGTAATTGCTGCATCATATCTCTCATATTATTGATTCAATTATTTTACAAAGATTATCTCATGCATAATATTGTTATTATTAAATCAATAATTGAGAAGACAAAGTTATTCATATTATTATTTGCAATATTGACAATGTCTAGAAATTTCATCAATGAGAGGTTTGGTCACCTAATCTTGGCCAATAAGGAGAAATCCTTATCGGAAGCCCCTTTCTTCAGGGAACGATCTGGTTGTTAAATATTGTGAGTTGTAATATTAATGATGAATAAGTTGTGTTGATTAAAGATGAAATTGATATTTCCATTGTGTTGGGATTATTACTGTTAGTAAAAATCGACATCTATTTCGATAATAATTGATGTCTGGAGGTTATATTGACCAATCGGGTAATTAATCGGATAAATGAGCAATTAATTGCTATTATTTCATATTCTTATAACTATTTGTTCACATTGTGTACTATTGATTCACATTCATGTACTATAAGGGGAGGTGGTGCAAGATTGATAATACTTGCATGACTAAGTTAAAAATAGAGGTATAGTTGAAGGTACTATACTGTAATTAATTTTTTTTACATGATTATACTATTTATTCACATGATTGTACTATTGATTCACATTATTTACTATTAGGGGAGGTGGTGCAAGTTTGATAATACTCGCAGGACTAAACTAAAAATAAAGAAAAAGAGGAATGTATTATACTGTAATATTTCGAGCCCCAAAACGTGCAATTATCGAAACTATATTTTTCGATAAATAGAAGCTCATTCTTCCTTCATTTCTCACCAATTCACAAAAGCTTTAGAGTAATTATTATAGAGAGAAAGAAGAAAAATATTCTGCTACTTCACTACTCCTATATCCAGTACTCTTCTTTTTAAGGTAAGGGGTATTATTTCTTTCTTTTGTCTTCATGAAGAGAACTTCTGTTATTCCATTCTTTGTTATTATGTTGGAATAACTCGCATCATGTCAAGTACCACATACTCGGTGAAATTCTTACATTATTCCATTCATTATTATTACATTGGAATATCCCGTCATGCATTTTACACGGACCGATTTCATCTTTATTATTCATTTGAAATATCATGTATATGCGTTCTCATGGGACTTGGTTCCGCTTTATTATTCTCGTTGGAATATCTTATGCATGCGTTTTTTGTGGGACCGATTTCGTCTTTATTGTTGCTCATTGGAATATCACATACATGTGTTTTCTTAGGACCGATTCTCGTAAGACCCCAAATTATTAATAAATGAAATTTAATTTCCTCTATTTATCATTTTGAAATAGTAAGGGTTGATTTGATTAATGTGGTTAGTTATGGATAAAATGCGTAAATATTTCAAATAAGCAAGTGGTTATAAAATACTCATTGTTGTCGGAGAATATTCGTTTGGTCGTGGAATATTCTTCATTGTTGGGAATATTAAATGACGTAGTAGCCTTGAATTTGTATGGGGCCCATATAACTAAAAAGCGATTGGATGAAGAAAGCGACAAGTATAAGTTGTTTATAAATAACTGGTAGATTATTCTTAATTAATATTGTTGGAATACCAAATTGGTTAAAACACAAGATGTCTGGCAGACAAGAAGATATGCTGCAGTATTGCACCAATTATTGATTCTTACATAAGAAGGCACTAATCAATAATTATTACGGTAATTCTTTATTCAAAGATTTTATTTTATTGATTCAATAATTGCTGCGTTGATATTTTATATTACTGTTGTTTCAATAATATTCACTACACAGTATTTTCCATTATCGAAGCAATAACTCATATTATCTGAATAATATTATTAGAAAACATTATTAGCAATGTCTAGAAAGTTCTGTCTAAGGAGAGGTTTGGTCACCTAATTACGCGTTAGTAAGGAGAAATTCTTATTGGAAAGCCCCTCTTTCCTAAAAACGGCATGGTTGCCAGTACTGTGATTCTGTAATATTATTTGTGAATAATTAATTATTGATTTATATGATGAGGAAAATATTAATTTTATGTGGATATAGATGGAGAAAATTTTTAAAGTGACAATTGTTGAAAATCGATATTTTATCTTTTCTGATAAAATAATATTTTATTATATTATTATAATAGAATAATGATGATATTTATACAATGAATGTGGGATATATGAGTATATGAGGAGGAAGAGTATTTTTGTTGCATTAAATGATTAACACATGTTTTGTGTGTCAGTGGACCCCATTTCTTGACTGAAATTTGATTATAGCCTGTAAAATTGACCGAAATCTTGTAAAATTGCCCGTTTATGGATTTCGGTCAATTTTTGATTGGAATTTGGAAAAACTTTCTTCTACAAAGTTGTAGAGAATTGAATTTCCTATAAAAACTCACAAGATTCGAATTTTCTGATAAAAGGTCTATTTATTATGAATTATTGAAGTTCCGAAATAATTAATTTTTGGATGTTTTAATTATTTTTAATATAAAAAACATTTTTGTCATTAATTGTGGGTCATGCATGTGATATCAATTGCTTAATTCAGATCTAGGAAGGTTGGCGTAGAAATTTTAATATATATATTAATATTTTATTAAATTTTTTACTTTGGTGTTCTAAGCAATTTCCTATAAATAGGGTGCTTAGGTTAGAATTGAAAATCACACCAGAAACTAAAGTTTTCTCTCTCTTTCTCTCTCTATAATATTGAGTGTATTTTTTGAGTATTTTAGTACTTTGAGTATTGCTATACGGTGCAAGTTCTTTCAGCACTATATCCAATATTCCAGTCAGAAGTACTATTTTTGCAAGGTAAGGGGTGTTATTTTCTTCAAAAATGATATTATTTCTTCAATATCATTATGCCGAAATATTGGTTGGAATTTTTATCAAATTTGGAACTTTTTCATGTCGGGGTTACTATTCATGAGTTACTATTCACGAGTTACTATTCATGAGTTACTTATTCACGAGTTACTATTCACGAAAGTACTATTCACGAAGCATGATGATGTTTTTTGTGAAATTTCTATCTTTTGGTGTTGAGTTACTATTCACGATATCGACCTTTATTCACGATATCTGACTATTCACAAATAATACACTATTCACAAAAAAATTAAATTTTTATTTTTCGTCCAAAATATCTATTATGGATACTAGCTTTAATTGTATCCATGTTTTGATCATTCTTGAATTTTACTCCACTATGATTATTTAAGAGGTATTTTTGGACATGGAATAGATGAAATACGAATCCCTAATATTTATTCTTTTGTTTCACTGGATTCGTTTTCTTTAAAATATTTTTCATCATCCTCCGTCCTAAATGATGATATAACTGAATATCTTTGGCCCGTAGTGCAAAGATGAATGATTTTATGATAAATATCTTTGGCCCGTAGTACAAAGATGAACAAGTGTTTAGATGAACATGACCAACTGGTGAATATCTTTGGCCTGTAGTGCAAAGATGAATATTTGATTTATAATGTATATTGATTGATGTTACAGGGATAAAATATCGATGATGGACTTTTAAATTCATAGATGATAGTAGATTTCATTCTCTACTTAACTCTTCTAATGAATTGTTGTTTTCGCTGCAAATGTTGATCTAAAACTTGTTGTCTATTGTATTCTATCAGATTTTTTCCCTGTTGAAGACTAAGGATAATTTGTTGTACATTATCTTAGTCATAATATTCTTTACTGGGCTAGTTGAGCTCACCCTTTTCCTTTTTGTTCCATTTTTCTTCTCAGGAGACGAGAATATAGCGGGAACTAGTCGGGGTGTGGAGTAATGGTTCAAGACAGTTGTTTTAGTAGTCCTCACTATTTTGTAAAATAGTGTATCAATAATTGTAATGAGGACTTATTTGAGTGTGGATATTGTCTATAAGACAATATTTGTATTTAAACTCACAGTTTATGTGTTGTCGTATTTTGCACGACAATTGTATTAATAAGTTGTAGTTATTTACGTACCATGTATTTGGCGACTGAATAGGTGATGTATACCTATTTTGGGGCGCCTGATTGTATCGAGCTTAGGATATGATCTCCGCGGAGATGGGGAATAGAACTAGGAGGGAGAGACGAGTAAATCCTTCGCTAGTGTGTCCTACCTAAGCTTATTTGTTGGTCGGTCATAATATAGGGGTATTATGTGATTTGTTAATTTGTTTAATTAACCCTTGTTTTACGGCAGTATTTAAGAATGTCGACTGAGAATGTTAATAGTGGAGTAAATGAGATCGTGGAACAGGCTGGCAATGTTCCTCCTGTGAACAACACCACTGAGTGGATGACGAACGATGGTATGTTTAGGAACTTTCTAGAATTCAAGCAAAACCAAACGAGAATGACTACTGTTCAAAATGTAGGTGGAAACACTGGCAACTCACGGATGGTCACCGCTAACCAGTTCAAGGAGTTAGACCTTGAGAGTTTTTTCGGAAGCCGTAACCACTTACGGCTAAAGAAAGACGTGGATAAAGCAGATCACTAAGATATTTGATTCATAACGCTTTTTCACGTATCGATGTTACGTAAATATGTGGATTAATCGAACCACATTATTGACTTAGAACAGACGAGATAGCATAAGATTTAACGCACGAGGAGGTACCAACCAAGATCTTGGATAGGAAGGAGCATGTCCTACGCATGTCAATTTCGAGGACTTAAATTTCATAAGGAGGGAGGTCAGAAGACCCCAAATTATTAATAAATGAAATTTAATTTCTCTATTTATTATTTTGAAATAGTAAGGGTTGATTTGATTAATGTGGTTAGTTATGGGTAAATGCGCATAAATATTTTAAATAAGAAAGTGGTTATAAAATACTCATTGTTGTCGGAGAATATTCGTTTGGTCGTGGAATATTCTTACTGTCGGGGAATATTCGTACGATGGCGCGAAGCCTTGTGTGGGCCCCATAACGAAAAATGATTGGATGAAGAAAACGACAAGTATAAGTTGTTTATAAATAACGGCGTAGAATTGTTATCACTTAATAATATCGTTGGAATACCCGTGGTTAAAACACAAGAATACGCTGGCGTTATCGCACAAGAATATTACCAGATTGCACCAATTATTGATTCTTACGTAAGAAGGCACTACTCAATAATTGTTACAAAGAATTATCGCTCAAAGATTTTATTTTATCGATTCAATAATTGTTGCGTTGATATTTTATATTACTGTTGTTTCAATAATTGTCACTACACAGTATTTTCCATTATCGAAGCAATAATTCATATTATCTGAATAATATTATTAGAAAACATTATTGGCAATGTCTAGAAAGTTCATCTAAGGAGAGGTTTGGTCACCTAATCAAGGCGCCAAGAAGGAGAAATTCTTATTGAAAGCCCCTCTTTCGAGAACTACACCGTCACAAGAAGATCGTGATTCTCGTAATATTATTTGTGAATAATTAATTATTGATTTATATGATGAGAAAAATATTAATTTTATGTGGATATAGATGGAGAAAATTTTTAAAGTGACAATTGTTGAAAATTGATATTTTATCTTTTCTCGATAAAATAATATTTTTATTATATTATTATAATATAATAATGATGATATTTTTACAATGAATGTGGGATATATGAGTATATGAGGAGGAAGAGTATTTTTGTTGCATTAAATGATTAAACACATGTTTTGTGTGTCGGTGGACCCCATTTCTCGACCGAAATTTGATTATACCGTAAAATCGCCTCGCTTATGGATTTTTGGCCAATTTTGTTTGGAATTTGGAAAACTTTCTTCTCGCAAAGTTGTAGAGAATTGAATTTCCTATAAAAAGTCACAAGATTCGAATTTTTCGATAAAAGGGCTATTTATTATGAATTATTGAAAGTTTCAAAGTTCAAATAATTGATTTTTGGAAGTTTTAATTATTTTTAATATAAAAACGTTTTTGTCATTAATTGTGGGTCATACATGTGATGTAAATTGCTGAATTCAGATCTTCAAAAGGTAATGAGCGAGAAATTTTTTATATATATATTATTATTTTATTAAATTTTTCGCTTTTGGTGTTCTAAGCAATTTCTATAAATAGGATGCTTAGGTTAGAATTGAAAATCACACCGTAAACTAAAGTTTTCTCTCTCTTCTCTCTCTATATATCGAGCGATATTTTGTGAGTATTTTAGTACTTTGAGTATTGCTATACTATGCAAGTTCTTTCAAAGACTATATCCAATATTCCAAATGTAAGTACTATTCTTTTTGCGAGGTAAGGGATGTTATTTTATTCAAAATGATATTATTTCTTCAATATCATTACGCCAAATATTGGTTAAGAATTTTTATCAAATTTGGAATTTTTTCATGTCTGGGGTTACTATTCATGAGTTACTATTCACGAGAGTTACTATTCACGAAGTTACTATTCACGAAAGTACTATTGATGATGATGATTTTTTTGTGAAATTTCTATCTTTTGTGTTTGAGTTACTATTCACGATACGATCATTATTCACGATATCGAGACTATTCATTCAATAATTTACACTATTCACAAAAAAATTAAATTTTTTTTTTCGTCCAAGAATATCTATTATGGATACTAGCTTTGATTGTATCTATGTTTTGATCTTCATTCTGAATTTTACTCCACTATGATTATTTATGAAGTATTTTTGAACTGGATTGTTAAAGTACTTAATCCTTAATATTTATTCTTTTGTTTCACCGGATTCGCTTTTCTTTAAAATATTTTTCATCATCCTCATCCTAAATGATGATATAATCTGAATATCTTCGGCCTCAGAAGCAAAGATGAATGATTTTATGATGAATATCTTTGGCCCAGTAGTGCAAAAGATGAACAAAAGATGAGATAGTCGATTAATATCTTCGCTCAGAGTGCAAAAGATGAACAGTGTGTTTAGATGAACATGATTAATCGGTGAATATCTTTGGCTCAGAGTGCAAAGATGAATATTTGATTTATGATGTATATTGATTGATGTTACAGGATAAAATATCGATGATGGACTTTTAAATTCATAGATGATAGTAGATTTCATTCTCTACTTAACTCTTCTAATGAATTGTTGTTTCACCGCAAATGTTGATCTAAAACTTGTTGTCTATTGTATTCTATCGATTTTTTCTCTATTGAAGACTAAGGATAATTTGTTGTACATTATCTTAGTCATAATATTATTCTTTCTTGGGCTAGTTGAGCTCACCCTTTTCCTTTTTGTTCCATTTTTCTTCTCGTGAGAGGCGAGAATATAGCGGGAACTAGTTGGGGTGTGGAGTAATGGTTCAAGACAAGTTGTTTTAGTAGTCCTCACTATTTTGTAAAAATAGTGTATCAATAATTGTAATGAGGACTTATTTGAGTGTGGATATTATCTAGAAGACAATATTTGTATTTAAACTCAAGTTTATGTGTTGTCGTATTTTGCACGCATAATCAGATTAATGAAGTTGTAGTTGTTTCGCATCATGTATTTGGCGCACTCGAGAATGGGTGATGTATACCTATTTTGGGGCGCCATAGTTGGTATCGTAGCTTAGGATATGATCTCAAGTGAGATCTGGGAATAGAACTAGGAGGGAGAGACGAGTAAATCCTTTCGCAAGTGTGTCCTACCTAAGCTTATTTGTTGGGTCTGGCCATAATATAGGGGTATTATGTGATTTGTTAATTTGTTTAATTAACCCTTGTTTTATGGCAAGATTTAAGAATGTCAATCGAGAATGTTAATAGTGGAGTAAATGAGACCGTGGAGACACCTTTGCTCACCAACGAGGAGAACGCAACAGTCGGACAATGTTCCTCCCGTGAACAACACCAACCGAGTGGATGATGAACGATGGTATGTTTAGGAACTTTCTAGAATTCATGCAAAACCAAACGAGAAAGACTACTGCTCAAAATGCGTGTGGAAACACCGGCAACTCACGGATGGTCACCGCTAAGCGCTTCAAGGAGTTAGGACCACCGTGAGTTTTTGGGAAAGCCGTAACCACTTGGCAGCAGAGACGTGGATAAAGCAGATCACTAAGATATTTGATGTCTTGGGATGCTCAGAGGAGCAAAAGGTTCCTTTCGCCACTTTCATGTTATGATGAGAGAGGCAGATTATTGGTGGGAATCAGAAAGCGACTCAAATTTCACCGCAGACCAAGATGTCTTGGGAGAAGTTCCAAGAATTGTTCAACGACAAGTACTTTCCCGAAAGTATTCGCTCACATGAAGGAGGTAGAGTTCATCAAGTCGAGCAAAACAATATGAACGTGTCGCAAAGACGAAGCTAAGTTTGCCGAGTTGTCCCGATTTCAGATCCCATTTGGTTGATAATGAGGAGAGAAGAACGACGCTAATGTTTCGCGAGGTTTGAAACCCAAAATACGCCAATACCTCATTTCTCACAAACTTTGTTTATATTCAGATGTTGTGAATAGGGCTCGCTTATTGGAGCTCGATAATGAGTCTGGCTCAATCAAGAATAATGACCAACAACTCGATGATAATCAGATCGCGATGGCGACGGTCATCTAACAATGATAACCATCGTGGAGGAAATTATCATGCCTGTAAATGGTAACCACTTCAAGTGGTAATCATGGCCAAGATAATAAAAGAAATAACTCAAGTGGAAATTTCAAAAAGAGAAGATTCAACAATGACGGAAGACGCTTCAACACCAACACCCAAAGAATGAATTTTAGAGGAGGAGAAAGACCGCCATTAGATGCTACAGATGCGAGAAGAGGGACACATAAGTCCAAACTGTTCACAACCTTCCAAGGTATGTTATAATTGTGGAAAAGAAGGTCATATCGCCGAGATTTATGCAGTAGCGAAACCCAATCCAATGGGATGGTGACTCAAAAGGTTGTCCCTGAAAAGTCAAAGTCAACGGTTCTCGGAAGAGCATTTTTCGTGGATCGGTCGAATGCGAGGAACCCGAACGGTTAGCATGGGTTAGTTAATTATAAATTTTACGTAAGTTTATACCTTATTAGATACCCGGTTCTACCCATTCATTTTATCTCTCCGCTTATACTCAACGTTTAAACTTGATTCGAGAAAATTAGACTTTGACTTATCCGTTGAAACTCCGTTATGAGAAACTTTCGTTACATCCATCGCTTATAAATCTTGTTTGATCCAAGTTGGCACCATCACATTACCGTTGACCTTATTTCTTTAAAGATACTTGCTTTTGATGTGATTTTGGGATTGATTGATTAACTACTCATCATGCCAAAATTGATTGCTTTTCGTAAGGTTGTTAGTTTTCATATTCCTAAGCAACCTGTTATTCAATTCAAGCAACCAAACCATTGAAGTCAAACACTTTATATCAAGCCATAAAGTCATTCGCTTATTGAAAAACGGATGTCAAGTTTTTTCTTCCATGTTATGGACTTGAACAAAAATACGCCGATTTGAATGATATTTCTATTGTTAGTAAATTTCCGATATATTTCTCAAGAATTTTCGCTTACTCCCAAAGTGTGATATTGAATTTTGTATCGACTTTGAACCCTAAGACAAAACCCATTTCTAAAATCTCTCATGGCTGGCTATTGAACTTCAGGAGTTAAAATTCAACTATAGAAGTTTTTACCGAGCCTTTATCTGGTGACTTCCTTTGTGGAATGCACCGAAGCCAGACTCTCTGTAGGGGACGCCATATTTGTGTGATAGTAAACTGATAGGTACCATTGTGACGTGTTATCCAAGATTGGGATATGAGTCATAGTTGAGAGCAACCTAAGTCAGTAATCGAAATACGTAGCTTTCTAGGCTTAGTTGGTTATTATTTCATGGAAAGATTTTCTCGAATCGCTACTCCATTAACTCAAATTGACTCGTAGAGATACAAAATTTGAATGGAGCGAGGAATGTGAGAAGAGCTTTCAAGAACTCAACATGTGACAACGATGTTGGCTCGAGAAATGTTGAAAGATTACGACCATACCATTCAATACCACCGGAAAAAAAAAAAACGAACATGGTAGCCGACGACGCGTTGAGTAAAAGATCGATATGCGTTACGAGTGCGATATTGTTAACACAAAGACCCATTTCGTATGACTTATGTAAGATGGAGATAGAGTTAAAGATTCCAAGAACCGCATGAAGATAATGAATATATGATTAGAATCGACTTTAATCGATAAATTTAAAGTCGCTCAAGCTACTGCACTGGAGTTGATGAATATGAAGAAGAAGATGCAAGAAGTCGTTATTCCAAAAGCGAGAATCATGATGTGAGGAAAGCTCAAACCTTCGATTTATTAGTCCATTTGAAATCCTCGATCGAATAGGAACCGTGGCCTATAGACTACATTTTTTACCGCCAAGTACGACGCGTGTTCATAACGCGTTTTCACGTGATCGATGTTACGTAAATATGTGGACGACCAACCACATTATTGACTTAGAACCAGACGAGATAGCATAAGATTTAACGACGAGGAGGTACCAACCAAGATCTTGGATGGGAAGGAGCATGTCCCACGTACGTCAATTTCGAGGATCTAAATTTCATAAGGAGGGAGGTTGTAAGACCCCAACTTTTTATAAATAAAGATTTAATTTCTCTATTTATTATTTTGAAATAGTAAGGGTTGATTTGATTAATGTGGTTAGTTATGGGTAAAATGCGCTAAATATTTTAAATAAGCAAGTGGTTATAAAATACTCATTGTTGTTTGGAGAATATTCGTTTGGTCGTGGAATATTCTTACCGTTTGGGAATATAAATGACGACGACAAGCAGACCTTGTGTGGGCCCCATAACTAAAAAGCGATTGGATGAAGAAAAACGACAAGTATAAGTTGTTTATAAATAACGTAGTAGTTATTAAGCATATATCGTTGGAATACCGGTGGTTAAAACACAAGAATACTGGCGTTGTTGTCAGACAAGAAGACACTGTATTGCACCAATTATTGATTCTTACGTAAGAAGGCACTACTCAATAATTGTTACAAAGAATTATCGCTCAAAGATTTTATTTTATTGATTCAATAATTGTGCGTTGATATTTTATATTACCGTTGTTTCAATAATTGTCACTACACAAGATTTTCCATTATCGAAGCAATAATTCATATTATCCTGAATAATATTATTAGAAAACATTATTGGCAATGTCTAGAAAGTTCGCTCTAAGGAGAGGTTTGGTCACCTAATCATGCGCGCCAAGAAGAGAGAAATTCTTATCGAAAGCCCCTCTCTTTCCGAGAACAACTACCGTTCACAAGATCGTGATTCTCGTAATATTATTTGTGAATAATTAATTATTGATTTATATGATGAGAAAAATATTGATTTTATGTGGATATAGATGGAGAAAATTTTTAAAGTGACAATTGTTGAAAATCGATATTTTATCTTTTTCGATAAAATAATATTTTATTATATTATTATAATATAATAATGATGATATTTTTACAATGAATGTGGGATATATGAGTATATGAGGAGGAAGAGTATTTTTGTTGCATTAAATGATTAACACATGTTTTGTGTGTCTGTGGACCCCATTTCTTCGATCGAAATTTGATTATACTTTGTAAAATCGCCTCGCTTATGGATTTTTTGGCCAATTTTTGTTTGGAATTTGAAAAACTTCTTCTCGCAAAGTTGTAGAGAATTGAATTTCCTATAATAAATCATAAGATTTGAATTTTCTCATAAAAGGGCTATTTATTATGAATTTGAAGTTGAAAGTTCAAATAATTGATTTTTGGATGTTTTAATTATTTTTAATATAAAAACGTTTTTTTTCATTAATTGTGGGTCATACATGTGATATAAATGATTTCAATTCAGATCTAGAAAGGTTAGGTGATGAAATTTTAATATATATATTATTATTTTATTAAATTTTCTGCTTTGGTGTTCTAAGCAATTTCCTATAAATAGGTGCTTAGGTTAGAATTGAAAATCACACCGTAAACTAAAGTTTTTCTCTTCTCTCTCTATAATATCGAGCGTATTTTGTGAGTATTTTAGTACTTTGAGTATTGCTATACTAGGTGCAAGTTCTTTCAAAGACTATATCCAATATTCCAAATGTAAGTAATATTGCTTTTTCGAGGTAAGGATGTTATTTTCTTCAAAAAATGATATTATTTCTTCAATATCATTACGCCAAAATATTGGTTGGAAATTTTTATCAAATTTGGAATTTTTTCATGTTACTATTCATGGGTTACTATTCACGAAGTTTATTCATGAGTTACTATTCACGAGTTACTATTCATTTAGTACTATTCATTAAGATGATGATGATTTTTTTTTGTGAAATTTCTATCTTTTGGTGTTTGAGTTACTATTCACGATATACGATACTATTCACGATATATGACACTATTCACTTAATACGACACTATTCACAAAAAATTAAATTTTCATTTTTCGTCCAAAATATCTATTATGGATACTAGCTTTGATTATATCCATGTTTTTTTGATCATTCTTGAATTTTACTCCACTATGATTATTTATGAAGTATTTTTGAACATGGATTATTTAAAGTACTAATCCTTAATATTTATTCTTTTGTTTCACCGGATTCGCTTTTTTTTAAAATATTTTTCATCATCTCTAAGTCCTAAATGATGATATAATCGAATATCTTTGGCCCAGTAGTGCAAAAGATGAATGATTTTATGAATAATATCTTTGCAAAGATGATGATGCAAAGATGCGAAAAAGATGAATAAGGTGTTCGCCCAGAGAAGATGCAAAGATGAACAAGTGTTTAGATGAAATGAATAATCGATGAATATCTTCGCCTCAGAAGTGAAAAGATGAATATTTGATTTATGATATATATTGATTGATGTTACAGGATAAAATATCGATGATGGACTTTTAAATTCATAGATGATAGTAGATTTCATTCTCTACTTAACTCTTCTAATGAATTGTTGTTTTCACCGCAAATGTATTGATCTAAAACTTGTTGTCTATTGTATTCTATCGATTTTTTCTCGTTGAAGACTAAGGATAATTTGTTGTACATTATCTTAGTCATAATATTCTTTATCGGGCTAGTTGAGCTCACCCTTTTCCTTTTTGTTCCATTTTTCTTCTCGTCAGGAGACGAGAATATAATGAAGAACTAGTAGGGGTGTGGAGTAATGGTTCAAGAAGTTGTTTTAGTAGTCCTCACTATTTTGTAAAATAGTGTATCAATAATTGTAATGAGGACTTATTTGAGTGTGGATATTGTCTAGAAGACAATATTTGTATTTAAACTCACAGTTTATGTGTTGTCGTATTTTGCACGACAATCAGATTAATGAAGTTGTAGTTGTTTTTTGTATCATGTATTTGGCGACTCGTAATGGGTGATGTATACCTATTTTGGGGGCGCCACAATTGGTATCGAGCTTAGGATATGATCTCCAAGTGAGATCGGGGAATAGAACTAGGAGGGGAGAGACGAGTAAATCCTTCGCTAAAGTGTGTTCTACCTAAGCTTATTTGTTTGGCTCATTCATAATATAGGGGTATTATGTGATTTGTTAATTTGTTTAATTAACCCTTGTTTTATGGCAGTATTTAAGAATGTCGACTGAGAATGTTAATAGTGGAATAAATGAGATCGTGGAGACACCTTTGCTCACCAATGAGGAGAACGTGCAACAGGCTAGAATTGTTCCTCCTGTGAACATCACCACTGAGTGGATGACGAACGATGGTATGTTTAGGAACTTTCTAGAATTCATGCAAAACCAAACGAGAATGACTACTGTTCAAAATGCAGGTGGAAACTTTGGCAACTCACAGATGGTCACCGCTAAGCAGTTCAAGGAGTTAGGACCACCAGAGTTTTTGGGAAAGCCAGAACCACTTACGGCAGAGACGTGGATAAAGCAGATCACTAAGATATTTGATGTCTTGGGATGCTCAGAGGAGCAAAAGGTTCCTTTCGCCACTTTCATGTTACGAGGAGAGGCAAATTATTGGTGGGAATCAGAAAGCGACTCTCAAATTTCACCGTGACCAAGATGTCTTGGGAGAAGTTCCAAGAATTGTTTCAACGACAAGTACTTTCCGAAAGTATTCGCCACATGAAGGAGGTAGAGTTCATCAAGTCGAGCAAAACAATATGAACGTGTCGCAAAGACGAAGTTAAGTTTCACGCCGAGTTATCCCGATTTGCAGATCCCATTTGGTTGATAATGAGGAGAGAATGACGCGAATGTTTTCGCAAGGTTTGAAACCCAAAATACGCCAATACCTCATTTCTCACAAACTTTGTTTATATTTAGATGTTGTGAATAGGGCTCGATTATTGGAGCGATAATGAGTCCTACCAAATCAAGAATAATGACCAACAACTCGATGATAATCGTATTTAGTATGATAATCAATCATCTAACAATGATAACCATCGTGGAGGAAATTATCATGCCAGAAATGGTAACCACTTCAAGTGGTAATCATGGCAAAGATAATAGAAGAAATAATTCAAGTGAAAATTTCAAAAGAGAAGATTCAACAATGACGGAAGACGCTTAAGACCAACACCAAAGAAGGAATTTTAGAGGAGGAGAAAGACCGCCAGTTAGATGCTATGATGCGAGAGAAGAGGGACACATAAGTCCAAACTGTTCACAACCTTCCAAGGTATGTTATAATTATGGAAAAGAAGGTCATATCGCTCGAGATTGTATGGTAGCGAAACCCAATCCAGCGGGGATGGTGACTCAAAAGGTTGTCCCAGAAAAGTCAAAGTCAACGGTTCCTGGAAGAGCGTTTTTCGTGACTGGTCAGAATGCGAGGAACCCGAACGAAGTTAGCACGGGTTAGTTAATTATAAATTCTTACGAAGTTTATACCTTATTAGATACCGGTTCTACCCATTCATTTATCTCTCCTGCTTATACTCAACGTTTAAACTTGATTCGGAGAGAAATTAGACTTTGACTTATCTCGTTGAAACTCCGTTATGAGAAACTTTCGTTACATCCACCGCTTATAAATCTTGTTTGATCCAAGTTGGCACCATCACATTACCCGTGACCTTATTTCTTTAAAGATACTTGCTTTTGATGTGATTTTGGGGATTGATTGATTAACTACTCATCATGCCAAAATTGATTGCTTTCGTAAGGTTGTTAGTTTTCATATTCCTAAGCAACTCGTTATTCAATTCAAGCAACCAAACCATTGAAGTCAAACACTTTCATATCAAGCCATAAAGTCATTCGCTTATTGAAAAACGGATGTCAAGTTTTCTTAGCCCATGTTATGGACTTAAACAAAAATACGCCGATTTGAATGATATTTCTATTGTTAGTAAATTTCCGATGTATTTCAAGAAATTTTCGCTTACTCCCAAAGTGTGATATTGAATTTTGTATCGACTTTGAACCCGGTACAAAACCCATTTCTAAAATCTCATGGCTCCTATTGAACTTCAGGAGTTAAAAATTCAACTGTAGAAGTTTGTACCCGAGCCTTTATCTGGTGACTGACTTTTGTGGAATGCACCAAGCCGCACTCTCTCGTAGGGGACGCCATATTTGTGTGATAGTAAACTGATAGGTACCATTGTGACGTGCTATCCAAGATTGGGATATGAGTCATAGTTGAGAGCAACCTAAGTCAGTAATCGAAATACGTAGCTTTCTAGGCTTAGTTGGTTATTATCGGAGATTCGTGGAAAGATTTTCTCGAATCGCTACTCCATTAACTCAAACCGACTCGAAAGAGATACAAAATTTGAATGGAGCGAGGAATATAAAAAGAGCTTCAAGAACTCAACATGCAGCAACGACATCGCCTCGAAGTCGTTGAAAGATTACGACTATACCATTCAATACCATCCTCGAAAAAAAATGAAACATGGTAGCCGACGCGTTGAGTAAAAGATCGATGCGTTATGAAAAGCGATATTGTTAAAACAAAGACCCATTTCGTATGACTTATAGTAAGATGGAGATAGAGTTAAAGATTCCAAGAACTGCGTGAAGATAACGAATATATGATTATAATCGACTTTAATCGATAAATTTAAAGTCGCTCAAGCAAGCGGACTTGGAGTTGATGAATATGAAGAAGAAGATGCAAGAAGTCGTTATTCCAAAAAGAGAATCCATGATGTGAGGAAAGCTCAAACCTTCGATTTATTAGTCCATTTGAAATCCTCGATCGAATAGGAACCGTGGCCTATAGACTCATTTTACCGCCAAGTACGACGCGTATTCATAACGCTTTTTCACGATCGATGTTACGTAAATATGTGGACGACCGAACCACATTATCGAGTTAGAACCAGACGAGATAGCATAAGATTTAACGTACGAGGAGGTACCACCAAGATCTTGGATAGGAAGGAGCACGTATCTACGCATGTCAATTTCGAGGACGAAATTTCATAAGGAGGGAGGTTGTAAGACCCCAAATTTTAATAAATGAAATTTAATTTCTCTATTTATCATTTTGAAATAGTAAGGGTTGATTTGATTAATGTGGTTAGTTATGGGTAAAATGCGCTAAATATTTCAAATAAGCAAGTGGTTATAAAATACTCATTGTTATCGGAGAATATTCGTTTGGTCGTGGAATATTCTTCATTGTCGGGAATATTAAATACGACGGCAAGCAAATTTTGTGTGGGCCCCATAACTAAAAAAGCGATTGGATGAAGAAAACGACAAGTATAAGTTGTTTATAAATAATCTGCCAGTAGTTGTTCAAGCTAATATCGTTGGAATACCCCCGGTTGTTAAAACACAAGAATAAGCGTTGTCAGACAAGAAGACACTCATATATTGCACCAATTATTGATTCTTACGTAAGAAGGCACTACTCAATAATTGATACAAGAATTAGTGTTCAAAAGATTTTATTTTATTGATTCAATAATTGTCTGTGTTGATATTTTTATATTACCGTTGTTTCAATAATTGTCACTACAATTGTATTTTCCATTATCGAAGCTAATAATTCATATTATCTCGAATAATATTATTAGAAAACATTATTGGCAATGTCTAGAAAGTTTCGTCTAAGGAGAGGTTTGGTCACCTAATCATGCTGCGCCAATTAAGGAGAAATTCTTATTCGAAAGCCCCTCTTTCAGGAGAACTACCGGGTCACGATCGTGATTCTCGTAATATTATTTGTGAATAATTAATTATTGATTTATATGATGAGGAAAATATTGATTTTATGTGGATATAGATGGAGAAAATTTTTAAAGTGACAATTGTTAAAAATCGATATTTTATTTTTTCTGATAAAATAATATTTTATTATATTATTATAATAGAATAATGATGATATTTTTACAATGAATGTGGGATATATGAGTATATGAGGAAGAGTATTTTTGTTGCATTAAATGATTAACACATGTTTTGTGTGTCGGTGGACCCCATTTCTTGATTGAAATTTGATTATAGCCTGTAAAATCGCCTGTTTATGGATTTCGGTCAATTTTTATTTTGAATTTGGAAAAACTTTCTTCTGCAAAGTTGTAGAGAATTGAATTTCCTATAAAAAGAAGCAAAATTCGAATTTTCTGATTAAAGGACTATTTATTATGAATTATTGAAGTTCTGAAGTTTCGAAATAATTAATTTTTGGAAGTTTTAATTATTTTTAATATAAAAAACATTTTTGTCATTAATTGTGGGTCTTGCATGTGATGTCAATTGCTGATTTCAGATCTAGGAAGGTTGGCGTAGAAATTTTAATATATATATATATATTAATATTTTATTAAATTTTCTGCTTTGGTGTTCTAAGCAATTTCCTATAAATATAGGTGCTTAGGTTAGAATTGAAAATCACACCGTAAACTAAAGTTTTTTCTCTTTCTCTCTATAATATCGAGCGTATTTTGTGAGTATTTTAGTACTTTGAGTATTGCTTGCTATACTATTGCAAAAGTTCTTTCAAAGACTATATCAAAGATTCCAAATGTAAGTAATATGCTTTTACAAGGTAAGGGATGTTATTTTTTCAAAAATGATATTATTTTTCAATATCATTATTACCTAAATATTGGTTGGAATTTTTATCAAATTTGGAACTTTTTCATGCTTGGGGTTACTATTCATGAGTTACTATTTACATGAGTTACTATTCATTTAGTACTATTCACGAAGCGTGATGATTTTTTTGTGAAATTTCTATCTTTTGGTGTCGAGTTACTATTCACGATACGTTACTATTCACGATACTCAAGACTATTCACAAATCACGACACTATTCACAAAAAATTAAATTTTCTTTTTTATGTCCAAAATATCTATTATGGATACTAGCTTTGATTGATCCATGTTTTAATCATTCTTGAATTTTACTCCACTATGATTATTTATGAGGTATTTTTGGACATGGATTATTTAAAGTACTGAATCCTTAATATTTGTTTTTTTGTTTCAATGGATTCGTTTTCTTTTAAAATATTTTTCATCATCCTCAGTCCTAAATGATGATATAATCGAATATCTTTGGCCCGTAGTGCAAAAAGATGAATGATTTTATGATGAATATCTTCCGTTAGAAGACCCCAACTTATTATTAATGAAATTTAATTTTCTCTATTTATTATTTTGAAATAGTAAGGGTTGATTTGATTAATGTGGATAGTTATGGGTAAAATACGCAAATATTTCAAAATAAGTAAGTGGTTATAAAATATTCATTGTTGTCGGGAATATTCGTTTTGGTCGTGGAATATTCTTCTTCATTGGGGAATATATTAGATGACGCTAGCTTGATCTTTTGTGGGCCCCATAACTGAAAGCGATTGGATGAAGAAAACGACAAATATAAGTTGTTTAAAAATAACGGCGTAGAAGTTTCAAGTTAATCTTGTTGGAATACCCGGTGGTTAAAACACAAGAATACGCGTTGGTGCACAAGAAGACACACGGTATTTCACCAATTATTGATTCTTACGTAAGAAGGCACTACTCAATATTGATACACAAGAATTCTTATTCAATATTTTATTTTATTGATTCAATAATTGCTGCATTGATATTTTATATTACCGTTGTTTCAATAAATTGTCATTACACAAGATTTTCCATTATCGAGAGTAATAATTCATATTATCCTGAATAATATTATTGGATAACATTATTGGCAATGTCTAGAAAGTTACATCTCAGGAGGAGAGGTTTGGTCACCTAATTTGCAGCCAAAGTAGAGAGAGATCCTTATTGGAAAGCCCCCTCTTTCACAAGGTGAATGTACTGGTTGCGAGATCGTGATTTCAGTAATATTATTTGTGAATAATTAATTATTGATTTATATGATGAGAAAATATTGATTTTATGTGGATATAGATGGAGAAAATTTTTAAAGTGACAATTGTTGAAAATTGAAATTTTATCTTTTTCGATAAAATAATTTATTTAAATATATTATTATATTTTAATAATATAATAATGATGATATTTTTACAATGAATGTGGGATATATGAGTATATGAGGAGGAAGAGTATTCTTGTTGCATTAAATGATTAACACATATTTTGTGTGTTTGTGGACCCCATTTCTTCGATGTAAATTTGATTATAATTTGTAAAATCGCCTGCGTTTATGGATTTGGTCAATTTCATTTGGAATTTGGAAAACTTTCTTACGCAAAGTTGTATAGAATTGAATTTCCTATAAAAATCATGAGATTCAAATTTTTACGATAAAAGGGCTATTTATTATGAATTATTGAAGTTTTGAGTTCCAAAATAATTAATTTTGGAAGTATAAAATATTTAAAATGACAAAAACATTTTTGTCATTGTTGTGGGTCTTATATGTTAGAAATGGCTGAATTCAGATCCTTAGAAGTGGGCGTAGGAATTGTAATATTAATATTAATATTTTAATAAATTTTCTACTTTGGTGTTCTAAGCATTTTTTTCTATAAATAGGGTGCTTAGGTTAAAATTGAAAATCACTTTTAAACTGAAGTTTTTCTCTCTATATTATCGAGCGTATTCTTGTGAGTATTTTGAGCATACTTTGAGTGTTGCTATATCGGTGCAAGTTCAAGTCATAGCTTTATATCCAGGTGTTTCAATTTTAAATCTCGATCTTTCGAGGTAAGGGATATTATTATTTTTCGTAATGATATTATTTCTTCAATATCATTATCTTTGAAATATTGATCTGAAGTTTTTATCAAATTTGGAACTTTTGGTGTGAGAGTTACTTATTCACGATACTGATGATTTCACGAATACGCAAGACTATTCATCGAAAAATAAAATTTTCCTTTTCGCCTAAAAATATCTATTATGGATACTAGCTTTGATTGTATCCATGTTTTGATCATTCTTGAATTTTACACCACTATGATTATTTTTGAGGTATTTTGGACATGGATAAAACAAAGTACTCTAATCCTTAATCCTTAATCCTTGTCATTTTGTTTCTTTGGATTCGTTTTTTAAAAATATTTTTCATCATCCTCGGTCTTAAATGATGATATTATTGAATATCTTTGGCCCAGAAGTGCAAAGATGAATGATTTCGATGAATATCTTTGCCCGTAGTGCAAAGATGAGCAGTGTTTAGATGAACATGATTAACTAATGAATATCTTTGGCTCAGAAAAAGTAAAGATGAATATTTGATTCCGGATGTATATTGATTGATGTTACAGGATAAAAGATAGACGATGAACTTTTAAATTCATACATAGAAGATAGTAGTTTGCATTCTCTACTTAACTCTTCTAATGAATTATTATTCATTGCTATGAATATTGATTTAAAAACTTGTTGTCTATTCAGATTCTATTAGATTTTCCTGTTGAAGACTAATGATAATTTGGTGTATATTATCTTAGTCATAACATTCTTTCTTGGGTTAGTTGAGCTCACCCTTTCCTTTTGTTCCATTTTTCTTCTCGAAGCGAGATTATAGCGAGAACTAGTCGGGGTGTGGAGTGATGGTTCTAGATAGTTGTTTTAGTAGTCCTCCTCACTATACGTAAAATAATTGTATCAATAATGAGGATTTATTTGAGTGTGGATATTATGCTAGAAGATAATATTTGTATTTAAACTCACAGTTTATGTGTTGTCGTATTTTGCACGACAAATGTATTAATAAAGTTGTAGTTGTTTCTGTACCATGTATTTGGCGACTCAGAATGGGTTGGATGGAATGGACCTATTTTGGGGGCGTCACAGTTGGTATCAGAGGTTAGGGATATGATCTCTGGCGGAGATCGGGGAATAGAACTAGGAGGGGAGAGACGAGTAAATCCTTCGCTAGTGTGTCCTACCTAAGCTTATTTGTTAGTTGGTCAGAGTATAGGGATATTATGTGGTATGTTAATTTCTTTAATTAACCCTTGCTTTATGGCAGTATTTGAGAATGTCGACTGAGAATGTTAACAGTGGAGTAAATGAGACTGTGGAGACGCCTGTACTCACCAACGAGGAGAACGTGCAACAGGCTGGAAATATTCCTCCTGTAAACAACACCACTGATCAGACGATGAACGACGTGATGTTTAGAAGCTTTTTTGCAGTTCATGCAAAACCAGACGAGGGAGACTCGTGCACAAAATACGGGTGAAAATGATAGAAACGCGCGGTTTGTCACGGCCAAACGATTCAAAGAGTTGGGACCACCAGAATTCTGGGGAAAGCCGGATCCAATTAAGGCGGAGACGTGGGTCAAGCAGATTAGCAAGATATTCGATGTCTTGGGATGTACGGAGGAACAGAAGGTTCCATTCGCTACTTTTATGTTCCGTAATGAGGCAGATTACTGGTGGGAATCTGTGAAGCGTACCCATCCAGCTGCACTCAGTATGTCTTGGGAAACGTTTCAGAAACTGTTCAATGACAAGTACTTTTCTGAAAGTATTCATCATATGAAGGAGGTAGAGTTTATTAGACTAGAGCAGAATAACATGACGGTGTCCCAATACGAGGCGAAGTTCGCGGAGTTATCCAGGTTTGTACCTCATTTGGTAGAGAATGAGGAACGTATGACGCGAATGTTTTTGAGAGGTTTGAAACTCGAAATTCGTCAATACCTCATTTCTCATAAATTTTCTCTATATTCAAATGTTGTGAATAGGGCTCAATTATTAGAGCGAGATAATGAGTTTGTTCAACTGGGCGACCAACAACACGATAAAAATCATACTGGTGGCAACGGCCATCGGGACAATGATAACCATCGTGAAAGAAATTATCAGGCAAGAAATGGTAACCACTTCGGTGGTAATCATGGCCAAGATAATAGAAGAAATAATTCAAGTGGAAATTTCAAGAAGAGAAGATTAAACGATGATGGGAAGACGTCGGCAGCAGCATCAGCACCAGCAACAAATTCTAAGGGAAGAAAGCGATCGCCAGTTAGATGCTACAGATGCGGAGAGGAGAGACATATAAGGTCAAACTGTTCAAAACCTTCCAAGGTATGTTTTAGTTGTGGAAAAGATGGTCACATAGCTCGATTTTGTCCTATAGCGAAATCAAGTCCAGTTGGGACGTTGGCACCAGATGCGGATACGGAAAAGTCAAAGTCAACGGTTCCTGAAAGAGCGTTTGTTGTGACTGGTCAGAATGCGAGGAACCCGAACGAAGTTAGCATGGGTTAGTTAATTATAATTCTTGCAAAGTTTATACCTTATTAGATACCGGTTCTACCCATTCTTTTATATCTCTTGCTTGCGTTCAACGTTTGAACTTGACTATGGAGAAATTAGACTTTGACCTATCTGTGGAGACTCCGTTAGGAGAAACTTTCATTTCATCCACTGTTTAGAAATCTTGCTTGATTCAGGTTGGCACCATCACATTACCTGTCGATCTTATCTCTTTAAAGATACTTGTTTTGGATGTGATTTTAGGGATTGATTGGTTAACTACTCATCATGCCAAATTGATTGCTTTCGTAAGGTTGTTAGTTTTCATATTCCTAAGCAACCTGTTATTCGAATTCAAGCAACCAAACCATTGAAGTCAAACTTTTTCATATCAAGCCATAAAGTCATTCGTTTATTGACAAACGGATGTCAAGCTTTCTTAGCCATGTCATGGACTTGAACAAAAATATGTCAGATTTGAGTGATATTTCTGTTGTTTGTTAATTTCTTGATGTATTTCCTGAAGAATTTCTTGGCTTACTCCCAATGCCTGATATTAAATTTTGTATCGACTTTGAACCCGGTACAAAACTCATTTCTAAAATCTTATATCGAATGGCTCCTATTGAACTTTAGGAGTTAAAAATTCAACTATAGAATTTTGTACCTGAGCCTTTATCTGGTGACCTCCTTTGTGGAATGCACCGAAGCCAGACTCTCTGTAGGGGACACCATATTCGTGCGATAGTAAACTGATAGGTGTTATTGTGACGTGCTATCCAAGATTGGGATATGAGTCACAGTTGAGAGCAACCTAAGTCAGTAATCGAAATACGTAGCTTTCTAGGCTTAGATGGTTACTATCGGAGATTCGTGGAAGGATTTTATCGAATTGATACTCTATTAACTCAGCTGACTCGTAGAGATACAAAATTTGAATGGAGCAAGAAATGTGGGAAGAGCTTCGAAGAACTCAAGAGGAGACTCATTTCGGCATATGTTCTGACCATACCATCTTGGAAAAGCGAACGTGGTAGCTGATGTGTTGAGTAGAAGATCATATGCGAGTACAAATGCGATGTTGTTAAAGACCCATTTCCTATAACTTATAAATGATAGAAATAGAGTTAAAGACTCTAGGTACCCACGTGATGATCGACTTTAATCGATAAAGTTAAAATCGCTCAAGCTACACACAGGAGCTGATGAATTTGAAGAAGGAGGTACAAGAAGTTGTTATTCCAAAAGCAAGAATCGATGATGTGAGGAAAGCTCAAACCTTCGATCTATTGGTCGATTTGAAATCCTCGATCGAATAGGAACTGTGGCCTATAGACTCGCTTTACTACCAAGTATGTCGCGTGTTTATAATATTTTTTTTCACATACCGATGTTACGTAAATATGTGGACTTAATTCAACAACATCATTGAAGTTAGAACCGCACGAGATAGTCAAGACTTAACGCATGAGGATGTACCTATCAAGATCTTGGATAGAAAGGAGCATGTCCTACGCACACAGGTTATACCACAAGTTAAAGTTCTGTGGAGGAATCATGCTATGAGGAAATGACACAGGAATTGAAAAGCGGAAATGAAAGCGAGGTATCCTCACCTTTTCGAAACACCAAGCACGACGTCAATTTCGAGGACGAAATTTCATAAGGAGGGAGGTTGTAAGACCCCAACTTATTATTAATGAAATTTAATTTTCTATTTATTATTTTGAAATAGTAAGGGTTGATTTGATTAATGTGGATAGTTATGGGTAAAATACATAAATATTTCAAAATAAGTAAGTGGTTATAAAATATTCATTGTTGTTGGGAATATTCGTTTGGTCGTGGAATATTCTTCTTTGTCGGGGAATATTAAATACTTACAGTAGTGATCTTTTGTGGGCCCCATAACTAAAAGCGATTGGATGAAGAAAACGACAAATATAAGTTGTTTAAAAATAACTACAGAAGTTATTACTCAAGTATCTTGTTGGAATACCCGGTGTTTAAAACACAAGAATCTGGCGTTGGTGCACAAGAAGACATGCAGTATTGCACCAATTATTGATTCTTACGTAAGAAGGCACTACTCAATAATTTTTACAAAGAATTATCGCTCAAAGATTTTATTTTATTGATTCAATAATTGTTACATTGATATTTTATATTACTGTTGTTTCAATAAATTGTCATTACACAGTATTTTCCATTATTGGAGCAATAATTCATATTATCTGAATAATATTATTGGATAACATTATTGTCAATGTCTAGAAAGTTCTGTCTAAGGAGAGGTTTGGTCACCTAATTACGCGCCAGTGAGGAGAGATCCTTATTGGAAAGCCCCCTCTTTCCTAGGAACGGCCTGGTTGCCAGTACTGTGATTCTGTAATATTATTTGTGAATAATTAATTATTGATTTATGTGATGAGAAAAATATTAATTTTATGTGGATATAGATGGAGAAAATTTTTAAAGTGACAATTGTTGAAAATTGAAATTTTATCTTTTTCTGATAAAATAATTTATTTAAATATATTATTATATTTTAATAATATAATAATGATGATATTTTTACAATGAATGTGGGATATATGAGTATATGAGGAGGAAGAGTATTCTTGTTGTATTAAATGATTAACACATGTTTTGTGTGTCGGTGGACCCCATTTCTCGATCGAAATTTGATTATAGCTGTAAAATTGCCCGCTTATGGATTTTGGTCAATTTCTGTTTGGAATTTGAAAAACTTTCCGCAAAGTTGTAGAGAATTGAATTTCCTATAAAAATCGCATGAGATTCGAATTTTCGATAAAAGGCTATTTATTATGAATTATTGAAGTTTTGAGTTTCAAAATAATTAATTTTGGAAGTATAAAATATTTAAAATGACAAAAACGTTTTTTGTCATTGTTGTGGGTCTTACATGTGTTAGAAGTGGCTGAATTCAGATCCTTAGAAGTGGCGTAGGAATTGTAATATTAATATTAATATTTTAATAAATTTTCTACTTTGGTGTTCTAAAGCATTTTCCTATAAATAGGTGCTTAAGTTAGAATTGAAAATCACACCAGAAATTGAAGTTTTCTCTCTATATTATCGAGCGTATTCTTGTGAGTATTTTGAGCATACTTTGAGTGTTGTTATACTATTGCAAGTTCAAGTCATAGCTTTATATCAAGTGTTCAAATTTGTAAGATCTTGATCTTTCGAGGTAAGGGATATTATTATTTTTCGTAATGATATTATTTCTTCAATATCATTATCTTTGAAATATTGATCTCAAGTTTTATCAAATTTGGAACTTTTGGTGTTGAGAGTTACTATTCACGATATCTGACTTTATTCACGATATCTGAGATTATTCACGAATCTAAGACTATTCATCGAAAAATGAAAATTTTCCTTTTCGTCTAAAATATCTATTATGGATACTAGCTTTGATTGTATCCATGTTTTGATCATTCTTGAATTTTACACCACTATGATTATTTTTGAGGTATTTTTGGACATGGATAAAACAAAGTATGAATCCTTAATCCTTAATCCTTGTCATTTTGTTTCACTGGATTCGTTTCTTTAAAAATATTTTTCATCATCCTTAGTCTTAAATGATGATATTATTGAATATCTTTGGCTGTAGTGCAAAGATGAATGATTTTCGATGAATATCTTTGGCCCGTAGTCTGTAAAGATGAACAGTGTTTAGATGAACACGACTAATCGATGAATATCTTTGGCTCGTAGTGCAAAGATGAATATTTGATTCCAGATGTATATTGATTGATGTTACGGGGATAAAAGATAGAGCGATGAACTTTTAAATTCATACATAGAAGATAGTAGTTTGCATTCTCTACTTAACTCTTCTAATGAATTATTATTTCATTGCTGAATATTGATTTAAAAACTTGTTGTCTATTGTATTCTATTAGATTTTTCCTGTTGAAGACTAATGATAATTTGTTGTATATTATCTTAGTCATAACATTCTTTCTTTGGGCTAGTTGAGCTCACCCTTTCCTTTTGTTCCATTTTTCTTCTCTCGAGGCGAGATTATAGCGAGGAACTAGTGGGGTGTGGAGTGATGGTTCTAGATATTTGTTTTAGTAGTCCTCACTATTCGTAAAATCTTTGTATCAATAATGAGGATTTATTTGAGTGTGGATATTGTCTAGAAGACAATATTTGTATTTAAACTCACAGTTTATGTGTTGTCGTATTTTGCACGACAAATGTATTAATAAAGTTGTAGTTGTTTCTGTACCATGTATTTGGCGACTCAGAATGGGTTGGATGGAATGGACCTATTTTGGGGGCGTCACATCCGTAGTGCAAAGATGAACAGGTGTTTAGATGAACATGACCAACTGGTGAATATCTTTGGTCTGTAGTGCAAAGATGAATATTTGATTTATGATGTATATTGATTGATGTTATAGGGATAAAATATCGATGATGGACTTTTAAATTCATAGATGATAGTAGATTTCATTCTCTACTTAACTCTTCTAATGAATTGTTGTTTCCACTGCAGTTGTTGATCTAAAACTTGTTGTCTATTGTATTCTATCAGATTTTTTCCCTGTTGAAGACTAAAGATAATTTGTTGTACATTATCTTAGTCATAATATTTTTTACTGGGCTAGTTGAGCTCACCCTTTTCCTTTTTGTTCCATTTTTCTTCTCAGGAAACGAGAATATAGCGGGAACTAGTCAAGGTGTGGAGTAATGGTTCAAGACAGTTGTTTTAGTAGTCCTCACTATTTTGTAAAATAGTGTATCAATAATTGTAATGAGGACTTATTTGAGTGTGGATATTGTCTAGAAGACAATATTTGTATTTAAACTCACAGTTTATGTGTTGTCGTATTTTGCACGACAATTGTAATAATGAAGTTGTAGTTGTTTCTGTACCATGTATTTGGCAACTCAGAATGAGTGATGTATACCTATTTTGGGGGCGTCACAGATTCCGTTATTTATTATTCTGCTAGAATAACCTGCATGTGCGCTCTATCGCATGCCTGGTGATTTCTTTTGTTATTCCATTATTTATTATACTCGGTTGGTTAAAGTTTTGACTTCTATAATCCATGAAATTAGTGGAATATCCTCGATATTTGCGCTTCATCCAAAGATCTTTTCATGTAAATATTCTTCTGAGCATTCTTGAATTTTACTCCACAAAGAAATATCATGTTGACAATTTGGACGTTATTGGTTCCTGGACAAATTAATTCTTGAACTTGTTTTATTGAATTCTTATATCATTGTCATTATCCTCATGTTTATATTTTGTTGAAAGTCATCTGTGGCCTATAGTGCATAGGATGGACTTGGTATGATTATGACCAAGGATTATTCGGTGTAATCATGACCATAATATTACAAATGATGTGGTAAAAGTCCTCATTGGCCCGTAGTGCATTGATGGACAGTTGTTGGCATGCACATGACTATTGATGAATACACGAATATGCTTGGCCTGTAGTGCATGGATAATTTGTGGTTGTGATACTTAATGAATATCCTTGGTAGTAGTGCGAGGATGGTGTGGATTATTTATTGCTTTGAGTCTCAATGATAAAAGTGATGAAAACCTTTTTAAATCATAAAAGATAGTAGATTTTATTCTCTACTTGACTCTTTTAATGGATTGCTTATTCCGCTGCAGTTAAACTTGATGTCTATTGTATTTTATCAGTTTAACATTGTTGAAGACTAATGATAATTTATTATGCATTATCTTAGTCATAATATTTCTTACTGGGCTAGTTGAGCTCACCCTTTTGCTTTCATTGTTCTCTTCAGGAAATGAGAATATATCTGGGACGAGTCAGGGAACGGAGTGACGGTCCAAAGAATAACATTAGTAGACCTCACTATTCTATAAAGTAGTGTGTTAATAAATGTATTGAGGACTTATTTTGAGTTTAAATACTGTCTAGAAGACAATGTTTGTATTAAAACTCACAGCTCATGTTGTATATTTAAGATTATATTTGTATTTTGTACCATGTATTTGGCGACTCAGAATAGGTGATGTAATATCACATCATCATCAAATCAAACATGTAATACCTAACAAGGGGCTTTATGAAGTTATCGAGGTGTCGAAGCCTAAGACTTATCGGCTTCGAACAATGAATGGAGTTAACATACAGAATACTTGGCAAGCATCAAGACTCCGAAAATATTATCAATAAGATATATAGTTTAATTTTCGCAGTTATGTAATTTTGTTGGATTTGGAGATTTATCAAACTTTTAATAAAGTCAGTTTTGTTAGTTTACTCTTACTTGCCAAAATTCTCATTACATTCATTTTGTATATACATTCATTCGGGAATTACAAGTTCAAAAATAATGCAAAAAATATATTCACTGGGGGCAATGTTGGGGCATGATTTAGTGGGTCCGGGAGATTCGGTGGGACCTGTGCCACGTGGTAGAATATTGCAATAGGAAGTTTGACATTTTAAAGAGTCTACAGTTCAGTTGACTCACGACTCCTTTATTCTATTTGACTTCCTATCACTAGGAAAGTTGGGTTATATTCAATAAGGAGATATGTAGTTATCTTTACACAGGACACCTAGTATAATTGGGGGAGGTGTGTCATACTATAAATACACGTCTATAACTCGATTCCAAGTACACACATTAACCAATTATTTTACCTGCATTTACGCACTAAAGTAGTTGTGTGCCTCCATTGTTGACGTTTCCTTGCATGTATTTATTCGCACACCGGTACTATCCCCCAGCGGTCCCGGCCACTGATGAGTGGGTTGTATACCTACGAATTAGTTATTTTAGCTTTGAAATTTTTGTTATTTCTAAGTGTTTTATGTTGCTTTTGATGTTTTTATTGTTATTTTGTAGGAGGAAACACAAGGATGGGCAGAATGGATAATTTAGAACAAAAGAAGGGCAAAAGTGTAAATTTTGATTGAACAGTGCGAAAGTGTTGCGATTAGTGCTAGGAGCGACGCGACATCGCTCGGAGCAAATAAGACTTTTTGTAAGGGTGGCACGGCAGCGCCATTGGCCAGTACATTTGTGGCGCGACAGTGCCGCGTCGGGGAGGAGATTGACTTTTTATAAGAAATTGAATAGGACTAAGGAGTGTGCTTGGAGATTTAGGTCTTCATGTTATGACTAAAAATAGTTATTATGTAACATAATTAGGGGAACTTTTTGCTAGAACAAGGATTGGATTGAAGATTGAAGGCTTGAAGCAATTATGCAACAAGAAGGAAGAGTAGAATAGGATGCGAAGGAGTAGATCGAAAGGTTGCATCATAACATGTTTTTCTCGCTCTTCTTTTCCAATCTATTTTGTAATTTTGGGATGTTAAAATATATGTGGATGATAACTATTAATTCAATTATGAACTAATTTTTATTTTTAGATTGCAATGGAACCCGATGCGTAGTTTAAATTAATTTTGCTTCCTTGTTAACTATTATCGATTATAATTGTATTGTTTATCATATTTTCTGCTTAAAAGTTTAATTGTCTGACCAGTAATTAACGTGATAACATATATGAAATTGAGAGATGAAATATAGATTTAGACCTAGATATGTTAGCATATGTTTGTGTTTCTTGCAAGAGATGGAATTCATAATTTATGTATACGATAAATATATACCTATATGTCATATGTAACTTGAAGAGAATCTAAAGTTAAAATCATTGTTAATATAATTCATATAGAGATATAGTGATTTATTTAGCTATGGTGGTCTTTCCCAATTTTATTCCTATAGTGGTGGATTTATGAAGGATTTGTTTATAGGACCATCAAGATAAGCTTATAAATACTGATGAATTCTCGATTAACAATTGAATATAGTTAATATAATTTATCAAGAAGTGAAAAGGTTGAAAATAAACATTAGAGGAAGTTGTAATCTTACGTATTTAAATATGCATTTAACTTATTGGTAATTGGTGAATAATTAATTTAAATTTGTTTATTTCCAGCTTGAATAATTTAAGTCATTAGTTTAATAAGATTGGTTTAATACAAATTTAGTAATTGATATAATTATTAGAATTAATTCTTCATTGGACGATACCTTGATTGCCACTTTATTGTTATTTGATCACGTATACTTGCGTGTATTTGCTAGTTAAGAAAATAGGCAACAATCGTCAAACTTTTCAGTGTGCTTGTTTGTCTATTGTGCAAGTTTAAGCTCGTTGTTTGGTGATTTGACGAGCGAACAAATTTTGACGTTAACATGAGCTAAGCTCAAATTTAACTTTCCTCGAATAGTATCTATTTCAAATTAAGTCATGCTATGTATTGTGATAGATTTACATTGAATTATAATTACGATATATATATATATATATATATATATATATATACATACATACATACATATATACATACGATCAAGCTTGGCTGTACGTGGTGGTCCAGATGCAGATCATTTTAGCGACGGACAAGCGCATTTGTTAAACTCGTCGCCGTAGAGTGCGAAGCAAGGGTTATAGTGATTGTTATGGGCTATCACAACGGTTCAGATCCTATGACGACGAGTTTAGCTACGCTTTTGTCCGTCACTAAAGGTGATCAGGATGTGAACCACCTGCATAGAAAGCTCTCTTTCTCTCTCTCTCTATATATATATATATTCTTTAATGATGGGACAATCTATAAGAATTGTAAGGAATTATATGAGTCTTAGTTATTTTCAAAAAGATTATCATTGATATTTATTCACGCGTGGTGACAATTAAAAAGTTTCGGTATAAACATTTGTAATATATATCATTTTCATTTCAAATCATAAGATCATAATTAATTTATAAAAACTAATTTAAAATATTTTAAAATTCAAATTAAAACATTACACTAAAAATTATGAAATAATACGATGAGTTGTCTTTTATATAGTTGAGAAAAGTTGAAATTAAGTTAGTTAGACGATTTCGATGTTTATTATATAGATAATTTCATTTGTTTGGAACTATGCTCGAGTTTGATCAATTATTATTATGAATGTCTTTATTTTTAAAAAGTTTTATTTAATTTTTTTAAGTCAAATTGTAAAATTTAAAATTGACATAATTTTAATTAAAAATTGAAAATTTTAATCTTTTTTATAATATTTGTGATTATAAAAAAAATAAATAAATAATTATTTGTTGGTCGTTGAACCAAACAAATCCCTAATTAATCCTACAAAACTAGAATAGCTGCAACTCTCCACCAAGCTCTCTCTTTACTCAATAAACCAAAGCATTACTCCTATAAAATTCTCATCCAACTACCGTTTCATTTCGATTAGGCTTTATATTTTCAGTTTGAGATTGAAAGTAAAAACATTTATTAGGGCTGACTAACAAAGGAAGAAAGGGAGAAAGGAGGAGGAATGGGTTGGAGTATATCAAGGTCTCCGTCGTACCGGAGAAGATACTCTCGTTCCCCGGTTAGACACAGCCGCCGGAGCAGAAGGGACCACCGTAGCCGCTCACCTTACTCTACTAGGTACTCACCTTATTTATTTCTCCTCCGTCCCAAGATTAGAGATACCTTCAGATTTTGTTTGAAGTCAATTAGCAAAATCCTAAAATTTAAAATCAATATGAAATTATTTAATTTTAATATAACCAACTACAAAACTTCAACTAAAACTAAATTATATCAAAAACCCATATTTTAGGATTTCTCAAATTGCCTTCGAAAATTCTGGCGTATCTCTAATTTTGAAACGGAGGGAGTACATCTCCACGCATTCCTTATTTTACACTAATGTACAATTTGAAGTTGAGGGCGAATGTGTTGAGTACAATTTGAAGTTCATTTATTTTATCTTGTTTTACTTGTATATTTCATTTTTTTTTCAATTCATCAACTTTTAGTTGACAAAATGGCGAATTATGGGGGTTGAAGTTGTTGGAAGGAAGTATGTTCGTAGTTTTATTTGAGGTTTAGTTGATGGACTGTGTTTCCTGAGGCTGCAACATAAGTGAACCTGGTCATACTTTTTGATGTTTTTGACGATACCATTTAAGATTTTCCAATATGAAGTTGACCACTTGAAAAATTATCTTCACCTTCGGAATTTTGACAAATGAGTGAATTTATATCTTATACATAGCTAGACCTGAATCGGTATTGTTTGTAAGGAACGTAACTTATTTTATTCGGTAGTAGATGGTGAATTTTCCTTAATACAATATTTCAGAACATGAAGTGATTATGTACCTAGCGACACAGATTTTCTTACAAAGTCAGCTTCTTTGTAATTTGATAATTGATAAAATATATTATATACTTAACTCGTTAATTTTTTTTTGTAACAATGTTGTTACTTTATTACACAGGCGAAAAAGTCGATCTGCTTCCCCCCGACGTCGTAGAAGTCGTTCACCAGCTATAAGGCGTCGGAGAAGTCGATCTCCAACACCAAGACGTCACAAGAGGCAAAGAAGCAAGAGTTCCTCATTATCACCTTTACCCAAGTCCCGTAGTCCGAGCCTAACATCAACTGAGCACAAAAATGCTCTTGAAAAATTGAAAAAGGAAGAAGAAGAAAGGAAAAGGTACATCCACCGTTATTTATGCTTACAGTTGCATGCTTTGTTTGTTGTTTTCACTTTCTACAGAATTTACACTCCATTTATCTTCTGCAGTGAGTATACTATTGGAAGTTGAAATTAAATTGCTTTAGACTGTCTTGCATACTGTATTTATGGACGTTTTCCATGCTTATTTTCTTAAGAGCTGAACTGTTTTCGCACATAGTTATGCTCTGTAAAATCAGTATAATATTCGCTAAAAGAAGTTATCTGTCTAGAGTCTATAGACTATAGAGGATCTAACATAATATTCATTTGTCTAAATGCAATAGTTGGCTGGGGTGATAATAGTAATTTTGCTATCTTCACCGGGTTAAATGTTTTTTATGTCACTGTACTTTAGGTCAATTTACAAATGACTAATTATACTCTCTTTTTTCTTACAGTCAACTAACTCAACTTTTTGTTTTCTTACAAAAATTTGAATTTTCGTCATTGGCATTAAGTTTTTAACGGAAGTTTGACATGGCAGTACCACATATTCACTAAATCCTAGTTGGAATGTTCTTTTAATAGTTTTTTACACGTCATTTGAAACCCACCCATAAAAATAAACTTACTCATCCAAAACCATGAATATCCGACCCGACCCAACTACTATCATTATAATAATGATAGATCTGAAAAAAAAGGTATATTTTTGAATTTTTTTTCTTCACTTCTTCAAAATTGGAAGAAAGCAACTTCAAATTTTAAAATCTGAATCAATTAAAACTTCTTTTGGGTTATTTATTTATTTATTTATTTTCCAGATTCTAACAAAATCTAGTTCAAGATCTGAATTTTAAAAACCAGATTTGTGTCTAATTATCTGATTGATTTTGGGTTTTCAAACCTAGATCGTCAATGGTTTGGTTTTTGACAACAGATTGACACCCCTAACCTCATCATATATCCCAAAAGAAACCCTAATTAAAGGTGTTCATAATTCTCCAAGATGGCAACGGATGATGATGGCAGTAATTCCATATACATGCAAACAAGGCTCCAAATCAAAGGTGTTAATAAGCATAAGGAGGATGAGCATCACAAGTATGTTTCGCAGAAGCCGAGCACGGGATGAGCATCAGGAGGATCTTTTAAGTTTTAGTATTATTATTTGTTTTTTAATTTTGGTTTTTTCTTTTATTATTTACAAGTACTCTAAGAAAATACATGTATTTTGTTATAAAGTCACTAAGAAGTTATAAATATGTACATATATAAAGTTTTTGAAAAGATTTTAAATTTTAGCATATTTATAATTTTTATGTTTTATAATTTCCTTAATTATATTTGCTAATAATTACATAAAAACTCATTTGATGTTAATTACAAAAATAATTAAATATACTTTTTTTTTTAAAACTTATGTTCTTGTTTTTTTTTCTAATTTATATTTTATTTTAAAAGAATTTTTCTTTCATTTTCTCCATAAATTTTTTTCATTTCCACTTAAGCGTGGCTACATCATACATGAAAGTTTTATGTCAGCTTTCTCTCTCTTATGTGGTCAAACCGTTTAAAGTAAACATGAATTAACAGATTTTGTAACGTTTTGTAAGAAACAAAAATTGAGTTAGTTGATTGTAAGAAAAAAAAAAATATAGTTAGTAATTTGTAAGTTGACCTAAAGTACAGTGATGTAAAAAGTATTTAACCCCTATCTTCATCTGCAGTTTTGTTGAAATTTACTTTATGTTGTACAAATATTTATACCCTTCTAGAATATTGAATGGATTACTTCCTTCTAGAAAGACTGAAAAAGCTGCTATTGTAGCTTCAATCCGTAGTTCCAATCCCCAACTAATCAATTAATACACTAATAAAACACCAAGTTATTGTGGTATGTCGAATATATTTGAAGTACTTAGTAACTTCTTTAAAATTGTGGAAAGGGTTGAGCATATCAATTATCAGTTATAACCCCTGGTTTTATTTATTTATTTTATTTTACTGATAAAAGAAGAATTTTTTATTAGAGGAGATTAGGAGAAATTATGGTTGACATCTTCAGATACAGTGGATACATACGAGTGTCTGTGTGTGTGTGTGTATATATATTTATAAATATTGTAAGTACTTAGTAACTTCTTTAAAATCCTGGAAAAGGTTGTCGAGCATATTAATTATCAGTTATAACCATGGCTTTTATTTATTTATTTATTGATAAAAGTAGAATACATTATTAGAGGAGAAATTGTGGTTGATATGTTCAGGTGCGTTGGATACATGTGAGTGTGAGTATGTGTGTGTAGTGTAATAATCGAGAAGATCATGTAGCATTGTAAATAGGGTTATGCATAATTATTAATGAAATGAAGTTTATTTCTTATATATTTATTTAAGTGATGAGAGACATAAATTAATAGTTAGATAAGGCTAATTAATTTAATTAGTTTGAACTAACTAAGGAACAACCGAACAAAAAGGAAAGCTAAGAGAAATGATTTAATCAAGTTGATTAAAGGTTAAGTAAATTAAAGCTTATGTTACTAACTAACAAAGCTTGTATATTAGCACACAATGTAAGAAGGCTCAAATTTATTAAGCAAGTAAGCTATTATAAGGGGCAAAATAGATTAACAATTAACTTTGTTGGCAAGCCCAAGTGCCATGATAATTGGGAGAGTCCAAGAGAGGAATTATGGTAGCCCAAACATAAATTCAATACAAGCCCTAATTTCAATTCTTGCAAGAAGTCCAAAACCTAGCCCAACTTAAAAGTCCAAGTCCTTGATCCAATTTCTAGAAGTGGTGATGCATTAATGAGGTAATAAATGAGCTTTAAAAAAAAGAAAAAGAAAAGAAATGATGGGAGACAAATGGGGGAGCAAAGAGGGAAACATGGAAGAAAATATAAAAGGGAACATGGAAGGAAACAAGGAGGGAAAAGGGGATCATGGTCCCTTGATTTGTCTAGGACCAATGAGGGAGTTGACCATATGCAATTCTTCCATTTGTCCTATAAATACCCAACTCCTTGGTATGCTTTCAAGAGTTTTCATTTTCAGTAAACTTAAGTTAGAGAGTTAGAGAAAGTAAGAGCAAGAGAGCTTGAGAGGGCTGCCAAGAAGAAGAAGGAAAGGAGAAGGAGAAAGGAAAAATCAAGTAAAGGTAGTACCTAAAACCTTCTTATATTCAATTTTTTTGTGAAAGTCTTGGATATAAGTATATAAACATTTATCATACTCATATACATCTAAATATGTTGGATAATGATGATAAAGACAATGGAAAAATGGCAAGGAAAGCAAGAAAACCTAGAAAGGAACTTAACTTGGTTTAGGTCAAAATTTCAGAAATCTGACCTGAGATTTTAACAAGCATAACTCCTAATATGCTTCGAATTTTTGGATGATTCCAATTTTGTGTGATAGATATGGAAGTTAGCTTAATTTTGGCAATGGTTTGAGGCCTAAATTCCATGTAGATTCTTTATGGTGAATTTTCTATCAAAATTGGAAAAACTAGAAAAGCATTCTGCCCATTTTTTTTGTGGGCAGTTTCTTCCACTTAACTAGTGAGAAAAATTAAGCCCTTCTGGGTAATGAAACTATATGGTATAACGAAACTCCTGTCCGAAAATGAACAAATTCCGACTTCGGACGATGGAGATATAGTCAATCAAAAATTAGGGTTTTAAACACTAAAACTGCTATAACCTGAGTTCTATAACTCAGATGGTCATGAAATTTTAACTGAAAGTATACTTTCATATAGTGTTCTAAAAGTCGCTAGTCGGTCTCATGTCGGTTGGCTACCGACTAGCGACTAGGGGATTAATCGGCTAGTTAGATTTTCAATTTTAAAAAAAATATATATATTCTCCTTCCTCCTTCATAAGTTTTGAATAAGTAGAATAACATAAGTAACACAAATCATCAAATAATTTAATAATTTAATTTATAACTGAAGTTGAAAAAATTTAAAACTTAAAATGAAATATTACAATTAACTAAAAAAATTAACTAAAAATTAACTAATTTAATTTATCCAACCTTTTCTTTAATGCCCACTAAGGAACTAATTAACTAAAACCAAAAAATTAAAAAATAATAATTTTGCCCACTTTGGCGGTTTTTATTAAAGCGCTTATGCCTTATAAGCCATCAAGATATTGATTGATTGTAAGGCATTTACAAAAAAATAAGCGAGAGAGAGAGACGAGCCGGAAAAGAACTACTCGACTACCGATCGCCAAGATGATGAAGATCGAAGATGAAGAGCAAGCAGCAAGAATAATCGTCGTCGGAGAAAAACGATAAATCGTCGTCGTCGGTCGAAGATCCAGTCGTCGGCAGTCGTCGTCGAAGATCCAGTCTGTCGAAGATCTGATCATCGTCGAAGAAGATCCAGTCGTTCCGATTTGTTCCGATTTACCCCGACTAGTCGTCGACTTGATCCCGACCAAGTCGGCCATCGACTAAATCAAAGGACTAGGGCCTGGTCGACTTGGCGAGCCTCCGACCCCAGCCTAGCCGCCGACTAGGCCGACTTTTAGAACACAGCTAAATAAGAGTAAGATACTGACCAAATTTGGTTATTTTTGGAATTAAGTTTGATATAGCAAAATTTGCTAAGTTTCGAACCGAAATGGCCCTTTTAAAAATACTAAATAAAGCTGAAAAATTATAATAAATTATTTTTACATGGGGAATGTTTTTAAATATGTGGGGCCAGGAGGAAGAAGAAAAATGATAAAGTGGTTAAGTACGCTTAATGAAGAAAATGAAGTTATGAAATAGTAAAAGAATTAATTCAAGTAAAGTCGGAAATTATTAACATAATATCTACCGGCTAAAGTGCGTCGACATGGGACGTATGAGACTAAGTAAAGGTTAATCACATATTTTTATGAAAATAACGTGAGGGGACGTTTATGTTTGGTTTAAGTTGAAAGAAAAATTATTGGATTATGTTACGATTAATACCGACAATGTGTAGCGATGAATGGTGATAAAAATTACTTAAATAAATCCTTATGGATGTTGTAGGAAATCTGTTGGAGGATGATAGTAGCTAACTTGTACTAGTTAATTATTCCGTACAAGTTTATTAGTTTGAGAAATTACTTACGCAAATTTCATATATATTTGTGCAAGTTTTCCCTAGTTAAGTTGAGTTATTAAATTGATTATGCTTGCTTGTGTACAATTTCCGCAATTATGTGCCTTTGAATAGAATTGTTCTATTATCGAACTGTTTAAGTTATTAAAGTTCTTGCTTAATCATGAACTGTTTTAAGATATGAGTAGATGCTAATTGTTTCGGCTAGACACCATTGATATGAAATGATAAATTATTGAATTGTTAAAAATTCATTGATGCTAATCCAATTCAGATTGTTACAGAGCGGATTTTTATGTTAAAACTGAGGTGAACAACCCTGATAAAGGGGGAAAATGATATCACACGTTATGATTTCGGTTTACGCATATGCGTCTAGGCTTATATGTTGTGCACAATATAGGGTACGATAGGTTGATCCCTTAGAGTACTCGCATAGACTGTTTAATAGTTTTTGTGATTCTTAAAATATTTTGATGGCTTACAGTTGAATAATTGTTAAATCTTGTTCAACAAGTTCAAGAACTTTGTGATCACTCAGTATGTTGATAAAAAATCTCTTTTATTCATGTTTGTTCAAGCTACTTCACAATTATTTTTTCAATTGTTGAAGACTTCAGAATCAGATTATTCTAATCATGATAGGATTGATGTTAAACAGTTTTATTACTTGTTGAGCAATTATTTGCTCACTCGCTCTAAATTAAATGTTTTCAGTTAAACCAGAGAAGGCTGAAGGATCGAGAAAAGACAAAGGAAAAAGAAAAATGAATGAGTAGAAGTATTTATGTATTACTTTTATTATTAATACTGTTGATGTTTATTATGGAGAATATTATGTTTGTATTTATAAAGGTTATAATAACCTGGGATTAGAGGGATTAGAGGAAGATTATTGTAACTATAATCATGTCATTAAGATATGACTAGATAGATGTGATGAATGGGTAGTATTGTGTGCATCATATCTGCGTCTCATCTTATGGTATTTTTATTTTAGATTTAACATTTTATTGAAAATGTTTAGAAAGTTCTGTCAAGGAAAGGGATTGTCTAATTGCGCGCCGTTTATACCGTTTATACAGAAGACCCCCTCTTTCCTGAGAACTGCCTTGTTTTTCAGTAGTGTGAGTATAGTATTTCCTGGGAACTGCCTGATTGTTAGTAGTGTGAGTCTAGAATATCTATATTGATAAGAAGTTTAAGGTTGAATAGTGAGCACCAGTCCACTGTAGCTAGTACATGGATTTGGGGGCGTCACTTGTATATATATATATATAGAGAGAGAGAGAGAAGAAACCATGTCTTTGCAGATTAATTTTCAAAAGTTATGAAGAAATACCATACAATATCTTTCTCCTTTTACTATGATAGAAGTCCAATCCTTAATTCCATTCCCTTGTTCTCAATATTTATATTTACCAACATTTTTTATCTTAAGAGTTAAGACTAATTCCATGACACTGGTGTTGTTTGTTTACATTTGATTGCCTCTTAATGGACTGCCTCTTATTCGCTAAGAGACATGATGCTGTTTTTTTTTTGTTACCTCTGAATAGGGCTGAGCAAGTAACCAAATTGAAACCGAAACTGCACTAAAAACCGCACGAACCGCACCAACAGTTCCGGCGTATGTGGCGGTTTTAGGTGGGTTGAATAACCAAATTTACGGTTCTGATTTGGTTTTTAGCCAAAACCGCATGTATAAAATTGAAACCGCACCATGTGTGTGTATGTATGTATTATCTCTAGTAAATTCTAAAGTTATTTTTCACTTGAACACGCTTAGAGAAAACTCCAGTCTTGCATTATCATTTTTTCACCAATTGAAAGAAGATTGTTAGAGGTTATAGAGTCAAAAACTAAGCAATTGGGTTTTGGAATTTCGAATTTGTTTGATGTGTTATTGGAGGGGCTTATAGCTAAGGGGCTAAATTAATTCGTTGGTTCGAGCACTTGATGCATTGGTTAAGGTCAATACTATAATAGTAATAGTCTAATAGATTATTTTTTAAATTAGGTATAGTTAGGATTATATTCTATAAGTCCTTCCTGCAATATATAAGATAGAATTTCATTCTATCTCCAGTATATACTTTTAATTTTTGGGTAACTAGATAAACCTTCTTACTTGTTATCGAATATATAGTCTCCGTTGTTTTATATAGCGTATGTTTTAGTTTTAAAGCATCATTCCTTTAATATAAACTAAAACTATTTTACGTGTCTCACTGTTCTATGATTTGATGGTGAATTTGACATGTTTGGCAAAAGGAACTTTGGTTCTATGCTTGATATAATTCCCATTGCCGACTCTGTCACTAAGTTAATTGCTCGATGCAAGTTCTATGTTAAATTTTATTGAAGGTTTAGAATTTTTTGTTGTTTCAATTGGTTTTGGAACCGAAACCGCACCAATTAAAACTGCACCGCACATTTTAAAACCGCATCACACCAATCACAAGCGGTTTCGTGTGCGGTTTTGAATTTTTCAAACCGCACCTAAGCGGTTTCGGGTGCGGTTTGGATTTCAAACCGCACCAAACCGCACCATGCTCACCCCTACCTCTGAATACCTCTTAATCGGTAAGACAGAAAATGAAATTTTAATAATTAAGAGGTACCTCTTAATGAAATTTTTTGATAATTTTTTTTTTATATAAATATATTCAACAGTATTATGCACTCATTTTTATTAAATTGAATACTTAAAATTATTAAATAAAATTTTACCCTTTAAAATGGTAAAATAGTGTCATTAAGAGACAATTTACTTTTTAGTTATCAAACAATTTTTTAAATTCAGACCTCATAACTATTCAGATCTAATTTATTAAGATATTATAATCATTCAGATCTTAATTCCCAGGTTTATCAAACACAACCTTAGCGTGCAAGTTGTTGACTGAATGAGCATTCAATGATAAAATGAGTATATTTTAGATCTATATGCAAGCATTCCTATTCAGTGAACTTGTTACACCCAAACCAAAAAGCATGTTAAAATAAGATAAACATTTTGCAGGGCTAACTTTTTTTGAAATCTCAAATGATTAAGGAAGAGTAGAAAAACAAATAATAGTATTAGGTAGAAGGGGGAAAAAGTTGAGTGCCATTTTGGGATGGATCTAAATTTTTTGGAATATGCATTTTATTTAAATGTTTGAGATTGAATACCTGTTCGTTTGAACACTGATTTTAATAACTAGAAGTGAGTCGTTAAGTTTTTGTCTTTATTTTTTATTTTAATTTTTTTTGGGGTGGAGATTTCAGTGCTTGGTGATTCTCAAGTTATTGCTAGTATGTGAGGTTTCCATAGTTTTATCAGGGATTGCCACGTGAGGGATATTAATCTGTAATATGTTATTAAGGCACCCTGGTTTGCTGTACACTGATTTTGGCATGAATACAACTTTTGTGAGTGGTTTCTTTATTTGTCTACACATGTCCAACCTCATCTAAATAATCAACCTCATCTGAAGTGTTTCTCATGTTATACTGTAGTTGCCTATTCAAATGGGTAACTCTTTCCGCTCAAAATTTGTTGCCATTATGGGGCTATATTGCCAAAAAAAAGATCATCCCGAAGAGGGGGGAATATGGCTACACGCTTGCACTCCAGAGCAAATTTGGTCCCAAGGATTGGCTTCAGGACAATAAGCTACTGTGTGAGGTCCTCCTTAGGTATTTTAGATTGGTGGGTGGACCCAATGAACTTTTTACCTTTCCTTTCATATCCTTTCAGCAGTCAATTTGAATCGAGTCTAAAATTGCTAGTCTGTCAGATTCATAATTAGCTCTTAACTTGCAACAGTCGAACAACATATTGACATTTTTATCTACCGTATTTTCTGAAGGAAGCTACTAGTATAGTTCATTTTGTAAAATTTGACGAACAGTAGTTGCAATCTATTTTTTTTCCTTCTGTTTTCCTAGGTTTCAACTAGATTTCTAACAAATCAAAAACGCTATTTGAAAGGTATGACTATTTTGCATGGAAGTGGACAATATACTTAATATGCCATTCAAACCATAATTGTTATGTCACCTTTGCAGTTTGAAAAGAAGCACATTGGCTTGCTTTGTTATTGCACTGATTGTTACTTTTGCACTTGATTATTAATCTGTGCTATTAGGCGCCAACGAGAGGCAGAGCTTAAACAATTAGAAGAGGAAACTGCAAAGAGACTGGAAGAAGCAATTCGAAAAAAAGTAGAGGAGAAAATGGGTTCTGAAGAAGTTAGGCTAGAAATAGAGAGGAAAATAGAAGAAGGCCGGAAAAAGGCATTTGATGATGTTGAGGTGCAACTTAAAAATGAAAAAGAAGCAGCTTTGACTGAAGCAAGGATGAAAGAAGTAAGTATCTCTGCTATGCTGTTGATTTTTTATTTTATACAATTTTTTTAGTATGTGTAAATTCTATGCATCTTACATATTTGGTACAAAATATCTTGTGCCTTTTGGTATGTTTGCACTTTGAACGTTCATGATTTCTGCCAAAAGAAACATGGTAGTAGATTTTTGAAATGGAAAAATCTCTACAAGCCTCTCCCTTTAGTAGATTATGCACCTAGGTTTTTGAACATAAATGGCTTTTATACAGAAATGTTGTCTGGATATGTACCTTATGATTATGATCCTTTGCTTCTTGAAGACTTTGATGAGATGTATTTCATCTAAAATTTATGTTTGTTCCAAGGGTAATACTTACTAACATGTCTAGTACTTCTGAGTTTTGTTGACCATCTTAGTGGGGATTCTAAATTATGATTTCAATTCAGCAGCATCACTTAGACTGAGATAATGACATAATGTAGATGTGAAAGCCAAGTTGTGTATAGCAGTGCTATATAACATTTGAGATATTAACACAATGAAATAATCTGCCTTATTATGATAATGTAGATCCTCTCTGGTCCAAAAAAGAATCAGTCTTCTCTGGGTTGATTAGCTTCTACAGTTCTAGAGGTTATGCGATTATAGAAGGTGCAAATCATGCCGAACGCAAAACAATGTAGGTTTATGAGAGAGAAGGGGGAAAGGGAAGAGAATGTAAGATCCCGTGGTAACTTAGTAGGTCACAAGGGTTTGCTAATTTTCCGTGATCAAGCTCTGAAATTGCTGATCGATCAACAGTTGCATACAAGCTAATTGTGTCAGAAATCTCGTTGGAAATATTAATTGCAATTGCCAGTTCAGTATTCTTTTTAGTTTTCGATGCTAAATATATGGGGAATGTTTCTTTACATCCATATCGTTCTGTTTTTCTTCATCCTTACCTTTTGAGTACATTATTCTGATCATAACTTCATATTTAACAGGAACAAGCTCGAAAAGAGAGAGAAGAATTGGATACGATGCTTGAGGAAAACCGTAGGCGGGTAGAAGAGGCTCAAAGGAGGGAAGCTCTTGAGGCGCAGCGGAAAGAGGAGGAACGCTACCGCGAGTTAGAACTGATTCAAAGACAAAAGGAAGAGGCTGCTCGAAGAAAGAAACTTGAAGAAGAGGAAGAACATGCAAACCAGATGAGATTATTGGGGAAGAATAAATCTCGGCCAAAGGTGATTGGTCTGTAATATGAATTTCAGAGATCAACTGATATTTAAAGTGGGCATGATCAACCACTAGTTTTGGTCTATGCTACAATTTTACTTATCCGGAAATCACTTTTGGTTTGACGAACAGGTTATTCACTGCTTGATCCTTGGAAAGGACTTTACGATACTTCATACTTGTGTTTGTTTACCGTTTAATACCTCTTAATAACTTCACATTTTAAACCTCTTAATAACTTCACATTCACATATGATTTGGTAAGAGGATAAAATTGTTTAGTAAAATTTCACTTGCCTCTTATCGTCTCTTAATATATAATTATTATGATACTTTCTACATTTCAAATTTTAAGATTATTATTGATTTTTGAAAAGTCTCTAATACCTCGGGCGTCCTAAATCTCAAATGACGTGTAATTAAAGAAACGCCTCTATAATTGTATTTTCTAAAGCAATAGTATTCTTTTCAATTTGAGATATTTTATATCATAATTTATTAAAATTTAAATTAAAATAAAGATTTATAAAAGTAAAACCTTATTGTTTCTATATTTCTATATTTTAAGACATGATATAATAATTTTAACTTCTTGTGTTATTGAAGTGGTACTCCCAAATATAGTAAATATGATAATATTTTTATGACAAAATATTAGATATAAAATGAGGATACTGAATATGGTAGTGATTATTTATAATTATTGGACTCATATATGTATATGTATGATAAAATATTTATTTATTATAATTTGATACATTATTTTATATTAATTTTTTTATAATTATCTGTTTTTTATCGTAGCATTACTCGTGATTATGTTAAAATTCACAAAAATTGAAAACATTATTGGAGAAAATTGAAAAGAACGTAACGTCATCATTACCGCACGTGCGCTATCTTAATCGCTATACCTACGATATGTCGAACCGCTTCGGAGCAGTCCTTCCCTACTTTCTCTCTCTACGAGAATAATTATAATAGAGTATACATACTCTTCTGCCACGCATTTTCTCTCTCCATAATCTGTTTTCCAGAAAACCTAAAAACCCCAAATTAAATAATATAAAATAAAAATCCAAAAAATTATATCCTACTAATTTTTTTTTTGATTTTATACCACCATATAACTCTATAATACCATAATATCCATCAACTTATTTTTTTTTGGAATTTAAAGTTGTACTAATAATTTTTCACTGTGATTAAAATGGCGACGGCGGTTCATACTCAATCGGTGCAGCCACCAACGACGGTTTTTCCGCCACAGGCGGCCGTCGGTGGCGCAGTGTTCGGCAATGCGTCTCTTTACGTGGGGGATCTCGAGGGTAGTGTGAACGAAGGGCAATTGTACGATCTATTCAACCAGGTGGCGCAAGTTGTCACTGTTAGGGTTTGTAGGGATCAGACCAGGAAAACCTCGCTTGGTTATGGTTATGTGAATTTTAGTAATCCACAAGATGGTGAGGCACAGCCCCTTTCTGGGTTTTTTTTCTTTTTATATTTTACTTTTTAGAATTTTAATTTGTAGTTTTATATGATATATGCTGATTTTGTTGGTTAATGTTGTGTTGTGGTGTTTTAGTGTTAAGAAATGTATTGTAATGTAATTATGTTGGGTTTATTTAGGCCATTGATAATGGCACGAGCAATATGGCAAAAAATGTCGTCAAATGCATATTTGCTTTGACAACATATAAATTATTTTGGCATTATCAACCGCCTTCATTTAACGGAATGATTATTTGTTTGTCTGTTTGTATGTGTATAAAGTTTGTTGTCATTTAATGTGCTGATTTGAAGCATTTATTAAGGGAAGTGTTTTTTCCCTAATTAAGTAGTTACATTTCAACAAGGTCTCTTCCTGTGGGCTCCACTTAATTTATGTGAGGAGGATCTTTTTTTAAATATCAACTCACTTAATTAATCATTATGTTTTTGTTGTATTTAATTCAGTTCTCTTTTTATAAAGTTTGAATTTTTAATTGGGTTTCTCTTTTGGAAAAAGGAAGTAAATTGTTTGTTTATGCGACTTTGATGAGTTATGTGATGTGTTCTTTTCCTGGGTTTGAAGTCGTATGAACAAAGTTTTGTTTGGTAAATTTAAGACATTGGATGCTTGCTGAAGGTACATTTGAGACTTAGTTGTGTGAGTTATTTGAGCTTATAGCGTAATGTGTAGTTGCTGCATGTTGTTTGTGTTGACAAATGCTTTAATGTTGTTGACACTAGATTTGTGATATTATTGGCACTACATTATATATTAACCTACTCAAGTTTCATATGTTTAATTGTGTAACTTTTTTAAAGACAAATACAGTTAGTTAAGTAGGATGTAGTTTGCAATCTGTTTTTAGAAGAAATACTTAAACTTATTTCATTATTTGATATGTTTGTTGCAGCTACTAATGCTCGGGAGGTTTTGAATTTTACTCCTGTCAGTGGAAAACCTATCCGGATTATGCATTCTCATCGGGATCCTAGTGTGCGGAAAAGTGGATTTGCTAATGTATTCATTAAGAATTTGGACACATCAATTGATAACAAGGCTTTGCATGACACCTTTGCAGCCTTTGGAACTGTGCTTTCTTGCAAGGTAGCTGTTGATAACAGCGGTCAGTCTAAAGGATACGGGTTTGTACAGTTTGAACAGGAGGAAGCTGCACAAAATGCAATCAAACAGTTGAATGGCATGTTGTTAAATGATAAACAAGTTTATGTTGGCCTTTTTGTCCGTCAACAAGAGAGGTCTCGAGGGAGTGGTTCACTGAAGTTCACTAATGTTTATGTTAAAAATCTTTCAGAAACAATTTCTGATGAGGACCTTAAGAAAATATTTGGGAACTACGGTTCTATTACCAGTGCAGTTGTTATGAAAGATGCAAATGGGAAGTCAAGATGCTTTGGCTTTGTAAATTTCCAGAACCCTGATGATGCGGCTGCTGCCATTGAGAACTTAAACGGGACCTCCTTTAATGATGAAAAAGTTATGTATGTAGGGAAGGCTCAAAGGAAAGGAGAAAGGGAGGCAGAATTGAAAGCTAAATTTGAACAGGAAAGAATTAGTAAATTTGAAAAGCTTAAAGGGGCCAATTTGTACATAAAGAATATTGATGACAGTATAAATGATGAGAAGTTGAAGGATTTATTTTCAAAGTTTGGAACTGTAACATCTTGCAAGGTACTTATTGCAAGTAATCTTTATTTCATTCTTCTAACTAATTAAATTGCCAGTCTATTTTTTTTTCCTTTTGTTGCTAATGCTGCTCTTAAAATTGTTCAGGTCAATCTTGACCCTCAAGGGGTAAGCAAGGGCTCTGGTTTCGTGGCCTTTTCTAACCCAGAGGATGCAACAAGAGCTGTAAGTTTTTTCCTCTTTACTTTTTGAACTTCCAGATTATTTCTAGCTTTAATTGAATTGTCTGTGCTTGTGCATTTGAAAATTTTATTTGTGTCATAAAATTGTGATCAGTTAAATGAAATGAATGGAAGTATGATTGGGCGAAAGCCTTTATATGTTGCTGTGGCCCAGCGCAAAGAAGAAAGAAGAGCTCGATTACAGGTGATACATTTTTCTAATTTTATGGTATAATGTTATTGGTTTTTGTATTATTGATATTGCTCTTATCTGCTATGGATTGAGAACATGCGTCTGTTCCAATTTGTTAATCCCGTGTTTGAGGATACATGTACTGTCTGTGTTATTAACGAATGATGCTCATATAACTGCAATTGCAAATGTTACTAAATTTGAACATGAACCAGTAAAGAAATATAATTGTAGTATTCTGCAGAATTGATTTACTCTATTGATGAGAAATTTTTTACATCTCACATCTTCAGCATCCCACATCTTCGGCGAAAGAGCACTCGATCAATGAGCTATTTAGTATGCTTAAATAAAATACAAGGAAAATTGTGTGAATGTGCAATAGTCTATAAAACTATGGTAATAATTTTAAGCTCATCCAATAGCAGAATTTTTTCATTTTTTTAATCCATATCTTAATAACTTTTGTATTTTCAGTTATGGCAGAATGTATTTGTTTATTTCATCACATACATAAGCTAATTTTAAGGATAATTTTCAGTTTCATTTACAATTGAATGCTTAGGTTTAGGTTTTTGATTTTGATTCAACAGTTCGTTTGGATGTGTTAGAAAAAGGCTTAAAGTTGCCATCAGGATTTGTTACTCTTTTAGGCCCTTATAGGCATAAAAATGAAGTCCATCATATACAATAAATAGGATATTAAACGATTTTCTGGCAAATTGTTGTGGTTTTTTAAATATTATTTAAACAATACAGACCAGTGTAAATTATTTTGTTATGGTTTGGATATGGTTTCTTTATGTGTTTAAGATCCTGCATGTTTGCTGTCCCGGGGATGCCCTTCCTACCGCATACTCTGTATTTTCTTTTATTGGTGTTGAGAGTAGTTTTCTTTTTTCCCCATCAAAATTGATGCTATTCAACTTTTATTTACTGTAGTTTATTTTTTTTCCAGGCACAATTTGCCCAAGCGCGAGCACCAGGTTTGGCACCATTACCTACAGGAATTGCAGGATTCCACCCTGGGACACCTAGGCTACCCCATCCACATCTCTATTTTGGTCAAGGTACTCCTGGGTTGATGCCCCCTGCTGGATATGGCTTCCAGCAGCAACTCTTTCCTGGAATTCGCCCAGGTGTTGGCCCGAATATGGTTATGCCATTCCAATTTCAAAGGCAAGGACAAGCTGGACAAAGAATGGATTTAAGAAGAGGTGGAAACACTCAACAGCTGCAGCAGCAGGTACATATTAATTGAATTGTATTAAGCCTTATTTTCTCAGTTAACCTTTAGATTAGGATGCCCTGTAAGAATATATTTTCAATCTAAAATTTGGTTGCAAACTAGAAAAATTAGGTTTTACTTGAGTAATATAGATATCAAATGGTATTAAGTATTACTTAAGTAATACATACCAAACAATATTAAGCATTGTTTAATGCTGTTTAATACCAAACAGTATTATGATAAACTGTATGAATTTGTTGTCAAGCTGAAATTTGGAAATAAACAAGAAAATTTATCTTTTGACTTTTTAATCATATATGTGGCTTCCAATGTGAAGAATTTTCATCTCACTTCATACTCTTGTATTAGCCTTCTCAATTGCTGGTTCAGTATACAGGTGATGCTCATTAAGAGTCCTAAGGCGTCTCAAAATTAATTGTTGTATCTGTTTCTAGATTTCCTTTTTAGCTCCAATAAGGGAAGGAGAGATGGCTGTCCTTTTCTTTTTCCCTCTGTTCCTAGTTACAGGAGCAATAAAGCCTTGTTAAAGTTTTGACAATTACTTGGCTGAAAAAATTGTTTTGGGATCAACTGTTTGATTAGATCTCTTTTGTTTTTGGGTCAGGCATTTGATTAAATCTCTTTAATTGTGTTTTTTATGAATGCCAGATCATTTCAAATGCAAGTTTTAGTTATTTTATTGGTATAACTGTGACTTCTAACGGTGACAATTTTATTTTTGATTGAAATTAGTGGATGCCTCGAAACTCCAATAATGGTTTCAGCAGATGCATGTCAAATGGTAGAAATGGTGACCCATCTGTGGTTCCTCAAGCTCTTATGGGCCAAATGATGCCATTGCCTTTTGATGGGTCGGAAATACCAGCATCTCCATCTGATGCCCAGCGTTCCGGACCAGTGCCCAGGTCAACTCTTGCTTCTACTTTGGCTTCTGCTAACCCCGAAACTCAGCGAATGGTACTCTTTTATCCTGTCTGTCCATCTTATTATAATTTATTTTTAAAATTGTATGGTTTAAGTTTACTAAGTCGTCAAAATAAACGAATTTGCTGCTGTCATTTACTAGCTAGATCTTTTTTCTAGAACTAATGTACTTATTGTGTTAAAATCATAGATACTGGGGGAGCAGTTATTTCCTCTTGTGAAGCGTCTTGAGCATGAGAATGCAGGAAAAGTGACTGGTATGTTGCTGGAGATGGACCAGACAGAGGTGCTCCATCTCATTGAATCCCCAGATGCCTTGAAGAAGAAAGTTGCCGAGGCCCTGGATGTGCTTCGTTTAGCAACAACAACGGGTTCTGATCTTGGTGATCAGCTTGGTTCTCTTAACTCTGAGTGAATGAACTTCAGTTAGTAGATTTGTTGCCTGAGGACCCAAATTTTTGTAGGGTTGGTGAGCTGTGAACATGGCGTTTTCCTTCTTGGATTGTGTTTCATTTTGCAGTGGGTTTTCTCGGAAGTTGAGATAGAAATTCTTTTAGGGTTCTAACTTAGTGTGGAAGGATTTCAAAGACCTGGAATTTACTAGGGTTATTATCTATTCGTTTTATTTTATTTTAACTGGAGGATGTGGTATTTTAATATGTTTTGCTGTTTGAAAATTGAGTCTTCTTGCTTTTGTTTTTACTGCATGTCTTTTGATTTAGCCTTAACTCTATTTTAACTACAGCATGTTGTGTATCATTGTTGGCAAGTGTTCAAAGAAATAAGCTTAGAAAATATCCTTTCATCTTTGTATTATAGCATGAAACAACCATGTAAATTACCAAGATCAAGAAAAGATAAAAATTGGAACACCCACTTCTAATAAACGTGATTGACACAATTCTGTTTGCATTTCGCTTTCTAGTTCTAGCAAATTGAAGTAGTAAAGAACTGGTTTACACACATTTGCATTTCAAACTAGTGCTCCAATAGGAAGTATTTGCCAAATACTGTCCGAAATCCACATGAGGGAGAGGAATGATTCATTGAAAATCGGGGTGGATATCGTCTTCAACTATCTGATCATTCAAGGATGTGTGAAATGCAGCAGAATTCCATTTACCCTTCTGATGATCTTCTAAACCTTTCCCACTTTGAAGCTTCAAGTCATCATCATTATCATATTCTGTAATGTATTCATTCCATTTTGAAGTTGCACCTTTGACTGCTGTTGCCTCTCCCTGCCATGGCACTTTTGCTGAAAGATTGTCATTGTCATCAGACTCATCACTATCTTCTTGAGTTATGTAATCTCTCCATTTGGATGCCCCCATGTCTTTTGAAGGTTGACCTCTCATTAGCACTTCTTCACCAAAATTATCAACAGCATTTGGAAGTGCCCCCTTGTGTTTCAAAGGTTGCGGTCTTACTAGTTCTTTATCAGCAAAAATGTCAACAGTTTGCCTTGCATAATCACTCTGTTTCGAATTCACCATTGGTCCTCCGGGTTTGCTTGGCTGCTTCTCTGCAAAACAAAAGTATCTCGAGTTCTCAACAGAGTCTAGATACTAATGAAGGCCTAAAAGCTTAAAACTCCCCTAGTAGGCTAGTACACATTCCACTGCCAAATTCTTAGGCTATTTCTAATAAAATTCAACTTCATCAAAATGGCGGACACTTCAAAAATCATATACTATCACACATATATGCATTTGGATTAAGAATTTTGACGAGCAAAATCAAACAGTTGAACCAATAATCATGTATATGTAGGCATAACAATATTAACAAGAGAAACCAAGCAATAGAAATACTTAATCATAAATATTGAAGCCATTCATATTAAGAATTTTGAAAAGAAAAATTACTTCAATTCCATGATATATCTCAAGTGTCATTACCTAAAGATCCGAGTTCCTTATTGAAATTCCTTTCTCCAAAAACTGGTCTAAAAAGCTTTCCATTACTCTTCCTAGTATCCAAACCACCAGAAGAGGCAGAATAGTTCCTCAATTTTGGTTTCTTGAACAATGCTTTCGGCATTTCCGTCACAATCATTGGCTCAGACACATTCCCTGCATATCAAAAGTAGCAATTAAGCAGATAAAACATAAACAAACAGGAATTCATTATTTCATTAATTTTCAACACCTGAGTTATCTTTATCTTCTTCGTCTTCTTTTTCCGGATCGATGTACTCGGTCCAATCGGTCCTTTTCTTTTTCCGATTCTCAGCCTGGGATTCGTCTGACGACGAATCTAGGGTTTGTTGGTCTAATTCGAGCGATTGATTCTGTTCGGCAAATTGACGCGACATATTGAAGGTCTGAACGAATTTGCGAACGTCCTTGGCCATGGAAGCCTGAGCAAAGACCTTCAATACTGATTGCTTCTGGTTACAAACCACACAGTTCCATTTGTTGCTGCTCTTCTTCCTCTGCTTCACCTGTGTTGTACATCAACAAATCCAAAAATCCAATACTTGCAATAAGTGAATATATATATATATATATATATATATATATATATGTGTGTAAATATAGAGAGAATTGAAGGATGCCTGCATCGTGGAGCACTGACAACATTGAACCGCGATGAAAATGGTAGACATATTTCGCTTTCATCTCTCTCTTTCTGTCTCTTGTATGTGTTCATGCGACTTTTAGGCGCCAAAATGTATTCAAACTTTGGACGTTTTTAGTAATGTGAGCGGAAATTCAAAATTAGTTGTATTTTATTATATGGATTAGCAACAGTTCCGTGCCTTCAATACGGTATGAACGGTGAGATTTATCCCAAACTTTGGACGGTCCAGATGAATTATTGAGTGAGCGGGAAATTCAAAATTATTTGTATATTATTAGATAGATAGATAGATTATTTTAGCTTAATTGGCTTTGGGGAGGGGTTTATAGGGCATGTTTGGTTATACTTTTTGTGTTGGGATGATAAATGCAATTTAGTTTTATGGCCGTAAAATGAATCAAATAGTTCGGTCTCGATTCATACTCGTTTGATTAAAAGTTCGATTCGAGTTTGATTCGAAATATATATAATTCAAATATGAACAAAATTTAAAGTTTGATAAATTATTCGAACTTCTTCAAATTATAATTTTCTATTAATATTCGGATCATATTCGCTCGAAAAGTTCAAAGTTCGATTTGAGATCGTGCTCGACTTATTAGCTAAACGAATGTCAGTCAAACTTTATTTTATACTCGATAAATTTTGTGAACTAAATCTGAGTAATTCAATACTCGGCTCAACTCGATTCATTTACACCCCTATTCAATTTTTGTCATTTGCGTCTGACTGTAAAATTAAAATGAAATAAAACTTTGAATACTCCCTTCATATTAGTTTAACTTTTCTGGTCAAATTGACTGATTTTAAAATTAAAAATGAAGTATATTTATTAATGTTTTAAAATCCATAAAAATTAGTAGTAGTAAATTTTGTATAATTTTATTATGATTATAATTTCTTAAGTTATATTTATAAGTAAATAATATAAATTTAGATTACAAAATAATTAATTCTTCATTAAGTAGTACTGTAGTAGTGAAGATTCGCTTGAAGAAAATATGGGTGTTACTGAATAAATTGTTTACTATACGAGCTAAAGAGAAATGGTATTGGTGAGTTGTATATTTTATTTATGGTAGTTGATATTGTTAAAATAAAAAAGATAGTGTCAAAATAACAAGTGTTATTTAAGGTGTTAAATTTTGATCAAATAATTATAAAAGTGTTAAATATATATTTGCTCTAATAATTTCATTTTCAGTTTGACAATTCAATTGTTTTATGTTAATTGTTAAATCCACAACACTTTTTGTTATTTTTATAATAAAAGTGTCGCTGTAGATGTATAACGATGGTGAAAACCGTAGTTATATGATCTATAGCGATATTTTTATTGTGGAAATAACAATTTCTGTTATGAATTTAATAATTTTCTAATCTTATTTGTAGTTTCATTTGTTCATGTCATGGGTGTTCTCACCCACCAGGATTTAGGTTTAGTGGGGGCTAATTTTGGTACAATATATTTAATAGAAAATATAAATAATTAATACTGTATATATTTAACCACTATACATAAGAGTATTTTTTTTATTATCATAAATTCATTAATCACAAAAGAGAAACAACATCTTTAACATAGTTTATATAAAATGGGTAAATTCATTCTCATAATTAGGGTAAATGCCAATGAAATATGGAATAAAAATAAATTCTATAAGAATTGTCTATAAACTAGTGTCAAACTATACATTTTGAGAGAAAATCAAGGAGTTTTGATTGTGTTAAAATAATTAAATAGATTTTACCATAGCAAATAATATTTGCATAATCAATTAAAAAATCAAAACAACTTGATCTTATTTAAAAATATAAATTTGTCAATTCTAATTTTCAGACAATTCATATAGAATTGATTCTTTATTAAACAATGTATAAATCTAGTAGGGATGCAAGAACAAAAAATATATATATCAAAGAAAAGAAAAAAAGAAAAAACTAGTGAAGACAACGACCTTCACTTGACCTGCCCCCGCTGTATTCACAGCGGCGGATCCATCTTAGGGCAGAGGAGACAATTGATCGCATTGAATTTTCAGAGGGTTAATTTGTCCTCATCTCCCGACCCTCTATATAAAGTGTTTATCTAAAAAATTAATGAATGTCTCAAATTTGTACACACTTTACTCTTTCTTTTTCAGTCATCTAGCCACAACGTTAACTCATCAAATAAAAATTCTTTCAAGGCATATTGTAATTTTTATTTTTTATAATTTCACAAATTTAGTAATTGTTTGTGAATTTTTGCAATAATGTCGACCCCCCAAAAAAACAAAAAAAAAACTCAAAGATGAATAATTATTTAGTAACTTGCATTATTGAACATGATATTTTTGTACCTATTGAAAATGACTATCATGCAACAATTTCAAGTTATAGAGTCTCAAAAAATATTATTGTAAATAATATATGAATATTATTTAATTTTGTAATTTATTATATTATATTTTTTATTTTTTTATTGAGAAATTTTCTTCAAATTTGACCTAATTGAACCAAAGCTGGATCCGCCCATGCGTATCCAGGTGTTCACCTAGAAAGAAAATTCAAAATTAACCTTTGACGAATAAGACATAAAAAGGAGAAGAGAATAGCGAGAACACAGCAAAAGCTTAAACGAAAAGATGATGCTTCCCTTTCTTTGAACTTTTCAGTTTTGGAGTGTAAAAAGAATCGGGATAAATCAATTTTTGGTACATGTATTAGGACACGATAATTTGGTACCCAAAGTGAAAAAAATTACAAATTGGTGATTGTCTTTCGAAAATGTTACTGTTTCTGTTAAACATTAGGGATACGACTTACAATTTGATCTAGAAGTGAAAAAAAATTCTAAAATGATGATTGTCTTCAAAAAAATTTTGTAATCTGGTGCTTATCTTTCCAATTTTAAATAATCGTTAAAATTGATCCAACTGGGATAAACATACATAGAGAGAAAGCGAAGTCGACGTGAAGAAGATCGCTCGATGTTTTGTTCCATCTTTTCTTGCCTCCCACATTCGCACCATTGCTTCCACAATAGCACCGACTTAGGAACTACGGTGTAATCCATTCATTTTTGTTGCATGAACTACAATCTTCTTCCCCGATTTTATTTATGATTCCACTCAAGACGAAATTTCATCCTTTCAATTAAACATCGAAAACCCTTTAATAAACATATAGAACCAAGTAATCAAATGGAGAATCGAGACAGAAGAAGAATGAGAAGAAAGAAGGAGACGGAAGAAGAAACCATAATTTTCAAAGCAGAATAAAGATGAAACCCCTCTTGTTTAGCTGAATTGTAACATTTTCGAAAGACAATTACTGGGTTGTAACTTTTTCACTTGGTATCAAATTATAAGTCGTGTCCTAATGTTTAGCGAATTGTAACATTTTCGAGTCTGACAATCACCAATTTGTAACTTTTTTTTCACTTTGGTATCAAATTGTAAGTTAGGTAATAAAATTCTGGACTCAAAAGTTGATTTATCCCAAAAGAATCTTGTATCCTTTTATTTGATGCTCAGTTTTTCCCTTAAAAGTATTTTTAATTTTAAGGGTAATATTATGCGTCAACATGGACGGTGAGATTTATCCTAAATTTTAGACAGCCCAGATGATTTATTAGGGTGAGCGGGAAATTCAAAATCAATTATATTTTGTTAGATAAATATAAAAAAAATATTATAACCAACATATTAATAACATATCATTTAAAGTACCTAAAACCAAAAATTAAAAATCCCTAACATTATCGTAATTTTAATTTTGAGAAATGCTGATAGATACTTATTGAGTTATTGTCCAAAATCCAAATATTTAGAATACTACTATGTAATCTTAGGAGTAAAGGGCTTGTTCTTGTCATTGTAGAATAAATTCTTCAATTATTTTTAATATTTATTAGGCTTTAAATTTCATCATTCAATTATTTTCAATATTTTAGTTATTTGAAACAAATAAAACCACACAAAATTATATATTTGTGTGCCTTGAGTAGCGTTAAGATATTATTTACTTATTTATATAAATTCAAAATATTATTATCTACCTTAATTTTTAATTTTTATAAAGAATTTTAAATCCCTTGACTTCAAATTATTAGATTATTATTAACTTTTAAAAATTAATTTAAAATATTTTAAAATTGAGTTAATTTACTAAAAATTATAAAATAATAAATTAGTAACACTTTTTAGATAATTTATAATAGGTATTAATAATTTAAATTTAAAAATATTTTAAATTGATTTTAAAAAAGTATCTTATATTTTGGAGGAAGTATTAATATTTTGAATAGGGTTTCTCTAATTAAACCCTCTCTCTGGTTACGTGAGTATTAGGAGAGGAATATGGAGAATGATATAGAGAGAATTCTTTGGACCGAACAACAAATCTCTCAACGAATCTCCGAACTCGCCTCTCAAATTACCCTAGACTTCAACAATAACCCACTCTCTCCGGTCATTATCGGCGTTGCCACCGGTGCATTTCTGTTCCTCGCCGACCTCGTCAGAAAAATCCCATTACCAGTCACTGTCGATTTCATTCGTTCGGGCACCCAATCCAACGGTGCCCCACTAATTTCCTTTGATTTGAAGCTCGATATTCAGGGAAAGCACGTAATTCTGGTAATTATTGTTAATAATTCCTCAGTTTAAAGTAAAGTAGTAGTTTTTTGTTTTAATCTTTAGTTTTTAGTTCAAGGCGTTGCGTTCATAAATTTTGGAGGGTTTAAAGTAATGGCCTGTTTGATATCGTTTAGTTAAAGCTTTAGAATTGAGATGAATAGTTTAATTTTGGGACTGCTATGTCTTCATTTCTAATTATGAGAATTGTTTAATTTTGAACTGATATGTCTTCATTTCTAATTATGAGACTTGAATTATATTCAATATAATTGTTTTCCATATTTTTTTTATGCTAATCTTTGTTGGGTTTGTTGCAGTATTAGTGTAGTTTGTGTCTATACATATATAGTATAGAGGTGTATCTTCAGGGTTTATCTTATTAGCTTGTTCTGATAATTAGGTGGGGTGGGTTTTACTCAACCGCAAATATCTAAGTTGTAATACCCCTTTTCGAAATTATCTAAGTTGTAATACCCCTTTTCGAAATAGAAAGAGAGGTTACGCACAAAACGTAACAAAACTTACAAAACAATTTGAGAGCTCTATGCCACAAAATGAATATATCTAATAACTGATAAATCTCACAAGTCAAACCATAGTAAATGCGCTCAAATCACAATATAATATATTTATTACAACGCCAATAGCTAAATAACTCCATAACACAAATTGAAGTATCAAAGCCTAAACAAAATATTTAAACCACTTGGATAAAAGGTGATGTGGACATGTCTAGCTTGAACGGGAATGGAAATCATGGAGCGGATTCGGTGCGAGTTCCGATTGGTCCCATGACGAAAGCTTAAACTAAATGGTTTAAGGAAGGACTTAACGGGCTTATTCAAGAAGTTTGGAGTGATATGGTTGCAAGTTCGAAAGAGTTTCAAGAGGATTCCAAACTTATTAATTAATTTGGTTCAAGTGTTTTCTTCAAGGCAAGCGATAGAGAAAACAACGAAGGAGAGTTTCTGGACAAGCGGCGCTGCTGCGCCAGAGAACATGAAGAACTTGGTGCTGCTGCACCAGAGAACATGAAGAACTTGGTGCTGCCGCGCTAGAGAACATGAAGAACTTGGCGTTGCCGCCAAGTATCCAGAGAATTTTGATTAGTTTGCCGCCGCGCTAGTGTTGGTAAAGAAGAGGCGCCGCCATTGCTGCATTTATGGCGACAAATAATCCCTAGAGGAATGGTATTTGTGTCATTGTTGTTGTTGGCTTAACGGCACATTGACTAAATAGCTAGTCACGACAAGATGATTTTGAGGCACGCGTTTTTGACCAAATTTGTAGGGATTTTCATATCTTTTCAATTCTAATGTAATTAGGAATGTTTTTAGTTAGGTTTTTGATAAGATTTTTATTCCAATTTTGTTTATCACTTAGTAATCCATTCCTTATTGGATTTTAGGGTTTCTTATTAGTATAAATAGGCATGGATGAATGTAATTCATAACAATTATTCAATATTGATTTATATCATTTGTAAGATCCAAATTTTTTTTAAATAAAAGGAATTTCCTTTATTTATTATTTTGAAATAGTAAGGGTTGATTTGATTAATGTGGATAGTTAAGGGTTAAATCTGTAAATATTTCAAAATAAGCAAGTGGTTATAAAATATTCATTGTTGTCGGGGAATATTCGTTTGGTCGTGGAATATTAAATGCGGTCGGGAATATTAAATGCATTTACGCAGCTGTGACCGTGTGTAGAGCCCCATGTGAAAGCGATTGATGAAGAAAGCGACAAATATAAGTTGTTTTTAAATAACGGCGTAGTTATTCACAATTATCTTGTTGGAATAATTGGTTAAAACACACTAATCGCGTTGTTGAGCAAGAAGATACCGGTATTGCACCAATTATTGATTCTTACGTAAGAAAGCCTTTACTCAATAATGGTTACGATAATTCTTTATTCGATTATTTTATTGAGTTAATAATTCTTTGCGTTGATATTTTATATTCTTTGTTGTTTGATAATTGTCATTTACGGTATTTTTCATTATCGAAGCAATAATTCATATTATCTGAATAATATTATTAGATAACATTATTGGCGATGTCTAGAAAGTTACATACAGGAGAGGTTTGGTCACCTAATTGCGGCCAAGAAGAAGAAATTCTTATTGGAAGCCCCCCTTTCTCTGAGGGCTATGCAGTTTGTCGATATTGTGATTCTGTAATATTATTTGTGAATAATTAATTATTGATTTATATGATGAGGAAAATATTGATTTTATGTGGATATAGATGGAGAAAATTTTTAAAAATGACAATTGTTGAAAATTAATATTTTATCTTTTACGATAAAATAATTCATTTAAATATATTATTTTAATATATATATTAACGGTGATATTTTTACAACGAATGTGGGATATATGAGTATACTGAGGAGGAAGAGTATTTTTTGTTGCAATAAATGTTTAAAACATGTTAAACATGTCGGTGGACCCCATTTATGGTGAAATTTGATTATATAACTGTAAAATTGCCCGTTTGTGAATTTGATTCAATTTCTATTTGGAATTTGGAAAAACTTTCTTCCGCAAAGTTGTAGAGAATTGAATTTCCTATAAAAACCCATGAGATTGAATTTTTCGATGAAAGGGCTATTTATTATGAATTATTGAAGTTTGAAGCTCAAAATAATTAATTTTGGAAGTTTAAAATAATTTAAATTACAAAAACGTTTTCTTACTTTTTGAGAGGTGGGTTACATGTGTGGTCGATGGTTGAGTGTGCGTATGAGAGATTTTGAAAAATATAATAATATTTAATAAATTTTCGCTTTGGTGTTCTAAGCAATTTCTATAAATAGGGTCTTGGGTTAGAATTGAAAATCACACCGTAAACTGAAAGTTTTCTCTCTATATTATTGGCGTATTCTTGTGAGTATTTTGAGTATACTTTGAGTATTGTTAGGCGGTCTGAGTTCCTTCAAAGACTATACCCAGTTATTCTAGCTAGAAATCTTGATCTTTCGAGGTAAGGAATATTATTTTTTTCGTAATGATATTATTTCTTCAATATCATTATCTTTGAAATGTTGATCCGAAGTTTTTATCAAATTTGAAACTTTTTCTACGTATCGAGGTTACTTATTCACGGGTTCTTATTCATGAGTTCTTATTCACGAGTTCTTATTCATGAAGTTCTTATTCACGAGTTCTTATTCACGAGTACTATTAATGAAGCGTGAAGATGTTTTTGTGGAATTTCTATCTTTTGGTGTGAGATTCTTATTCACGATACGGCCTTTATTCACGATATCTGATCTTATTCATAGAAAAATAAAATTTCTTCTTTTTGTCAAAATATCTATTCGGATACTAACTCGATTGTATCCATGTTTTGATCATTCTTGAATTTTACACCACTATGATTATTTTTGAGGTATTTTTGGGCGTGGATAAAAACCAATACTGAATCCTTAATCCTTAATCCTTGTCATTTTGTTTCTTTGGATTCGTTTCTTTAAAAAAAAATATTTTCATCATCCTCGGTCTTAAATGATGATATTATGGAATATCTTTGGCACAGTAGTGCAAAGATGAATGATTTCTTAAGAATATCTTTGGCACTGTAGTCAAAGATGAATGATTTTGAAGAATATCTTTGGCCGTAGTCTGCAAAGATGAGCAGTGTTTAAATGAACATGACCCGGTGATGAATATCTTTGGCTGTAGTGCAAAGATGAATATTTGATTCAGGATGTATATTGATTGATGTTACAGGATAAAAGATGAGCGATGAACTTTTAAATTCATACATAGAAGATAGTAGTTTGCATTCTCTACTTAACTCTTCTAATGAATTATTATTTCGCTGCGAATATTGATTTAAAATTTGTTGTCTATCAGATTCTATTATATTTTTCCTGTTGAAGACTAACGATAATTTGTTGTATATTATCTTAGTCATAATATTCTTTCTTGAGCTAGTTGAGCTCACCCTTTTCCTTTTTGTTCCATTTTTCTCGGGAGGCGAGAATATAGCGATGCTTAGTGGGGGTATGGAATGAAGGTTTTAGAAAAGATTGTTTAGTAGTCCTCACCATTTTTGTAAAATAATATATCAATAAATGTGATGAGGATTTATTTGAGTATAGATATTATGTCAGAAGATAATATTTGTATTCAAACTCACGCTTTCTTGTTGTAATAATAAAGTTGTAGTTGTTTCATACCACGTATTGACAACTCGGAATAGGTGATGTATACCTATTTTGGGGGCGTCACAGTTAGTATCGAGCTTAGGATATGATCTCTGGCGGAGATCGGGGAATAGAACTAGGAGGAGAGGCAGAGTAAATCCTTGCTAGTGTGTCCTACCTAAGCTTATTTGTTAGTTAGTCAAGATATATAGGGATATTATGTGATATATTGATTTCCTTAATTAACCCTTGTTTTATGGCGGTGATTTGAGAATGTCGAATGAGAATATTAACAATGAAAATGAGACCAGTGGAGATGCTGTACTCACCAACGAGGAGAAGCGTACAGCAGTGGCAATGTTCCTCCCGTGAACAACACCATTGAAGCGAGATGATGAGCGAGGGATGTTTAGAAGTTTTTCATAGATTCATGCAAAATCGACGAGGAAACTCGTGTTCAAAATCTGAGGAGGAAATGATAGCAATTCACGGGTTGTCACAGCCCAAGCGATTCAAAGAGTTGGGACCACGAATTTAAGGAAAAAGCGGATCCGAACATGGCGTAAGCGTGGGTCAAACAAATTACCAAGATATTCGATGTCTTGGGATGCACGGAGAACGAAGGTTCCATTCGCCACCTTTATGTTAAAAGTGGCGAAGGCGGACTCTTCGGTGGAGAGTCGTGAAGCGTACTCCATCGGTACCTTTTCGGCATGTCTTGGGAGGCGTTTTTGAAGCTATTTAATGACAAATACTTTCACGAAAGTGTTCGTCGTATGAAGGAAGTGGAGTTCATCAGATTAGAACAAAACAACATGGCGGTGTCTCGATGACGAGGCAAAGTTTGCAGAGTTATCGTGGTTTGCACCTCATTTGGTGGAGAATGAGGAACGATGACGCGGATGTTTCTTAGAGGTTTGAAACCCGGATACGCCAAGATCTCATTTCATAAACTTTCTCTCTATTCGGATGTTGTAAAAGCAGGGCTCAATTATTAGAAGCGAGATAACGAGTACGGTCAACCGAGGACCCTGACCGAGGATCGTACCGGAGATAGCGATCAGCAGAATAATGATAACTGCGGAGAAAAAAAGCAGAGCGGACAAAAATGGTTACCACTCTGGTTGTAATCATGGCATGAAAATAGAAAAAGCGAGTCGGGAGGAGATTTTAAAAGAGGAGATTTAACAACGACCATGTGAAGCAGCGGTCTTGGCGGCAGAAAGAATCGGTTCTAAGGGAGGAGAACGACCACATAGGTCGTATCTACAAATGCGGAAAAGAGGGACATATCGGTCCAAAGCGCCCACAACAGTTCAAGGTATGCTATAATTGTGGAAAGGAAGGACATATCGCTCGAGATTATGCGATGAATGAAACCTAGTTCAATGGGACGGTGACTCGAAAAAAGATCGCCCCGAGGAAAAGTCGAAGTCAACGATTAGGAAGAAGCGTTTGTTGTATTTGGTCATAATGCGAGGAACCTAAGCGAGGTGATCACGGGTAAGCTATTTATAAATTCTTGCGAAGTTTATACCTTACTTGATCTGGGTCTTTACCCATTAATTTATCTCTCCTGCATGTGCTCAACGTTTAAACTCGACTTCGGAGAAATTAGACTTTAACCTATCTGTGGAAACTCAGTTAGGAGAAACTTTCATCACATCCAACATTTATAAATCTTGTTTGATTCAAGTTGGCACCATTACCTTACTGTTGACCTTATCTCTTTAAAGATACTTGCTTTTGATGTGATTTTAGGGATTGATTGGTTAACTACTCATCATGCCAAAATTGATTGTTTTTCGTAAGGTTGTTAGTTTTCATATTCCTAAGCAACACTGTTATCATTTAATTCAAGCAACTAAACCATTAAAATCGATCACCGTCATATCTAATCATAAAGCTATTCGTTTATTAAAAAAGCGGATGTCAAGCTTTCTTAGCCCATGTTATGGATTTGAATAAAGACACGTCAAATTTGAATAATATTCTGTTGTTATTGACTTTCCGACGTATTTCAAGAAGAACTTCCGGCCTACACCCCAGGCGTGAAGTTGAATTCTTTATTGATCTTGAACACGCATAAAGCCTATTTCTAAAACCCCATATCGAATGGCTCTATTGAACTTCAGGAGTTAAAGGTCCAACTACGAGAATTGTTGGACATCAATTTCATTCGATCTAGTACATCTCCTCGGGGTGCTCTGTTTTATTTGTAAAGAAGAAAAGCGGGAGTATGCGACTTTGTATTGACTATCGGGAATTGAACCATGTCACCATCAAGAATAGGTATCCTCTACCTCGTATTGATGACTTGTTTGACCCGATTCTGAGGGCACAATTCTTTTCAAAATCGATCTTCGATTCGGATATCATCAATTTGAAGATTAGAAGCGAGGATATTCAAAGGCGCCTTGAGAACTTCAGTATGGGCATTATGAATTCTTAGTCGTGTCTTTCGGACTAACTAATGCTCCTGCGGCTTTCATGGATATGATGAACCGAGTATTCAAGGAATATTTGGATCAATTCGTTGTTGTCTTTATTGATGACATCCTCATATATTCCAAAAGTCGTGAAGATCATGAGCACCATTTGAAATTTGGTACTCCAAAGGCTTCGTGAAAACCAACTATATGCCAAATTGAAGAAATGCGAGTTCGGCTGGAAGTAGCATTCCTTGGGCACGTGGTGTCGAAACATGGAGTATCTGTTGATCCCGCGAAGATTGAAGCAATCAAAGTTGGGAGCAAATGAAGTCGGTGGTGAAATGACGTAGCTTTTTGGGCTGGTGGTTATTATCGGAGATTCGTGGAAGGATTTTCTCGAATCGCTACTCCATTAACTCGCCTAACTCGGAAGGATACAAAATTCGTTTGGAGTGAAGAATGCGAGAAGAGTTTCCAAGAGCTTAAGAGGAGACTTATTTAAGACTGTTCAACAATACCATCCGGTTCGGATGGATTTGTTATCTACAACGATGCTTGAGCAAAGGGTTAGGATGTGTTCTCATGCAACGTGGGAAAGTCATAGCTTTATGCCTCATGACAACTTAAAGAGTATGAGAGGAATTATCCTACTCATGATCAGAGTTAGCGGCCCGATCGTTTTCGCGCTAAAAATATGGAGGCACTATCTATATGGGGAGAAAGTGGAGATATATTCGGACCATAAAAGCCTTAAATATTTCTTCACTCAAAAAGAACTCAACACGCGCAATGACGTTGGCTCGAGCTATTGAAAGACTACGACCACCTTATTGATACCATCACAGTAAAAGCGAGCGTGGTGGCGACGCATTGAGTAGAAGATCGTATGCGAGGAGCGAGTGCGATGATGTCAAGTATACGTAGAGAGCCAACTTTAATAGAAAAAGTTAAGGTTTTCGAGCCACGGGCCGGAGGCGATCGTATGAAGAAGAAAGTACAAGAAGGAGCTATTAGGGGCGAGAATTGATGAAGAAGGAATACTTGAGTCCACTCTAGACTTTGTGTTCTAACGACTTTGATTTGAAGTACAAGATTATGATGGAGGCACACTGATACACCATTTGCAATCCATCTGGAAGTACTAAAATGTATCGTGATCTTGACATACATTTTGGTGGAACAATATGAAGAGAGAGATTGCAAAGTTTATCTCGATGTGTTTAACTTGCCAGCGTGTAAAGGCGGAGCATCTTGTACCTAAGGGTCAGATTGCAACCACTTGAGATTAGGAATGAAAGTGGGAACACATTACTTATGGATTTCGTTACGGGTCTTCCTACGGTTTCTCAAGGCATCAATGCTTTATTTGGGTTATTGTTGATAGATTAACCAAGTTGCGCTCATTTGCCGATCACGGAGACTTATTCCTTGAGCGTCTTCTTTAGTATATGCGTGAATGAGATTGTAAGGTTGCATGGCATGCCAAGATCCATAGTTTGGATCGTGACCCAAGATTCACTTCAAGATTTTGGGTTAGCTTGCAAAAAGCTATGGGCGCGGATTTACAATTTAGTTCAAAGATACCATCCCCAAACCGGACGGACAATCGAGAGAGGACTATTCAAACTTTTGAAGATCTATTAAGACTACGTGTCCTAGACTTCAAGGGTAGTTGGGATAAGTATTTACCATTGGTGGAATTCTCCTACAACAACAGTTATCGAGGCAAGTATAGGTGTGGCTCCATTTGAAGCATTATATGGGCCGAAAATGTCGTTCTCCGATATGTTGGGATGAGGTGGGTGAAACAACATTGTTGGGACCCGAAGTTAAATGCGTATATGACTACGAAAAGATCCAAATGATTCGACAGCGTATATACAAACGGCACAAGATCGACAAAAGAGTTATGCGGATCTTCATCGAAAGGACGTGGAATTTAGTGTAGGGGATCATGTATTGTTGCGAGTTGCTCCATGGAAGGAGTTACAAGATTTGGGAAGAGAGGAAAGCTCGATCCACGATTTATTGGTCCATTTCAAATTCTTGATAGAGAGTAGAAATGTAGCTATAGACTTGCGTTACCTCAAAGAGTATGTCTCGTGTTCATAATGTGTTTCATATATCGTGCTTCAGTAAATATGTGAAAGACCCGAACCACGTTATTGAGTTAGAAACCAGGACGAGATAGCCAGAAGACTTAACGTATGAGGAGGTACTGTCGAGATCTTGGATAGGAAGGGAGCATGTCCTACCAAGAAAGGTCATACCACAAGTTAAAATTTTGTGGAGGAATCATCTTTATAGAGGAAATGACACAGGAATTGGAAAGCGGAAATGAAAGCGAGGTATCCTCACCTTTTTGAAACACCAGATATCGCACGTCGATTTCGAGGACGAAATTTCATAAGGAGGGAGGTTGTAAGATCCGAAATTTTTTAAATAAAAAGGAATTTCCTTTATTTATTATTTTGAAATAGTAAGGGTTGATTTGATATATGTGGATAGTTAAGGGTTAAATACGCAAATATTTCAAAATAATGAGTGGTTATAAAATATTCATTGTTGTCGGGGAATATTCGTTTGGTCGTGGAATATTAAATGCGATTACGGAATATTAAATGCTGACCCGACAGCCTGTGACCGTGTGTGGGCCCCTTAACGGAAAGCGATTGGATGAAGAAAAGCGACAAATATAAGTTGTTTTTAAATAATGGCGTAGTTATTCACCAATTAATCTTTGTTGGAATACCGGTGGTAAAAAACACACACTGTCTGGCGTTGTTGAAAAGAAGACTGCGGTATTGCACCAATTATTGATTCTTACGTGAAGAAGGCCTTTACTCGATAATGGTTACTGATAATTCTTTATTCGATATTTTATTGAGTTAATAATTCTTTGCGTTGATATTTTATATTCTTCATTGTTTTGATAATTGTCATTACACGATATTTTTCATTATCGAGCAATAATTCATATTATCTCGAATAATATTATTAGATAACATTATTGGCGATGTCTAGAAAGTTACATACAGGAGAGGTTTGGTCACCTAATTGCTGCGCCGAAGAAGAAATTCTTATTGGAAAGCCCTCTTTCTGAGGCTGCTGGTTGTCGATATTGTGATTACGTAATATTATTTGTGAATAATTAATTATTGATTTATATGATGAGGAAAATATTGATTTTATGTGGATATAGATGGAGAAAATTTTTAAAATGACAATTGTTGAAAATTAATATTTTATCTTTTTCGATAAAATAATTCATTTAAATATATTATTTTAATAATATATTAACGGTGATATTTTACAACGAATGTGGGATATATGAGTATCTGAGGAGGAAGAGTATTTTTGTTGCAATAAATGTTTAAAACATGTTAAACATGTCGGTGGACCCCATTTATTGATTTGAAATTTGATTATAGCTTTGTAAAATTGCCCGTTTGTGAATTTTGATCAATTTCTATTTGGAATTTGGAAAAATTTCTTCTGCAAAGTTGTAGAGAATTGAATTTCCTATAAAAACTCATGAGATTGAATTTTTACGATGAAAGGGCTATTTATTATGAATTATTGAAGTTTCAAGCTCAAAATAATTAATTTTGGAAGTTTAAAATAATTTAAATTACAAAAACGTTTTTCTTACTTTTGAGAAGTGGGCTACATGTGTGGTGATGGTTGAGTGTGCGTATGAGGATTTTGAAAAATATAATAATATTTAATAAATTTTACTGCTTTTTGGTGTTTAAGAATTTCTATAAATAGGGTGCTTGGGTTAGAATTGAAAATCACACCGTAAGCTGAAGTTTTCTCTCTATATTATTGAGCGTATTCTTGTGAGTATTTTGAGTATACTTTGAGTATTGCTAGGCGGTCTGAGTTTCCTTCAAAGACTTATACATGGGTATTCTAAATTTGTAAATCTTGATCTTTCGAGGTAAGGAATATTATTTTTTCAGTAATGATATTATTTCTTCAATATCATTATCTTTGAAATGTTGATCTGAAGTTTTTATCAAATTTGAAACTTTTTCGTATGGGGTTACTATTCATGGGTTCTTATTCATGAGTTCTTATTCACGAGTTCTTATTCAGCGAGTTCTTATTCACGAGTTACTTATTCATGAAGCGTGAAGATGTTTTTGTGGAATTTCTATCTTTTGGTGTGAGTTACTATTCACGTATCTAAGCCTTTATTCACGTATCTGACACTATTCACGATATCTGGTCTTATTCATCGAAAAATAAAATTTCTTCTTTTTATCCAAAATATCTATTCGGATACTAACTCGATTGTATCCATGTTTTGATCATTCTTGAATTTTACACCACTATGATTATTTTTTGAGATATTTTTGGGCGTGGATAAAACCAAGTACGAATCCTTAATCCTTAATCCTTGTCATTTTGTTTCTTTGGATTCGTTTCTTTAAAAAAATATTTTCATCATCCTCGGTCTTAAATGATGATATTATGGAATATCTTTGGCACAGTAGTGCAAAGATGAATGATTTCTTAAGAATATCTTTGGCTGTAGTGCAAAGATGAATGATTCTGAAGAATATCTTTGGCCGTAGTCAAAGATGAGCAGTGTTTAAATGAACATGACCGGTGATGAATATCTTTGGCTGTAGTGCAAAGATGAATATTTGATTCGGATGTATATTGATTGATGTTCTGGGGATAAAAGATGAGCGATGAACTTTTAAATTCATACATAGAAGATAGTAGTTTGCATTCTCTACTTAACTCTTCTAATGAATTATTATTTCACTGCGAATATTGATTTAAAATTTGTTGTCTATTGTGATTCTATTATATTTTTTTCCTGTTGAAGACTAACGATAATTTGTTGTATATTATCTTAGTCATAATATTCTTTCTTGAGCTAGTTGAGCTCACCCTTTTCTTTTTGTTCCATTTTTCTCGGGAGGCGAGAATATAAGCGATGCAGTCGGCCTGGTATGGAATGAAGGTTTTAGAAAGGATTGTTTAGTAGTCCTCACCATTTTGTAAAATAATATATCAATAAATGTGATGAGGATTTATTTGAGTATAGATATTGTCTAGAAGATCATATTTGTATTCAAACTCACAGTTTTACTGTTGTAATAATAAAGTTGTAGTTGTTTCTGTACCATGTATTGACAACTCAGAATAGGTGATGTATACCTATTTTGGGGGCGTCACATCATTCTTGTGAGATCATTCTCTACTTTTGGTTATTTGAAGAAATCCCAAGTTCTTTTCTTGGTTTTTCTTTGAGATTTAAGTTTGACTTGTTATACAACAATTCATAGTTGTGTGTGGCGTTTTCTACCACATCAATCGTCGATTGTATTAAAATTACCGTTTCAATATAAGTGAGGGGTCATGGTGTCGTTGATGTCCATTCAACGCAGAATTCCGAACGCAAGCGATTGTACCGAGATTATCGTCTTCATATAGACGAGAGGGTAAGGTGTTGTGAGCAATCCATCCTACGACTTTGTTAGAAACGATCGGGTCGACGACCACCTCACGCAAGCAAGCGTGTCGTGTCATTTGGTATCAAAGCTAAGTTCCTAACAAGTTACTCATCTTTAAATTTCTATTTGAATTGTTATAAAAAGAGTATAAAAATTTTTCAAATTTTTAATTACAATTGCATGCTATTATTGCGATTCATACCTTCTATAAATTGTTTTATGATAAGTTATTTTTTTGAATTAATTAGTAAAACTGTGAATTTTGCTTGGTGAGTTCAAAAAGAACATATTAGAGAGAATATTTATTGGTAAAAGGCTCAGTAGTGAGATTAATTGAGGTTAAAAGCCAAGTGGAGCGTATACACGAGTGAAACATTGGTTCAAGCGAAACACGCAAGGGAGTGGTGAGGAAACTGTTTTCTACTAACTGTTGTTTTGCAAAAAATATGTCTGGCTCAAAGGATAAAGGAACTTTTGAGGAACCTTCCTCGACATTTGACATGAAGTTTATGTTGGAATCCATGGATAAGGAATGTGGTAGGAAATTGGAGACGGCTATGGAACGGGTAAATGAACGACTTGATCAACTGTCTGAGACCTGAGGAGAATCATCTCAAAAACTTCATAGGGCACATAAAAAAGGGAAGAACGCAACAACGGGAATTTAGAACGGAGGAAACTTACTTTGAAGGTGGATTCAGTGAAGAGGACAATGAATTCGATTTCTTTCATCGGAGACATGGAGCTAGGAAAAGGGGAGATCAAAGGTGGACAATAACTTGGATAACATCAAATTGAAAATTCCAGCTTTTCAAGGGAGGAGCGATCCAGAGGCATACTTAGAATGGGAGAAGATGGAATGAGTATTCGATTGCAACTACTCAGATCTCAAGAAAATCATATTAGCCGTCATAGAATTTTCAGATTATGCAGTTACTTGGTGGGATCAGTTGATGACTAGCCGACGGAGATGTGGGGAATGTCCAATTGAAACTTGGGCGGAGATGAAGGCGGTAATGAAGAAGAGGTTTGTGCCAAGCCACTACCACCGAGACTTGTATCTAAGTTTGCAGAATTTGAGACAATGAAGTAGGAGTGTAGAAGACTACTTCAAAGAGATGGAGATGGTGATGGCTAGGGCGAATATAGATGAGGATAGTGAGGCAACAATGACTCGATTTTCAGCAGGGCTAAATTGGGAAATTACAGATTTGGTGGTAACAACATTATGTAGAGTTGGAGGATATGGTACACATGGCTATCAAAATTGAAAAACAACTTAAGAAGAGAGGTGGCTAACATTCAAATCCTACTACTGGTTCATGGAAGTCTAATGTTAGCGCGAGGAAAAGCCAGCTGTGATCAAACCGAAAATGGATCCTAAGGAAGGAACGACTAACAGGGGATTGCAAGGTAAAACTGAACAACTGTCTTTTAGTCGTAATCGAGATATTGTATGTTTTAAATGTCAAGGCAGTGGACACATTTCTAGTCAATGCCACAATCAAAGAACTATGTTGTTGCTTGACAATGGAGAGGTGGAAACCGAAAGAGAAGATAGTGACACCGATTCTATGTCGCCATTAGAGGAGGTAGATGATTGGGAAGTTGCTGTTTATGGTGAGGTTTTAGTCACGAGAAGGGCATTTAGTACACAGGTGAAAGAAGAAAGTAGTGAACAACGGGAAAATTTGTTGCATACTATATGTCTTGTGAATGGAAAGATTTGTTGTGTTGTGGTAGTGCGTAGACCATAGTGCAGATGTAGAAGAAGTACATGGCTTAGTGGCGGAGCAAAGATGTAGAAGAACTAGTGGAGGAGCCGTGGAGACGAGATGTAGAAGACAGAGTCACAGAAGGAACGAGAGAATGAAAAGAGCAGAAGCAGAGTAGTTTGTACTTGTATAGTTGCATTTAGAATACTAATGAAATTTATTTTTTGTCTCCTCTAAGTTAACTCTTTCATTAATTTACCCCCTTAAACTTATTAAATTACATATTTGCCCCTACCTCTATACCTATATAAAAAAAACCAGTATATGCCTATCCTTTGACATGCACGCCTAATGGCGTGTGGGGTCCACGCGCTTGTTTCTGGATATTTTTTGGAAATTGTTTTTACAAATAATTTGTTTTTATTTTCTAGTCACTTTAATTATTTTTCAAATTTTTTTGAGTAATGAAAAATATTTCCAGAAACTATTTTTAAGTATTTAAAGTGCTTTAAAAATTGTCCAGAAATGTATTTTTGGGCCAAATTTTTTCCCATAAATTTAGAGGCATGTTTACAAGTTCTCCACTTAGAGGTGTTGAGAAATGGTTTGGTTTAGTGTCTTAAATTATTTAATTTTCAATTATTATTTATCTAAAAAATAATTGTATTAAAGAGTAAAAAAAATTCTAGAAAATTCAGAAAATTCACATTATTACATTTTAATGTATATATACTGTTAGAAAAATATTTAGTCAATTTTGAGCAACATTGAATATTTTTTCACATTTATTGTTGTGTAATTATGTGTAAATATTATGTTTATTACGGATATTTATTATGTAGGCGGAAGCGGATGAACCAGAATGTAAATCTACAAGTAACACCACGAACACAGCTATTATGATCCTTCGTACAAATACTTCTCGTCAAATATAGAGTTGTTACTAGCAACAATGCGGATACGAACTCAGATGTTCACACCAAGTACACTCAAACCTATTGATGAAAGCTTAAAAATACTAGAGAGAGTACTTAGAGATAAAGGCATCTGAGAAAAATAATATGTTATTTTTCCTTCACCCTACACTCTGCAAGAATCAATATTTAACGATGAATTCGAATTAATATGGGATAAGTCTACAAGTGATAAAATCAGGAAAGTTATATCATATAGAGTCTTAACCATATCAAGTATTATTTATAATACATCCAAATGATAGGACTCTCTTAATCCCAATTGGGTGGTCCAATATACATACCCAAGTGGAAGTCCATGATCCACGGGTCCGACCCAGATCAATTTCTAACATTTATTATACTTGATATCTATCATCACAAGTATTTGAAAGTAGTATGCACACAAGCCAATCATATTTGATATTATAAAGCATATAATTTGTAACAATCTTATTCGTTTATTAATAAAAATATTCATTTATTAAAGGTTTTAATTTATCAACATGGTGATGTTATATAATATATGATAAACCCATAGTTTTGAGCAATACTTTTAGAGTCATGATGATAATATAATGTTAATGAGATCTAAAGTCTATGATAGCTCACAAACTAAAATTGTTTCCAATCATTGGATTACTAAAAGGGGGATTAATAAATCCGGATACATTGGTACATACATTGCTTGCTCATTGGATAAGTATGATTGATCTCATGATCATTTGTGTGGAGACAGTAAAGAAAATATGTAGGTGCTTATTGGAGAATAAGTTTACTGAACGTAGCTCGATAAAGAATACCTAATGGATATGTGTCTGTCAATATGAATTCATGTAATGATAGTAGTACAAGTGATTCTTAGACTTGAGATTATCATAGTATTTTGTGTATGATGAATTATACTTTGACATATTCTTTAATACCCTTAGGATATATCAAAGGGTATGCTTGAATGTAATAAGTTATACATGGAGATAATGAATGATTAACAAAGAATCTACCGCTTTTAGTAAAAAAAGGGATGTCCTATGTGATTCGATAAATGACAACTCAGTAGTCCTTGGTCAAGGCATAATGAAATTAGAAAGGAGTTTCTAATTTGCATTATTTGGAGTTGTGCATTTAAAAATTGAAATACATATAATTAAATAAAATAAGACTTGGTAGTAATTTCATGTCTTATATTTAATTGAGACATTCTATGGTAGAAGGATTGAATTGTACAGTAACTATTAACTCAAATGTTTTTTATGATTAATGTTGAAATCTATATTATCTATAAAGTCGTTGATCGCTAAGGAGGTTTATCCTTATTATAAAATAAATATTATTTATTTAAATGAATTAAATAATTTAATTTATTTACTTAAATAAGATTAGAACTGTTCTAATTGATTTATTCACAACCGATTTAATATGGAGAACCTAAATGGTCACACCTGTAAGACCCCAACTTTTTGAATAAAGATTAAATTTTCTCGAAATATATTTTTGAATATTATGGTGTGGATTTGATATAATGTTATACTTGTGGGTAATATTTACAAATTTTGCAAAGTACGCAAGTTGTTATATAATAATCAATTGATCGGTGAATATTCTTTTTAACAGGGAATATTCGTACAATGGCACAATCATTGGTGGACTCCCCACAACGAAATTATTGTCGGATTGAGAAAACGACAAAAATACTTTATGAAAATAACGGCGGAAGTTTTACCGTTAACTGTTGAACTACCCGGTAGTAAAAGTAGTCTGATGTCTGGCGTGGTTGCGTAGTAGCATACCGGTATTGATTATTGATGCTTACGTGAGAAGTCACTCGGTTATACTCGATTATTCTTCTGATAATAATTGCGATCATATCTCTCATATTATTGATTCGATTATTGTCATAGTATCATCTACATAATATGTTATTTTATTAAATCAATAATTGAGATGACAAAGTTATTCATATTATTAAATTGCAATATTTACAATGTCTAAAAATTTTGTCAAGGAGAGGTTTGGTCACCTAATTGCGCGCCAATAGGGAGAAATCCTTATTGGAAAGCCACCTCTTTTCTGGGAACAACCTGATTGATAAATATTGTGAGTTATAATATTAATGATGAATGTTATTAAGATTGAAGTTGTGTTCGGAGTTGAATTTGGAGACGCGGACGTGATATTTGAGTCCGGAACGATGAAATTAGTAAAAATAGTCTATAAACACAAAATTTTTCGGAATTCACTATTTGGTCAAAAAGTCAACAGTTGACTTTTTCGGGAAAAGTCAAACTTTAAAATTTTAAAATTTATATTTTTGATAAAAATGATTTCATTGTGTTGGAATTATTTGTGTTAGTGAAAATCGATAAATATTTCGATAATAATTGATGTCTGGAGGTTATATTGACCAATCGGGTATTTAACCGGATAAATGAGCAATTGATTGCTATTATTTCACGTGATTATAACTATTTGTTCACATGTGTATACTATTGTTTCACATTCTTGTTACTATTAGGGGAGTTGGCACAAGATTGATAATACTTGCGTTACTAAGTTAAAAATGGAGGTATAGATGGAGTCTATATCTTTGTAATTCGTATTTTTACATGACTAGAACTATTGATTCACATAATTTACTATTGAATCACATTATTTACTATTAGGGGAGGTGGTGCAAGTTTGATAATACTTCCATGACTAAATTAAAAATAAAGGAAAAGTTGGAGGTATTGTCTTTGAAATTTTTCGGAGCCCCAAAAGCGTGCAATTATCGAAACTATATTTTTCTATAAATAAGCTCATTCTTCCTTCATTTTCACCAATTCACAAAAGCTTTAGAGTGATTATTATAGAGAGAAATTATATAGAAAGAAGAAGAAGTCATTACCTCACTATTCCAAAGATCTAGTTTTTCTAAAGGTAGGGAGTATTATTTCTTTCTTATCTATGAAGAGAACTTTGTTATTCCATTCTTTATTATTACATTGGAATAACTTTGTATACACTGCTACCCTATACTTGGTGAAATTCTTTCGTTGTTCCATTCTTTATCATTACATTTGAACATCATCACATACATGCGTTATCTGGGACCGGGTTAAAATCTTTATTATTCCGTTGGAATATCCTCGCTCATGCGTTCTCACTGGGACCGATTAAAATCTTTATTATTTTGTTGGAATATCACATGCATGCGTTTTACGCTGCACACGATTCCGTCTTTATTATTTTGTTGGAATATCACGCTCATGCGTTTCTACGGACTGATTCCGATTATTTATTATTACGTTGGAATAACCTACACGTGCGGCCTATCGCGTGCTCGGTGATTTCTTTTGTTATTCCATTCATTATTATACTCGGTTGGTTAAAGTTTTGACTTCTATACTCCATGAAATTAGGGAATATCCGATATTTGCGCTTCATCTAAGTATCTTTTCATGGAAATATTCTTACGAGCATTCTTGAATTTTACTACAAAGCAAATATCATGTTGACAATTTGGACGTTATTAGATCTTGGATAAAATAATTCTTGAACTTGTTTTATTGAATTCTTATATCATTGTCATCATCCTCATGTTTATATTTTGTTGAAAGTCATATGTGGCCTATAGTGCATAGATGGACTTGGTATGATTATGACCAAGGATTATTCGGTGTAATCATGACCGTAATGTTACAAATGATGTGGTAAAAGTCCTCGTTGGCGTAGTGCATTGATGGACAGTTGTTGGCATGATCATGACCATTATAGAATACACAAATATTCTTGGCCCGTGAGTGCATGGATAATTGTGGTCGTGATACTAAAGAATATCCTCGGCGCGATTGATGCGGGGTGATTCGATGATGTGGATTATTTATTAAAAGTCGAGTCCCAATGATAAAAGTGATGAAAAACCTTTAAATCATAAAAGATAGTAGATTTTATTCTCTACTTGACTCTTTTAATGGATTGCTTGTTCACCGCAGTTAAACTTGATTGTTGTTATATTGTATTAGTTTAACACTTTGTTGAAGGCTAACGATAATATATTCGCATTATCTTAGTCATAATATTTCCCTCTTGGGCTAGTTGAGCTCACCCTTTTACTTTTATTGTTCTCTTGAAATGAGAACGTAATGAGGACTAGTCGGGGAACGGAGAGTGACGGAATTGATGATAACATTAGTAGTCCTCACTATTCGGTGAAATAGTGGAAAATAAATGTAATAATATTGAATTTGAGTTTGAATATTATGCAGGCGACAATATTTGTATTAAAACTCACAACTTATGTTTTGTCGTACTTTACACGCTACGATTTGTATAATTAAGTAAGTTGTATTTGTATTACATACCATGTATTTGATTGACTTAGAATAGGTGATGTATACCTATTTTGGGGCGTCACAGTTGGTATCAAAGCTTAGGATATGATCCTGGCTAAGATGTGAGACTAGAACTAGGAGGGAGAGACGGGAATTCCTTCGCTACTATGACCTACCTAAGTTTATTTGGTATTTAATTGGTCGATTAGAGTGTAGGATAATATGTTTCATGTCAATTAACCCTTGTTTTGTGGGCAAGATTTGAAAATGACATCCGAGAATGTTGAGAACATCAATGGAGCATGGGAGACCGTTGAGTCTCCACAGATCAATAACGTGACAATGTGCATCGAAGGCGACAATCCTCATGCAAACAACAACACCGACCAAATGATGAACGATGTTATATTCCGAGGCTTCATGCAATTCATGCAACATCGAGAGAAGGCGGCTCTGTCCAAAATCTGGTGGAAATCTGGCAACTCTCGGGGGCCACCGCCAAAGCAGATTCAAGGAGCTGGGACCACCGGAGTTTATTGGAGAGCCAAAACCACTTAAGGCGGAAGCATGGATAAAGCAGATAACCAAGATATTTGATGTCTTGGGATGCTCCGAGGAATAAAAGGTTCCCTTCGCCACCTTCATTTTGCGTGAAGAGGCAGATTACTGGTGGGAATCTGTAAAACGTACCCAGCCTGACGCATTCAAGATGTCTTGGGAGAAGTTCCAAGAGCTATTCAAAGACAAGTACTTTCCCGAAAGTATTCGTCACATGAAGGAGGTGGAGTTTATCAAGTTGGAACAAAACAATATGACCGTGTCGCAATACGAGGTTAAATTTATAGAGTTATCCCGGTTTGCATCCCATTTGGTCGATAATGAGGGCGAAACGCGAATGTTTTAAGAGGTTTGAAGCAGGAGATACGTCAATATCTTATTTCTCATAAACTATGTTTGTACTCGGATGTTGTAAATAGGGCTCGATTATTGGGCGCCAGATAATAGTCAGCGAAACTAAGGGAAAGCGGCAAAGATGAAAATACCGGTGGTAACGATCATTCAAAGCGGTGACAACAAGCGTGGAGGAATCAACATGCGAGAAATGGTAACCACTTCCGGTGGTAATCATAACCAAGACAATAAGAATGGACATTTCAAGAAGAGGAGATTCAACAATGATGGAAAGAGCGTCGGACCAACAACCGTTGTCGAGGAAGGAGAACGACCACCTATCATATGCTTCAAATGCGGAGGGAGGACACATCGGTCAAACCGCGCTGATGCGATCGTAGTCAAAGCATGTTATAATTGTGGAAGGAAGGACACTTAGCTCGATTTTGTCGTTCACAGAAGAAGACAAGTTCAAACTAGGATGGAGGCACCAAAGTGAGTTAGGAAAAAGTCAGCCGGTAGTCTGAGGAGAAGCGTTTGTTGTGACCTCCCGAAAGCAAGGAACCGAACGAGGTTATCACGGGTAAGCTTATCATAAACTCTAGTGAAGTCTATACCTTATTTGATGGGTTCTACCCATTCTTTATTTCTCCTACTTGCGCTCAACGTTTAAATTTGACTCCGGAGAAATTAGACTTTGACTTATCTGTTGAAACTCCATTAGGAGAAACCTTCATTACATCCACTGTTTATAAGTCTTATTTAATTCAAATCAGTAACCGCACGTTACCTCCTTAAAAATACTTGCATTTGACATGATTCTAGGTATTGATTGGTTAACTACTCATCATGCTAAAATTGATTATTTTCGTAATGTTGTTAGCTTTCATATTCCTAATAAACCTATTATGCGAATTCAAGCGACCAAACCATTAAAATCAATCACGGTCATCTCAAGCCATAAAGCTATTCGTTTATTGAAAAGCGGATGTCAAGCTTTCTTAGCTCGTATCACTTGATTTAAACAAAAATACGCCGATTTGAAGGATATTTCTATTGTTAATAAATTTTACGGACGTATTCTCGAAGAACTTCGGCCTACTCCCAGGCGTGAAGTTGAATTTTGTATCGACCTTGAACCCAGACAAAACCCATTTCAAAGCCCCATATCGAATGGCTCTATTGAACTTGGGAGTTAAAGACCCAATTGCAGGAATTGTTAGACATTGGTTTCATTCGTCCCAAGACGTCTCTCCTTGGGGTGCTCCTGTTCTATTCGTGAAGAAGAAAGATGGGAGTATGCGACTTTGTATTGATTATCGGGAGTTGAATCATGTCACCATCAAAAATAGGTACCCACCCGCCACGTATTGATGACTGTTTGATCGATTACAAGAAGCACAATTTTTTCAAAGATCGATCTTCGATTCGGATATCATCAATTTGAAGGTTAAAAGCGAGGATATTCCAAAGACGCGCTTGAGAACTCGATGCACGGGCATTATGAATTCTTAGTCGTATCTTTTGGATTGACTAATGCTCCCCGCCTTCATATGGATATGATGAACCGAGTATTCAAGGAATATTTGGATCATTTTGTGGTCGTCTTTATTGGCGACATCCTCATATATTCAAAAGCCGTGAAGATCATGAAAGCAACACTTGAGGTCGATACTCCAAAAGCTTCGTGAAAACAAGCTATATATGCGAGTTGAAGAAATACGAGTTCTGGCTGGATGAAGTTGCATTCCTTGGGCACGTGATTTTAAATCATGGGATATCTGTTGACCCGGCAAAGATTGAAGCAATTCAAAGCTGGGAGCAACCTAAATCAGTGACCGAAGTACGTAGCTTTCTCGGACTCACTGTCTCACATGGTTTAGAACAGTCCACCTTTTCTCCAAACTCGACAACTCTTACTTTTCTCGATCTTTGAAGCTCTTGCTGATTTATACTCTTTCCCAATCCTTCCGTTGGAAAGTAGCCGTTGAAAGTTGTTCAAATATCTTCACAGATCTTGAGTTGACTGAGGCAGATTAATGATGTGACAAGTCATACTTTCTCTGATACTGCAGTCTACTGTTTCACTTACCCCATCAGAGATGTCACTTCAATGTCTTGGGCAGGTCAAAGACTTTATTTCCTCCTTCTGATCTCTCGATCAGAGGTTGTCCTTTTGCATTGATGCTCTCAATAAGCTCTTGTTCGAATATTACCCTTCAGATTGAACCGTTGCCAATGCTTCAGTCTTCAGCTATTCGAACTCTACGATTCTGATGGATGTCTTCATGGACCTGATCGTAGTGTCTTGTTGAGTGGTAGAGACAACACTACAATCTTGAAGAGTGTTGATTGGATCTTGATGTAGAACACCTCTTCCTTCTTTTGCGATGCTTGCTTCACACACTTTTTGTCTTGGCAGTTCTCGAGATCTTGACATCATGCTCCTTTATTATTCGGCCCCTTCGAATAAAGAAGACACTTCAAATTTGTGGTGTGTCCAACTCGCTTTCTCCTTGTGATCTCCCGTTCACTTATCATCAATGGACTGGCCCAATGCTTAATCACTTTAGCCTTGTTCTTCAGAGGCTGGCCAGTATCTCTGTGTATATTCCATCAGTTCTTTCTTTGTTTGGCAAACACTATGATCCTTGTTGCTTCCAAGATCGTTATCTTACATCGCTTGCTTGGCTCATTTGACTTCTTGACTTTCCTTCGTCAGTTACTAAAGTCTTCTTTTGATCTCCTTGTGGAAGACTTCATCTTGAATGGCTTCACAACTCAATCTGGATGCTGATCGGGTTGGTGCTTAGATCTTCTGTTAGCTTGCATGTCATTCATTTAGTGCTCTTTGGTTTCCTTCAGGATGGGATGTATCTTTGCAGTGCTAACCAGAGGTTTCATTCCTTTGGATATTCTGGGAGTGCTCATTCATTGAGAATCGTGCTTGCTCTACGATTCTGTCTTGGCATTATGAACACATCTGCTGATGTCTTAGTTCTGCACTCTACGATTCTGCTTTGGCTGTGCAGACACTACGACTCCGAGATCAGATCTTGACACTTTACGATTTATGCCTTGTGCTTGTTGTCTTCATCTGATCTTGCTTGACTACGATCTATGCCTCTAGTATGATCAGTAGACTCTACGACTTTGAGTGTTGTCTACGATTCTTTACTTGGCTTGGCAGTACTTGGTGGCTCGTGGTAGGCGGTGTGTTCTCTCACGATTCTGAACATGACTTCCTCAGCAGACTACGACCTTGAGGAAGTTCTCCTCGACACACTACGATCATTCCTGGTCTCTCCTAGCAGTCTACGAACTCCGAGATCTACTATTTTGCAGACTACGATTCTGCCTCGATAGCCACTACTAGAAATTTGACCTATAGCGACGACCTATAGCGACGGTTGAGACGAAACCGTCACAATAGGATACTTATAGCGACGGTCACAGGCTGGCCGTCGGTATATGCCTTTAAAGATAATCTATACCTAGGGTCCTACTCTGGCTGTCAAGCATTTTTGAGACTAAATACCGAGGGTAACGAGCCTTAGATAATGGCAATTAGTTGGCGCTCAGAAATCCCTCCCAAATTTCCCCCAAATCAGTACCAACATTTTTCCCCCAAATCAAATTTTTGGAGAAAATTAGCTCTCAATCACCCTTTCTGTCCTCTCTTCCTCATCCGTTCTTAGTCAAATCAGCCCTCTCTTTCCTCTCTCACCCTCTCTATCTCCTTTCTCAGTCGATCATTCTCATCTGGTCGCCTTCTCAAACGATTGTTCCCTTCCGGTTAAATTGTCCCTCCGGTCGATTCTTCTCATTTGGTCGTGTGTGCGCCGCCGACAAGTGGTCCTCCGGTTGTGAATAAATGCGGTGGAGGTGATTCCCTATTTCCCTCTATTTTTCTCGCTCATTACGTGACTATATTAACTGTACATGGAAGCCAAAGATATGGATTTGTTGTTTAGGTTAATTGTTAATGTTCAATGATACTTACATATAATCTGTTCCCCAATCCCTAGTTTATGGGTGGTTATCCATTGCAGTGAATTATACTCAACATTGTGTTTGTTTAGGTTGATTTTCAGGTGTATGTTAAATTGATGAGGCCGATTTACTCTTGATTTTGTGTTCCCTGTTTTTATGTTTATGACATATCTTATCAATAACTTATGAAGGTTTGCTTTTCTTTTGAGAATCTGTTGGAATTCTTTTTTGAAATAAAAACCATGCACCTACTTCGTAGTATGAGTATACCTTATCAGTTGGTTGATGTGAGGATCTTTGAATATTAGTTGCCATCTTTGGCTATCTTGAGAAAGGCCAACTCTGTATCCATATAGTGATTCAGGTCCTTGATCCCCTTTTTTCATCCCCTGAATCCTCTTTGGTTTAGCTCTTATATCTACTTTTTTTTTTTTTGTTTTTAAATGCAGTTTTGCTTCTTTGTTGTGGTTACCTTATCTTATAAACTTCTTTGGGTATTTTTTTGGACTAGTTGAGGCAAAATAACAATTTAGTATAATTGCCTTTTCATAATAAACAACATTCATGGTTATTATTATAATGGTTAGATAGCTTCTTATTCATCTGATTGTGACCAAGATCTTACATGTTCAGCTATAATGTTTTCCACATTTAGTTTTCTGTTAATACATAAAGATGCAATCTTTATGTATCTTTAGTACAATGATTATGCACTTGTTGATCACTACATGCTTCATGAGGTCATTTTTAGTACAATGATTATGCACTTGGTAATTACATCCAAGCACAAGGCATTCTAAGGCTGCTAGTTTAAATATATGTTAAAATTACCATAAACAAAAAAATGAAATTTATCTAGAAATAGTAAAAAGGAATGGCGATCGCAAAAGGCATTGGTTTCATTGTTATATGTTCCCACTCCTCTTCTCCATACATACTTGGATGTTGCGGATCGCTTCTTCTTAACTTTAGTTATCCGGTTTGTACATTCACTCTATATAGCTACATTAGATCGTAATTACTACTACTAGTATTTTATAGCACATGTAACAAGGCAATGAATCTTAATAAGTTTGATATAAGTTTTACAGCTTTTCTACTTTTGTTGGTGTTTCGCACTTAATGTTTCATCTTTCTACTTTCTAGTTTCTACGGTTTAAAAATCATGCTAGTTCTTGTTCACATTATTGATATAATGCAGTAATGTTCATATAATCAATTCTTGTTTACTTTATTTATGACTATCAATTTGTCAATTATTATAGAAAACTGATGGAACAAAGAAAATAAGATCACTGGGGTTCCTAAGCTAGACGATGCTAATGACGACGGAGTAGTCCAATCTCATAAATGCACCTTGATTTTTGATGAAGGAGATTGATTTAAAGCTCTTGCGATAAGTTGTTTTCCTCTTGATTCAAGTAATGTAGTTTGGTTTCTTTGCATATAAAAGGTTGAGATGATTGAGTTTATATCTGAGATGGTTTGGACTTTTACGTTGTTGGTCGAAATTATTATAGTGTTTTTCCGTTGAGAGGTAAATTGCTCAATGTGAGACAATTTCTATTTCTCTTTGTTTAGTATGTGATTCTTTGAACTTATTTCTACGCATTATTTGAGAAGTGCCTAACTTTAATTACACTTCTTGAGCATGAAAGAATTGAGAGCTAAAACACCAAGTTGATGCGAGAATAATGAGAGGGTTAGATATGGAGTGACTATTATATGCAAAAAAAGCACTAATGTATGTGACTAGGCCAAAATTCACCATCGATTGTATAAGTTCTATAGGACTTGTTTGGTTACTATATTAACACCTTCGCTAAGGCTAACCATGCTTTGAGTTGGTCAAGCTTGAATCAAGCTTGGTTAATCTATCATTGAATCTCGGTAAACTGTTTTCAACAAGCAAGTTGTTCTTATAAGGCGAGATCCTGTACTGCACCCAACTATTTCAAATTAAAAGCCTTGATAAGGACAAATGTCTTGTAACTCATTTAACTTCATGTTTTATAGAATTGTTCTTGAAACTGAAGCAAATGTTATAGCTGGGAAGGTTGCAACCCATAGCATGGATTCTAGAGCGCCTTTGTCTGAGCAGGTATTGTAGATTTTGCTCGCCACAAACTTTCAGTAGAAATTTGAGAAGATATTAAATTTCAAACTAGCTATACTGCCACCATCTAGTAGTAAACATCAGATTAGATGCTTAGACTGTAAGGTTTTATTTTTCAGACAATCAGTCAGGCATTGGCAATGACACGTGAACACCTTATAAGATCTCTGCTCAGGTAATTCCCCTAAACTTTATTATAGAGAAAATCAGCAGGATTTTCAATTTGTATTTTCCATTTTTTTCCTGATCGAGTTGATTACAAGGATGAAGTATAATTTGAAACTACTTTTCTTAATTTCAGCTGATGATGATGTTATCTGAGTTGTCACAGCTCCATCTTGTTGTAAAGTATAGACTGTTGTTGCTCTATTTGCATGTTTTGTAGTGGAGAACTTGAGATTGGGATGTTTATTGAGAAGTAGAGCAGTAATCAAGATGATGAATTTTTATTGTTTGTTTTTATTTGGGACGGGCATCATTAGCCAGTGTTGGAGACATGTAGTACACAAGTTAGAACTCTTGCTATTCATTATTGTATTTGTGTTTGTTAAATAAATTTATATTATTAATTAATTTTTTAAATATAAAAAGTTATAGTTGATTCACCATCGATCAGTAGCTATAGTGTTCTATAAACACAGCCTATAGCGGCGGCCCATGAGTGGCGTATTTATAGATATATATATATCGATTGTCATGACTATAGCGACGGTCGTCGACCGTCGCTATAAGTTGAAAAAGACCGTCGCTAAAAGCTTTTAGCGACGGTTTACTATGGCGACTTTCGCTAAAACTTTTAGCGACGGTCTTTAGGCCTATAGCGACGGTCGGCGACCGTCGCTATAGGTCAATTTTCTAGTAATGAGCTCTCGAGTTTTCCTTGACTCTCCTGGCAGACTGCGATTTCTGGTGCAGTGCTCGATGATCAGACAAGCCTATCTATTACATCATAAGATCAACCTAACATGCTTGATTTTTCTATGTTTATAGTCCTTGTACAACATTTCTTTTTAAGGACTTTACAAAGCTGTTTTGCTTATGTAGGATCAACCTAACATACTTGATCAATTCATTCTAGGTCCTTGTACACATGTTTTTATTATCTATCAAAGCACTTTACAGCTTTTCTTAATGCAAACATACTAGCATATTCATTCATATATATCATAATCAAATCATATGTAAATAGGAATAACATTCACATGCTTATTCCTGACACAGAGTCTTAGAGAGGTCAGCTGAGACTTGGGTCTCTAGTGTACTTTTGAGGTGAGAAAAAACTGTCGTTTCAAGACCATATCATAAAATAGAATTGAACTCAAAGGAAAAGTGTAATTAAGCTTGACGAGAGAGTTGGGAGTTTGTTGTCCAAGATAATTAGTTGTGTATAATTGGAAGTTTGTCTTTAAAATTTTGTAATGGCTTCTTTGTCTGTTAAAGGAGTATTTATTACTGGGAGTAATATGATCTCAAATCATGGAGAGGAGTTTGAGACTGGACGTAGCAACATACCCATGGTGTATATTGTGAACCAGACAAATCTTTGTGTATTGTGTGGTTGAATATTTATTGTCTTGTATATTAATTACTATTTAAAATATGTAAACATCTAATCGTAAGGCTCTCTTCCTATTTTCTCTCATATTTTATACTATTTGTGTACAATTTTTATTTATAATTTGTGTATTTAACACTACTCTTTCACTTAATTTGCTATTGAACTTATTTTCTAGTTATGGGAAACGAGTTTCTAATTTATAAAGCTAGACTTACTTGGAAATCAAGTAAGATTGTTTTTTGGGGTCAACCAATGTGTGTGCCAAGCCTATATGCATGGACAAACCCTCCCAATTCATTGGTTTTTTTTTTATATATTCTAAAGTATTTTTTATATAATTAATAATATAAGAATCTATTACACATTTCATTTTAAAATTAGAGATATATTTTTATTTCTATCAATTTCAAAAGTAAATTTTAAAATATAAATTGAAATATTTTTTTATCGCATCATTAGTAATATTTTAGGTAACTTAAATACTATTATGTCGGGATTATTTTAAAAAGTAAAATATTCCTTTAAAATGGAGATGGGAGGTGCGGATCAAACTTTGGTCTCAAAATAGTACACCGGCTACCTACCCTTTAATTATTGGCAACTAGCTTGATATCCCGTGTTAAACACGTTTTGAATATTTTATTAATATACAGACATATATATATATATATATAGAGAGAGAGAGAGGATCAGGTCCGGACACCCGGACCTGATTAAAATACGGACCCCAAATTTTATTTTATTTTTTTGCTTTTTTTTAAAACAACTAAAAAAAAGTTTAATATTTTATGAAACTGAATTTTTTTCATAATACAGTGTTTTGGGTGTGATTTGGATATATATAACAAAATATGTATGTATAGTCTGTACAGATATATTTTGTTATATGTATCCAAATCACATCCAAAACACTGTATTATAAAAAAAAATTCCAATTCCATAAAATATTAAAAAAAAAATTAGTTGTTTAAAAAAAAAGTCCGAATGGTACTAAAATCCGGACGTCCAGACTGGAACCGGACTCTCTCTCTCTCTCCCCTATATATATATATATATATATATATATATATATATATATATATATATATATATGGTAAGAACCTATAGTTTAACAACTCCATGTTACATTAGAGGATAAGAGCCACAACGACAACCTGAATGATTCATGTTACACATGTGAATGAATGGAATAGATAAGTAAATGGAATTATGAGTGAAATGATTCATTCTAAATATGGCTGGAATGAGTCATTTTATATCCTTTTTAAAAAATAAAATTTATAAATTTGATGGGAATGAGAACTTTCAAAAAGTAAAATTTATAAATTTGATGGGAATGAGAACGGTGTACAAAATTTTACTTTGTAGTAAGATATAGAATAATAATATTTCTGCCCGAATCGAATGGTTGACCACTCTTTCCTTAAGACTATATTTGTTGTTGTAAGACCCCAGCTTTTATAAATAAAGATGAATTTTTCTATAAATATTATTTTTGAATATTATGGAATAAATTTGATATAATGTTATAGTTGTGGGTAATATTTATAAATTTTGCAAAGTATGCAAGTTGTTATAAAATATTCGTTTGGTTAGGGGAATATTCTTTTGTTAGGAATATTCGCATAACGGCTCAATCATTGGTGGACCCTATTAATGTAATTATTGTCGGATTGAGAAAGCGACAAAAATATTTTATAAAAATAACGGCGGAGGTGTTACCGTTAAAAGCTGTTGAAACTAGGTGGTAAAGTACAAGAATGCGATGTCTGGCGTGGTTGCGTAGTAGAAGACACGGTATTTATTATTGATGCTTACGTGAGAAGTCACTCATTTATGCTCAATTATTACTACTGATAATTCTTTGCATCATATCTCTTATATTATTGATTCAATTATTGTCACGGTATCATACGTATAATATGTTATAGTATTAAATCAATAATTGAGGCGACAAGTTATAAATGATTAATAATTGTTGAAAGATTAAATATGTGTTGATGAAAAAAAAATGATTTGTGGTAAGTTTGATTATTTTATGGGGGCTCATATGTCATCATCTAAGAGTCTCTTCATCGATAGTATTTACCTTCGTCGATAGTAATTACCTTCGTCGATAGTAATTACCCTTGTGAATAGTATTTACCTTCATCGATAGTAATTACCTTCGTCGATAGTAATTACCCTTGTGAATAGTATTTACCTTCGTCGATAAGTAATTACCTTCAATAAGTAATTACCCTTGTGAATAGTATTTACCTTAAATCGATAGTATTTACCTTCGTTAATAGTAATTACCTTTACCGAGACGTCGAACCACTTGTCGTTTCACATTCTGTAAAGCGCCGAACCACTTGTCGTTTCACATTAAAGGCGTCAAACCGATCGTCAAGCCACTTGCCTTTTCACACAGCGGTGCTAAGCTAGAAATCTTCTATAAATAGAGGCCTAGGGCTTCATTATTTTTCACGAATTCATTCAAGTTTATAGAGAGAGAAAGTATAGAGAGAATAAAGAGAAAGAAGAAGAGTATTTTATTACTACACTTCTTTGCCGATATTCAATCTCCTACCAAATGTAAGGGTGTTATTCTTCCTATTCATGAGAAGAGAATTGTTGTTATTCCATTGCTTATTATTACATTGGAATAACTTTGTATCTGTGATTTACCTATACTTGGTGACATTCTTCTATGATTACATTGGAACATCACATCGTGTGTTTTACAGGACTGGTTAAAATCTTTATTATTCCGTTGGAACATCCTGTCATGCGTGTGTTTTACAGGACTGGTTAAAATCTTTATTATTCTGTTGGAACATCCTGCCGCTTGTGAATTTCACGACACTGGTTCCGTTATTTATTATCTTTGTTGGAATAACACATGCATGCGATTATTTCATCGCATGCGTGGTGATTTCTTTTGTTATTCCATTCTTTATTATACCCGGTTGGTTAAAACTTTGACTTTATACTCCATGAAATTAGTGGAATATCCTTGATATTTGCGTTTCATCTAGTATCTTTTCATGAAAATATTCTTACGATCATTCTTGAATTTTACTCTACAAAACAAAGATCATATTGATAATTTGGACGTTAATAATTCTGGATAAAATAATTCTTGAACTTGTTTTATTGAATTCTTATATCATTGTCATCATCCTCATGTTTATTTTTTTTTAAAGTCATCTGTGCTTTTGTAGTGCATAGATGGACTTGGTATGATTATGACGCAGAGACTATTCGGTGTAATCATAACCGTAATGTTACAAATGATGTGGTAAAAATCCTCATGGGTAGTAGTAGTGCATTGATGGACGATTGTTGGCATGATCATGACCATTAATGAATACACAAATATTCTTGGCCGTAGTGCATGAATAATTGTGGTCGTGATATCTTAAAGAATATCCTTGGCCAGTAAAAGTGCGGGGGTGATTCGATGATGTGAAATATTTATTAAAGTTTGAGTCTCATTTATAATGATGATGAAAAACCTTTTAAAACCTAAAAGATAGTAGACTTTATTTTCTACTTGACTCTTTTAATGGATTGCGATATTCAGCCGCAGATTAAACCGGTTATCATTGTATTTTATCGGTTTAACATTGTTGAAGACTATTGATAATTTATTACGCATTATCTTAGTCATAATATTTCTTCTTGGGCTAGTTGAGCTCACCCTTTCTTTCATTTGTTCTCTGTGAAATGAGAATATAATTGGGACGAGTCGGAAGCAGTGATGGTCCTGAAGATAGCATTAGTAGTCCTCACTATTACGTGAAATAGTGTGATAATAATTGTAATGAGGACTCCTTTTGAGTTTGTATAATATCTAGTGAGGCGATATTTGTATTTAAACTCACGATTTATGTCGTATTGCATACACAGCGAGTTATGTTAGTAAGTTGTATTTAAATTACATACCATGTAAGTGGCGACCCAAGATGGGTGATGTATACCTAATTTTGGGGCGTCACGGTTATAATATCCCAACTTTTATGAATAAAGATTAATTTTTCTCAAAATACATTTTTGAATATTATGGTGTGAATTTGATATAATGTTATAGTTGTGGGTATTATTTACAAAGTAAGCAAGTGGTTATATAATATTCGATTGGTCGGGGAATATTCGTTTTAACATGAAATATTTGTACGACGGCACAATCATTGGTGGACCCCACCACGAAAGTATTGTCGTAGTTAGAAAACGAACGAATTATCTTTTTATAAAAATAACGGCGAAAGTTTTACCGTTAAACTATTGAACTACCCGGTGGTAAAAACACATTAATACGCGTGGTTGCATAATAGCGCACAGTATTGATTATTGATGCTTACGTGAGAAGTCTGTGACGCCCCCAAAATTAGGTATACATCACCCATCTTGAGTCGCCAGATACATGGTACAGAATTCAAATACAACTTAATAATACAACTGTCGTGTTTAATACGACAAAACATAAATTGTGAGTTTGAATACAAATATTGTCTACTAGAGAGCATACCAACTCAAAAGGAGTCCTCATTACAATTATTATCACACTATTTTACAGAATAGTGAGGACTACTAATGCAAACATCTAGGATCATCACTCTGTTCTCCGACTAGTCCCAGCTATGTTCTCATTTCTTGAAGAGAACAATAAAAGAAAGGGTGAGCTCAACTAGCCCAGTAAGAAATATTATGACTAAGATAATGCAGAATAAATTATCATTAGCCTTCAACAATGTTAAACTGATACAATATAACAAACATCAAGTTTAAGCTGCGGTGATGAACAAGCAATCCATTAGAAGAGTCAAGTAGAGAATAAAATCTACTATCTTCTATGATTTAAAAGATTTATCATCAATTTTATCGCTGAGACTCAGCTTAATAAATAATCCACATCATCGTATCACCCCTGCGCTACGGCCTATGATATTTGTTAATATCACATCCATGAATTATCACATTAATGAATTAATATTTTATTGTTGAGACTCAGCTTAATAAATAATCCACATCATCGAATCATTTCTGCACTACAGGCCAAAGATATTCTTTAGTATCACGACCACGAATTATCCATGCACTACGGGCCAAGAATAATCGTGTTTTCATCAACGGTCCTGATCATGCCATAAAACAATTCATCTTTGCACCTTGTCAAGAAGAGAATCTATAGCCATAATCATACCAAAATCTGTCCATCAATGCACTACTACGGGCGATGAGGACTTTTTTCCCCACATCATTTGTAACATTACGGTCATGATTATACCGAATAATCCCTGGTCATAATCATACCAAGTCCATCTATGCACTACATGCCACAGATGACTTTCAACACAATATAAACATGAGGATGATGACAATGATATAAGAATTCAATAAAACAAGTTCAAGAATTAATTTATCTAGGAACCAATAACGTTCAAATTGTCAACGTGATACTTCTTTGTAGAATAAAATTCAAGAATGCTCATAAGAATATTTTCATGAAAAGATACTGGATGAAGCGCAAATATCAAGGATATTCCACTAATTTCATGGAGTATAGAAGCCAAAACTTTAACCAACTGAGTATAAGAGAATATATGAAACTTCAAATAGATTTTTTGTCCGTCATGCAGTAAACCACGTATACAGATCATTTCCATAATTTAATAAGGAATGAATACAAAGGATCATTCACCATGCATGTGATAATCCACATAGACAGGTTATTCCAACAGAATAATAAAGAATGGAATAACATGAGGATTCACCATGCGTGCGATAGACTGCGCAGACAGGTTATTCCCAACAAAATAATAAATAATGGAACCAGTCCCAGGCGTAAATACATGACGAGGATATTCCACGAATAATAAAGAATGGAATAACAACAGAAATCACCGTGCATGCGATGTAATCAGCATGTAGGCGAGTTATTCCACCAGAATAATTAATGGAACTGGTCAAGAGCGTAATCTGACCGATAGGATATTAAGCAGAATAATAAAGAACGAAATAATAGAAGAATTTCACCATGTATGCGGTGATTGCGATAAACAAGTTATTCAACATAATAATAAAGAATGGAATAATGGAAGAATTTCACCAAGTATAGGGTATCCGGCAGATATCTGAGTTATTCCAGCAGAATAATAAAGAATGGAATAATGAAGTTCTCTTCATGAATAAGAAAGAAAGAATACCCTCTACGAGTACAACAAATAATATCCCCTACGAGTACAACAAATAATATCCCCTACGAGTACAACAAATAATATCCCCTACAAGTACAACAAATAATATCCCCTACCTTTGAAAGAAGAGTATTAAAATTTGGTAGGGCGAGGATATACTCGAAGAAAACTCAGACTACGCTCTAAGCTTTCTTAAACTCTAAAGAAATACGCTCAAGATTATAGAAGAAGAACTCTCTCTATAGTTTTCTCTCTCAGAGTTTCAATGAATTAAGTAAGAAATAATGAATGAATGAGCTTCTATTTATAGAAATATAGTGCTGCGATAGTAACTAACTCATGAACGGTCAGATTAATTTACTTTAATCTGACGGTCCATATTTAAAGCAAAATCTTTTAAATAAAATATAATATATTCTATTTATAATCTAATAAAAGCGAAAAACTTTATAAAAGATTTTACTATGCAAACACTATCGCAGCACTATCATAATAAAATATAATATATTCTATTTATAAATTACTTTATAAAAGTATTCATTTTATATATAAAAGATTTTACTATGCAAAACACTAAACATAATAGAATATAATATATTCTATTTATAGAATAACTTTATAAAAGTATTATTTTTTATATAAAAAGATTTTCTGCTTTTATTACATTAATAATACCAATAAAACAAAACCGGTGACTTATCACGTAAGCATCAATAATCAATACCGTGTGCTACTATGCAACCACGCGTATTATTGTACTTTTACTACCGAGTAGTTCAACAGTATTAACGGTAAAACTTCCGTCGTTATTCTCATAAAAATATTTTTTGTCGTTTTCTCAATCCGACAATAATTTCGTTTCGGGGTCCATCAATGATTGTACCGTCATACGGATATTCCCCGACCAATCGAATATTATACAACAACTTGCATAACTTTTAAAATTTATAAATACTACCCACAACTATAACATTATATCAAATCCATACCATAATATTCAAAAAATTATTTCGAGAAAATTAAATATTTATTCATAAAATCTGGGGTCTCAGAAAGTCACTCAGTTATACTCAATTATTGCTACAGTAATTGCTGCATAATATTTCTCATATTATTGATTCAATTATTGTCATAGTATCATCTGCATAATATTTATTATTATTAAATCAATAATTGAGACGACAAAATTATTCATATTATTATTTGCAATATTGACAATGTCTAGAAAGTTCTGTCAAGGAGAGGTTTGGTCACCTAATTGCGCGCCAATAGGAAGAAATCCTTATCGGAAAGCCCCCTCTTTCCTGGAAATGATCTGGTTGTTAAATATTGTGAGTTATAATATTAATGATGAATAAGTTCGTGTTGATTAAAGATGAAATTTATATTTCCATTGTGTTGGAATTATTAGTGTTAGTGGAAATTGACATCTATTCCGATAATAATTGATGTCTGGAGGTTATATTGACCAATCGAGTAATTAATCGGATAAATGAGCAAATAATTGTTATTAATTCACATGCTTATAATTATTTGTTCATATGTGTGTACTATTGATTCACATGCATGTACTATTAGGGGAGGTGGTGCAAGATTGATAATACTTGCATGACTAAATTTAAAATGGAGGTATAGATGAAGGTAATATACTGTAATTATTTTTTTCACATGTATAGAACTATTAATTCACATGAATGTACTATTGATTCACATGATGTACTATTAGGGGAAGTGGTGGAAGTTTGATAATACTTGCAGGACTAAATTAAAAATGAAGGAAAAGATAAAGGTATTATACTGTAATATTTCAAGCCCCAAAACGTGCAATTATCGAAACTATATCTTCCTATAAATAGAAGCTCATTCTTCTTTCATTCTCACCAATTCACTGAGACTCACAAGAGCAATTATAGAAAGAGAAGCTATAGAGAGAAAGTTGAAGAGAAGTCTGCTACCTCACTATTCCAGTATTTAGTCTTCTTCTGAGGTAAGTGATATTATTTTTGTTCTGTATTCATAAGGAATAATATTTTTTTCCATACTCTGTAGTATGTGAGTAATATTATTTCGTCTCGTATTCCCGATTATACCCTCATTTTGTTAAAGTATTGCTTCTATACTCCGTAAAATTAGTAGAATATCCTTGAAATTTGCGCTTCATCTAGTATCGTTTCACAAGGATATTTTTTACACATTCTTGTTAAATTTTAAGCTTTTCATGCCGGGGTACTATCCATGAGTAGTATTCATTTTTACAGTACTATTCACAAGTACTATTCACGGGATACTATTCATAATATATTATTCACGGGTACTATTCACGAGTACTATTCACAAAGTACTATTCACGGGTCTTATTCGAAGTACTATTCGCCCTTAGTCTTATTCATTCTAAGAAATTATTCATGACAAAAATTGATTTCTTTGTTGTCCAAATCATTTTTGATACAATATTATTCTTGAATTTTACTCCACAAAGAAGTATCATGTCGACAATTTGGACATTATTGAATTCTGAAAAAATTAAATTATAAATCTTTAAAAATTTATCCTTTGTTTTCTTTTAATTGAATTCTTATATCATTGTCATCATCCTCACGCTTATATTGTGATAAAAGTCATACATGGCTTACGATGCATAGATGTCTTATTGATTGATTGGTATGATTATGACCAGGGATTAATCGGTATAATCATGACTGTAATGTTACAAATGATGTGGTAAAAGTCATCATTGGCCCATAGTGCATTGATGGACAGTTGTTGGTATGATCATGACCATTGATGATTACATGAATATCCTTGGCCTGTAGTGCAGGGATGATTTGATGATGTGGTTTATTTATTAAGCTGAGTCTCAGCGATAAAGTTGATAAAAAACTTTTTAAATCATAGAAGATATTATATATCATGCTCTACTTGACTCTTTTAATGGATTGCTTGTTCCGTTGCAGTTAAACTTGATGTTTATTGTATTTTATCAGTTTAACATTGTTGAAGGCTAACAATAATTTATTCTGCATTATCTTAGTCATAATATTTTTTACTGGGCTAGTTGAGCTCACCCTTTTGCTTTCATTGTTCTCTTCAGGAAATAAGAACGTAATTTGAGACTAATCGGGAGAGCGAGTGATTGATTCGAGATATTTGCATTAGTAGTCCTCACTATTTTATAAAATAGTGTGATAATAAATGTAATGAGAACTTCATTTGAGTTTGAATACTGTCTATGAGATAATATTCGTGTAAAAACTCTAAGCTATACTGTTGTCGCATTGTATAAAAAAAGTTTGTATTTGATTTATGTACTATGTATTTGGCGACTCAGAATGGATGATGTATACCTACTTTGGGGGGCGTCACATTTGCCCCTTACTTTAGCTACACAGGGTTCTTGTGAATTAGTCTGCCAAGATAAGACATACCCAGATTTTATTCTGTACTAGAATTTGTTGTGTAGGAACAAATCTAGTGCTAAACTATAAATAAAAGAATAAAATTATATCAAAAAAAATATTTAGAATAATAATTTTTTTTAAGCACTTGAAAAGGATTGAATAATTTTTTGGTCCCCAATTCCAAAGTCGGCGTATTTTTTTTTTGGGCCCATATCCCAATTCAATATTACCGTTTTGAACCCAAGTCCTTAATATCAACACCTCTCTCTTATCCAACTGAACCAATATTAATTGTTAGTTACATGGATAACATATAATATATTTATTAAATACTTTTAGATAATGAAAATATTCAACAAACGGTTCATTCTATTTCCACCTCGATACTTGCGATTCAAACCTGGCATAAATCTCTTTCAACTCGCACATAATGCTATATCAACTTCAGAAACATTCGTCACTATAGGAAAATGATATCTAGAAGCACAAATGGTTTGATAAGACTACAACAAGTATATGGAAACACAGTCCAAATGTTGGAACTAACATTGCTGCCAAGCAGAGTCGGTCCTGGTTTTTGTAAGGCCCAGGACAAAAAATTTAAAGTGTGCCCCTTTATACAAATTAAACAAATAAATAAATAAATTATCAACTAATTAAATTTTATTAAAATTATAAGAATTTACAAAAGATAAGTAAGAACACCTTGAGGCCTCGTTAAAAAATTTATTTGGGGAAAATTTAATGGGACAAAACCCCAAACGAAGAAAAAATAGTACCCCGAATTGTAAACATTGCATTAAAAATGAAGAACAAGAATCCCAGCCAAGTTTTCTGTTAAATCAAATAATAAATAAGAAAAAGTTAACAAAAATATATATTACAATTTACAAAATTTACTTATCTAGATTCTATATGTATCTTTAAAAAAAATCACCTTCAAAGAAAAGCACTGGTCTAGCTAGTGGATGATTTATTTTCCAACTTTGTTGGAGAGGAGGAGAATCATCAGAATTTTTTTTTTGTGTTGCTTTATGAACTCGAAGGGTTTTTCCTTCTTTTTGTGACTAAGACTCTATTTTGATTCTCCATATTTATTAATTTGTTTTATATTATATTTTATGATTACTTTTTTATTTTTTATACACATATATACATTATTTTTAAAAAAAATTGAGCCCTCTTTAGCTTTGGACTTTGAGCGGTAGCCCTGGTAAACCAGGCCCTGGGCCGGCTCTGCTGCCAAGTATTCCAAGTGAGATCTACAACTTATTCTTTCAGACTTATATGCATGCATAAGATCAAGCTATCTATGTGTACATACAATGATACAAACACAAAAGAAAGAGGGAATCCCAAACACATGATATTGGGTACTCAACAGAGAAAAAAACAACATATTAATTTTCAAAATTGCAATAATATGAGAATTGCAATAATATGAAACTTTTATTATTTTATATTGATTGATGTAAGGAGTTTTAAATTTTAGTCTAAAAAAGTGTTTCAAATTGATTAGATGATTGAATATGTTATAAAATATTATTAAAATATATTAATTGCCACATCATTTGAGACTAATTTGTGATTAAAAATTTAAGACACTTAACATCATCTATAAAGTATTATCCTCTACCACTATAACAAATTTATTTTTGAAAATTATAAATTTGAAGGATATATTCTCTTTGTTCTTTAAAAATGACATAAAATGATTTTTTATAAAGAAAATTTTCTCCCCAACCCCCACAAAAAGAGTTAATAAATCAAAGTTATTATGTAAATTAAAGATTAGTGAAAAAAGGAGATACACTATTGAATATAGAACTTAATATAACCCTAGGGTTAAAGTTGTTATTTTTATTTTTTCTTATAAAAATAAATCCAAAGTACGAATAAAAAAAACGAAAGTGAATAAAATTTTACATTTTTTGGTCTATGTTTGAATTATTACAAATTAATATATCTATCTAATAAAATACAAATAATTTTGAATTTCCCGCTCATCCTAATAAATCATCTGAGTCGTCCAAAATTTGGGATAAATTCCACCGTCCATAATGCCGGAGGCACGGGACTTTTGCTAGTATTTATTTAACAAAATATAACTCATTTTGAATTTCCCGCTCACCTTAATAAATCATCTGAACCGTCCAAAATTTGGGATAAATCTCACCGTCCATGTAGTGCCGGAGGTACGAGACACCGGTAGTATATATATATATATTACAAATTAACAAAATCACAAAAGATGAAATGGAAAAGATTAAGGGAGAAAGATTTTTTTTTTTTTTTTTGTGTTTTCTTAATTTACTAAATTATATTTTTAACGTTATTCTTGATAGTAGATTATTTTAGAAGAAGTATGGATAATTCGATTGTTAACATATTTTTGTTTATATTTATATTTGTATTATTTTTTTTCTCCGTATTTTCAAGTTCAAGTTAGGAATTATGTTCATATTAAAAAAATGAAAAAGGAAAATGAAGAGAAATTACCAAAATCCTTGAAAGGAATGAAAAAAAAAGGAGAAGGAAAATATAAGTTATGAATATATTGGTAAAAAAGAAGTGAAAAATAAAGGAAAAATAAAGAAGAGAGAGACTAGAAAAAACTCCATTATCTACACCATTTGCCAAACCAGAACAAATAATACCTCATTGAAGAAGAAGAAGAAAGTCCAAAATGGGAGGAACAGGAAGAACACTCTTAACCCTTTCTCTTTCCTCAACCGCAACCCGCTTTTCTTTCTCTCTCAACCCAATCCCCAAAAGATTTTCAGTCCTTAAACCCTTATCCCCACCAAACCCTTCAAGGGTTTATCTGGGTTTTAGTCTTAGGCCTCTTTGCTCCACTTCCACAGCCACCACAACTCCTTTAACAGATGAATCCATAGAACCCATGAAGCATTCAATTTTACTCGAAAGACTCAGAATCAGACACCTCAAAGAATCAGCAAAACCCCCACAAAATAAGCCAGTAACAATTACGCCATTGCTGGGTATTGAAGGAGGAAATGATGGGTCTAGGAATAAAAAGAAGAAGGAAACTGGGGCTAAAGCTTCCACCTTTGAGGAGTTGGGGTTGAGTGAGGAAGTAATTGGGGCTTTAGTGGAAATGGGTATTTCTGTTCCTACCGAGATTCAGGGTATTGGTGTGCCTGCTGTGCTTGGAGGGAAGAGTGTGGTTTTGGGTTCTCACACTGGCTCTGGAAAGACTCTTGCTTACATGTTGCCTCTTGCTCAGGTCCATTTTATTTACGTTCTTTTTATCTATTAATACCTTTTTGGGAGTAAAGGAGCTCGTAACCTGTTTATTGGGTGCCTTGGCTGTAAAATGTATTAGAAACTTGTGTTTGCTATGTGTGTATAACGAATTTTATGTTGAGGTCCATTTATATATTATTGTAAAAAGTTTTAAATACATAAGCCAAATAGGGGTATTGGCTATATGGGCCTTCTGAGGTGTAGCTAGCTATTTTCGAGATTTAGGGAGTTTTTGGGGTGTGCTGCTGGTGGTGGTGGCCTTGAGTGATAATCTATAGGTGCCAATTGTCCAAATTTTTCATGGCTACATCTTTCCGATGCGACTGATTTGCTGTGGAGATTCTTATTGAGGTGTTTTCGGGTAATCCGTTCCTTGGCTTTGTATTAATGTTTGACCAAGTGGTCCTGCATCTGCGATTCTTCATACAAAATGTTCCAAGTTGAGATTATTTAGTACAAGTATAACGTAACAGGACCAGCTTTACATTTGAAAGAATTGGATTACGAAAGGGTCTCCCCTCTAGAGAAGGGTTGAAAGTTGTGGTATGGAAGATGAATCAACAGCCAATCTTGATGCGGAATTGGGTATCGATATCAGGGATACGAAACAAATAGCTATACATTACTTTTCTTTGTTGGCAAAACTAATGATTTTCCCACTATAGTTGGCACCTTTTATTTATTAACCCACTAAACTTTTAAAAATAGAAATTACTACATTGAACTAATTAAAAAATTGAAATTAGGCCATTCTGTTAAAATAAGTTAAGGAAAGATAATGGCCTCTGGCACAGAGCTGTGTGGCCCCCATTTATCCTCTGATCATCTTCTTTTTTTTAGGTTTCTCAAGTTATTCCATGCTCACACTTTTAGCTTGCCCAAGACTATTCCTCCAAGGTATGGTTGGGCGTTGAAGCGGGGACCTCTCCTAAGAAAATTTGTTGCATCCACAAGAGCTCGAAATCGAGACCACTTGCTTAAGCGACCAGAGCCCCTTTCACTCAGGCCAACTTTCGTTGTGTATCCTTTGATCATCTTCACCACCATGCTACTGCTGCTTCAAGTAAAACTCTTCACTCTCTTATTCCACCGGATCAAACAGAGGATCCGGCATCATCTGAAATCGAATGTTTCCTTCCAAGATAGTCCAAATAGAGAGAAGGTGGTGAGGTTTTGCAGGGCACTCATTTTAACCGACTGAAAAATAATGAAAGGAGGATAGAGAATAGTGAAAAACCAGAGGAAGAAGAATAATCCAAACGGGTGAGAGTTTACCAACTAATTTAACATTACTACCCAAGCAAGCCCTTCTAATCCCAAATCGACACAATGGAAATTGAGCATACTTGGCACCGAATTACCTCCTCTACCGCTGCCAGTGATGTTAAGGGCCACAACCCTAGAATTTGAATTACATGTCATGCCGAACCATGAACAGTGATGCGAATTAGTCGAGTTCCAGCTCACGAGCATTCCTAAAGGGTTTGAAATTAAACTCTTGAACTCCAACAGAGTCGAGTTGTCCGATTCGGGGCCAAAAACAACGTCGCCGCAAGCTGAAGTGAGAACCCAAAAGATAATCAACAACTTCAAGGGTTTGTGAAGATTGTACCATTTTTAATTGATCACATAGGAATAACGACCCATCACTGAAACCCTTAAAGGGTCCAAGAAACTACAATCAAAATCAAATCTTTCACCCTTTTTTTTTGTCCGTCTCCCTCTAGGACCAGCTGGGGAAACTGTGTTTTGCTGGCAGAACCCAAACCCGAACTCTAATTTTAGTGCTTGCAAGCAGGGCAGAGAGAGAAAGCTGAGAGGAGAGAGAAAGGGGTAGAATCAACAATGATGGTTCTGTGTGAAAACACGTTATTTTCTTTTACTTTTTTTTTGATTTCTTTCCTCTCTTTTTTTCAATGCCACGTAGAAAAATACTTGAGCCAATTTGACGGAAGTTAACTTATTTTAATAGAATGGTCTAATTTTAATTTTTTAATTAGTTCAATGGGGTAATTTCAATTTTTTAAAGTTTAGTGGGTTAATAAATAAAAGGTGTCAACTACAGTCAGAAAATCATTAGTTTTGCCTTTCTTTTTTTGTTTTAGAAAAAAAAACAAAAAAACAATAAATAAGTAAAATAATGAATTTAATGTATATAAAGTTGTCATTTAAATATTTAATACATATAACATTATGCAAGTCATATGATACATAGTAACATATCTAAGTTGACTTGTTAACATTTTCTTGATGCTAAATTATAAATTCTTTATATATCTTGCAGATACCAATATTGGATGATACCTTTATGTATTGGCCGATACCGTTATGTACTTATGTAACCAATACCGTTATGTACCTTTTTCAGGTCTTCTCACTATAGAGGGAGAATTCAAATTTTTAACAATTACCTTAGATGTGTTGCTCTTGAATATGGCTTGTCGTTTCATTTTTTTACTCCATGTGATGATCCCCCTAACTATTCCTTACGAAGTACGTTTATGGTCTTACACTGATTTTGGACACGATGTAAAGAGCCAATGCTGGAGCACCGTAGTCTTCATTTGTGTAGTTTGTGACATCTGTAAACCCTTCTAGGACACTCACCCACTCGGTGGACATCCCTTGGTGATAACCTTAGCCATGCTTTTAGTTTGTAAAAAATTTAGCCATACTTTTGCTCCCAAGGGTTATCACAATATGTCTACTATAGTATGTGTATGATTTTTCTTATCTTGAAACAGAGTAATTGCACACCCATTGTATGATATACGTAGTACATACGAAAGAAATATATAACATAGTTCAGTTAGTTGTTTGTTGTAGTTGTTGAGACGGGATGAGGCATTGTACGGTAAGCTAATGAGGCCTAGACGTCCTCGAGCTGTTGTGCTATGCCCCACAAAGGAGCTATCTGAGCAGGTTTGTAAATATACTTTTTATCTTTAGACTCACATATGTAGTGTGGACTTCTTTAACTGTAAGTGGATGATCTTTGCAGGTCTTTCGGGTGGCGAAGTCTGTTAGCCATCATGCACGATTCAGGTGTACCATGGTTAGTGGTGGTGGCCGTCTAAGACCCCAAGAGGATTCACTAAATACCCCAATTGACATGGTAGTTGGGACACCAGGCAGGGTTCTCCAACATATCGAGGATGGAAACTTGGTGTATGGTGACATCAGATACGTGGTGATTACCTCCCCACTTTTGCACTTTTCTCTTATTTGTTTGCAAGGAATACTTCATGTTCACTTTATGAATTAATGTCAATATTATAAAAGTATTTGAGCACTCTAGTGCTTTTTGGTACATTGAGTGGTGTTTAATCTCATGTAGGTCTTGGATGAGGCAGATACCATGTTTGATCGTGGTTTTGGTCCTGAAATTTGCAAGTTTCTTGGCCCGTTGAATAACCGTGCATCGAAACCCGGTGGTTTAGGATTTCAAACTGTTTTAGTCACCGCAACAATGACAAAGGTATGCTAATTCATGATACTTGAAACCCTAAGAGAAATTTTTGTGGGCATCTTCATGAGATAGAAACTTCTCTGATATTGGTGATATTAGACTGTATATATTTAGTTGGCAAAAAGTAATTTTACCCGACTGTGGTTGTACCTTTTTAAGCATTATTCCACTAAATTTTAAAAAAATGCAATTTACACACTGAACTTTTTAACATTTATTAATTGGACCATTCCGTCAGATTTATTGGACGGACGTCAAATTCCTTCTTTTATTTTCAGACGTGACTTTAAAAAGAAAACAGAAAAGACATGCATGTAAATGCTGAGGTGGCTTATTTGGCTAATCAGTTGAGTCCCATGTGACTAGGTCTAGCTCAACAGTTCAGTCAATCGGGTCATCCCCTGATTTTTTGTTCACTAGTTTTTAATTAGGTCGGAGAAACCCCAGTGCTATCATGGTTTATGATCTGCAAGGTAGTTTTCGTTACAGAAATTGGTCATTAGAAATCCAACCTAACCTATCCTCTATTTTTCCTTTCCTTTAATATCAAACCCCATTGACATAATACTTCTTCAAGCTTCTTTCAATTTTGACAATTATTAGCTTTGTAAAGCTGAAAAAATATGCCACAAATTACAGCTTCAAGGCCTCCTGCAAATGGGTTTCATACAAAAAGGCTAGATTCTTCCAACTTCAGCATATTCACCATCGATGTGGGTGGTCAACTTTTTCAAACCATCAAACAAACCATAACCCTAGCTGGCCCCAAATCCCTCTTGTGTTGGGCTTACAATTCTGATCAACAATCTATCCCTTTCATTGACAGAGACCCTGAATTGTTGCCCATCCTTCTTTCCTTCCTCAGAACTGGTAATCTTCCATCCAAAGCTAAAGCCTTTGATCTTCAAGATCTCGTTTCTGAAGCTTAATTTTATGGAATTGAAGAACTCCTCGTTGCTTCACAGTCAAACCCATCTCAATTCGAAGCTTTTAACCTCGAAAAATATTTAATCTTGCCCTTGAGTGGCAGAGATTCTCCTTCAATCTCAATGACGCTGTACGGATCTGTTCATGTAGCTTACGGTAGCAAAATCACATCTTTTGATTGGTCTTTACAGAGAAAATCCACAATTTTGACCCAATTCACATCTGTGGATTCTTTGCTATCATGTTTTATGTGGATTCTTCCGCCCAATCCACGTGGGACTCACCTAAATGAAAATATAAGCTAGGTCAGTATTTACCCGTCTTTTCCTTTTTCTTTTAAAAGCCACGTCTGAAAATAATGTAAGGAAATTGATGTCCGTCCAATAAATCTGACGGAATGGTCACATTAATACATTTTAAAAAGTTCAGTGGGCCAATTGCATTTTTTAAGAGTTTAGTGGGGTAATGCTTAAAAGGGTACAACCATAATGGGGTAAAACTACTTGTTGCCTATTTTAGTTCAACAAGTTAATTTGTTTCGTGCAGATACAAGTAAAATACACACGCACACAAACAACATTTATTTTTGTACGAGTAAATTTGTTGCAATTTTATGTTACGTGGTTGGAGCTTATAAATGAGTTGCTCAAAGCTTATTCAAGTGTAAGACACCATGAGATTAGGTTTGTGCAAATGAAACCTACTGATTGTGTCAGTTCTGGTTTGATTATCTGATCAGGATCTACGCCAATTAGACTTTTTGCCTAATCTTTGTCTTAGTATGAGCATGGTCTCCGAGAATATAGTATAACTGAGCTATTTGAGGTTTGCAGGCAGTGCAAAAACTGGTTGATGAGGAGTTTCAAGGAATCGTACATTTGCGCACTTCAACATTGCATAAGAAGATTGCTTCTGCTCGCCATGATTTTATCAAACTTTCGGGTTCAGAAAACAAGCTCGAGGCATTGCTGCAGGTTAGTTTCAGTTTATTGTTTTGTTTGTAATTTTTTGTGTAATTGTTAATAACTTTTAGATGGGGGTTATATTGGTGGTCATGGACCTCATGGTTGTACTAATTGCAATTACTAGTATGTATTTTGTTGCAATATAAAGATTTTGATATGTTCTCTACTCTTATTAGACATATGTGATCTCCGAACTTAAAACATTTCTCTCTTGATTAAAACACTTTGCTCTTAATTTTCTACTCTTGATATCAAACTACACTTGAATCATGTTTGGCTAGATGAATCCTAATTTAGATATATGTATCTCTGAACTTAAGATGGACGGATGTAGGAATTTTATCAAGAGAGGGCACACTTATAATTAAATAAAAAAAAATATGATAAAATTACATTACTCGTTAGATTAAAAGAGTCTCATCTGTAATATATACAAGTATTAATGATGCATATTTCTTTCATAATTACCATTAAAAATAGTGAGTTGTTAAGTGATGACATTTAATGAAATTATAATGACAAATTTGAGGATATTGTGTCATTTTATACTACTATCAATAAAAGGGGCACTCCTTTTGTGGAGCAATAAAAAAACAAGATTCTTTTATTGTGAAACAGATGGAATAATTAAATTCACCAAATATAGATTTTAAAAACTCATAAAAATTACTGCAAAATTATATTTAGAACTTCATTTTTGGAAGTCGATAAATCTTTTTATTCTTAAGAGAGGTAACTTTACTTTTAACACCCGTATACTAACAAAGAAGTGCGAATATTGCTCTTAATTTTTCACTCTTGGTTTTGAACTTGATAAGTGAATCGTGGAAGGGGAACAGGAAAAAAAAATGATGTGAATAGTAGACTATTGGGTATTTTAAATTTCACATTGGAAACCAGAATTAGTATGAGTACTAGTTGTGACCCCAGTAATTGGTGGCAAACTGTAAAGTTATACAGGTTTCTTCTTTAGTTTCTCATTTAATTATCGTGGTGCTTTCATCAATGCTACATAATTCTCATTATTTCTTTGTTCAAATGTTGTCGAAATAGAATGAAAAGATAAGGATGCTTACAATGCTACCTTTCACGAAATTGTAGAGTAGACATCCCTCTTGCATTAGTGTTTCTAGAAGGATCATGGGATTACTAAAGTCAATTTAAAAACTTGGAAGTAGCCTTGCAAGATTGGCTAACAATTTCACTATCCATGAAGGTTGAAAAGCAGTCTAGAGCTCACTGGTGGTCAGTTTGTTATGTCTTGTGATCCTTTTATCAGTTAAGAATTTGCGCAACTTCTTTGAAAGGGATTAAGGGGCCTTCCTGCATTAGGGCCTTGTGGTTTTACTTCTATGTTTTGTTCGGAGGACTTCTCCTTTTTAGTTCTTAGAGATAGCTACTTAACTTTTGTTTTGTTCTGAGATAGGTTCTTTTTTCTTGCTTATTTGTTGGCTTTTGTCATGGGTGACTTTAGGGGTATTTCTGGGTTTGATCTTTGTAGATATTAAAGAGTTTTCGTGCCCTCATTTGAGTGTTTATTTTTATTTCCTCTTGTTATATTAAAGGTGAACTCCTTTTCCCCCTATGCTTGTATCTTCTCATTTCATCTAATAAATATTTTTTTCTTCTAAAAGAAAACTTCTCCTCTTTACCTCTCGACTCTTGCATCTTCTCTTTTTTTTTCTAATAGAATCTAATATAGCTTAAACTCCAACTACTTCTTGTTTGATAAGATTGTCTAAACAAACAGCGGTAAGGACTGAAAAGGAAACTTTCTAATTTATGTAGCTAGGTAGTTCTCTTAAAACCTGTCAAGTTAAGTATGATTCTGTTACTAACTTACTAATAAGACTTTTTAGTGTAACTGTAGTACTAGAGAAAATGTGCTGCAAGTTCATCAGTGAAGCTTTTGTAGTCTAATCTGTTGGCTCGAGTACCTTCTATGAGTTGAACATTCTACGAAGTACCTTTAATCTGTAGGCTTATTGTAAGCTGAATTTACATTTTTTGGAGTACAATCACTGGTTGTAGCAATATATTGTCTTCATAATCAAAGTCCCGTATAAGCAATTTGTGCTAGCTCTATTGTTATATTGATAGTGAAGTAAAACTTACAGTGCGCAGTATGATGATATCACTTTTAGGTACTTGAACCAAGTTTAGCAAAGGGGAACAGAGTTATGGTTTTCTGTAATACATTAAATTCTAGCCGTGCTGTGGATCACCTTCTTTCTGAAAATCAACTCTCTACTGTTAACTACCATGGAGAAGTACCAGCAGGACAAAGGTGAGACGGTACCAGTTACACCTATTTGCTGCTTTGTACATACGCAAATTCCAAAGTGTCTTTAAAGACTATATGTCCTCTCCAAGCCCAACTCCCCTCTAAAACTTTAACTTCTGACTTACTCATCCAAATGCATGCAAGGTTAAAATTGTTTTGTTCGTGAAAGTGATCAAATTGCTTATATTTTTTTGTATGAACTATAGAGTGCTATACAGTTATGACAGGATCACGTCATATGGCTAGGATATAAAATACACTATTGCTAATCTACTTTATTTTATAAAGTACATATGATAAATTAAAGAATTTTAAATTTAAGCTAGAATTAACTTTCCTGAGCATGAAACTTAACTACAAGGAACCAAAAGCTTGAGGATACTCTTTTTCAAGCTCAACTGGGAGCAAGTTTTTTCCTTTATATACTTGCACTGCTATATCTGTCTAAAGTGTAAAATTTTCTCATCGTGCCTAGGGTTGAAAACCTAAAGAAGTTCAAGAGTGATGATGGAGATTGCCCCACACTTGTCTGCACAGACTTGGCTGCGAGAGGATTGGACTTAGATGTTGACCATGTTATCATGTTTGATTTTCCACTCACCTCTGTAAGCATCACAGTTGATCGCTTGTTAGTATTTTGAGTATTTTCATTAGCTTTGCATCAGTGTTATACTATTGTTTTGAAGTAAGAAGTCCTTTTTGTTGACTTAGATTGACTACCTCCATCGAACTGGAAGAACTGCTCGCATGGGTGCGAAAGGTATGCCATTTGTATCCACAATTTACCAGGTTGATAACATGATCCATATATTTTCCTTATTTTATTTGTTGCCTTTAGTTTTTGGGTTTCCAATTTGAGATGTAGATACCGGACAAGTGAAACAAATGTATAATCTTAGCGTTTCTTGAGAGTTACTTAGAGCCCGTTTGAGGATATTTGCTCTCAATTAAAAGCACTTTTAAATCAAAATTGAAAACTTTTTGGAAAACGCTTTCTAAAGAGTAGAGATTTGGACTCCAAAGCACTTTTGGCGGAAGCAGTAAATTTGTTCTTTTTCCTGAAGCACTTTTGGTGGAAAAAGAAGGTAGAAGTTTATCCTTAAATAGTGAAATCACAGTTACTAGATACTCTCATAAACCTAGCGAATCGCGTATTTTGGTACATACGTACCCAAACTGGGTACTCTTCGTACCAATACTCTAAATTTAGTGTACCGAAAAATTTCTTTGTTGTTTAACTATAATTGCACAAATATCAATATTTTAACTTAGTATTGGATGCTCAAAACATTACATTGTACTAAAATATTATAAATCAATCAACTTGTTGATTTAACTAAAAAATATTCTATAAAACTAAGATTTATTACATTTAAACTCTTAAGAGAATTCTTAACTATAAGAACTTATATAAAGATACCCTAGTGTATTGCGTTTTAGCTATGTAGCGTACCGCATTCATGTATTCGTTCCACGTACTGAAACGTACGACGTTTCAGGTAACACTGAGTGAAATTGCTGAAGAAAAATGAAGTCTTATACCATACACTTGCCTATAAATTTGTTGTTAGTTTTTTTTAAGAGCAATCGTTCAATTAATTAGCCAAATAGTACGATTTTAACTTTTTCATGAAAATAAATTTGTCCAAAACTCTTATTTTTGGAAGTGCTGATTCGCAGCATTTCACCACATCGCCCTGCCAAACGGGCACTGCAATATACAAACTTCCTCCCTCGGTATTCATTTATTTATGATCTTTGTGTATGGCATGGACATTTATCCCTTATAAAGTTTTTCCCATTTCAGAATGACTTGTAATTATACAGTAAAACCTCTATTTAGGAATAGACTTGGGACCAAACTATTTGTATTTTAATTGAGAGGTTATTACTAAATAGAGGTATTGGTACAAAATATTTTTCGAATACCCAAAAATATCTATTTTAACAAAAATATCAATAATAATTCCCTAATAATTATTATTCAAAAAATATTTATGCAACGTAGTCTTTTATAGGAAAATGTGATCTTTTATAGGAAATGTAGTCTTTTATAGAAAATGTAGTCTTTTAAAATTAATATTGTCTCTCTCTCTCTATATATATATATATGGTAAAAATGAAGGTACACAGCCGTGTAACTTTTAAAGTTACATGGTCTACGATCGTAGAGTGATTTCACTCTACGATCGTGAAATATTCACTCTACTATCACGGGGACTACTCTACGATCGTAGAGTGAAATCATTCTACGATCGTAGACCGTGTAACTTTTATATATATATATGAAATTATTACTATATAGATGTATAGTTTCTTAATACGGGATTTAAACAGTATATAACATATTACAATTTAGAGATTATTCCTATTTATAATTGGGCCAAATTAGGATCAATTTTTTTTATAATATTGTAGAGGTTATTCTTATATAGACTATTCCTAAATAGGGGTTTTACTGTATCTACTATTGTGGTCCCTGTTTATGTGGTTTTGCAATATGATTGCTACTTGGGATATATTGCAGCCACTGTGTCATGTTGTGTTTTGGCTTCATTCTTTTCATTTTACTTGCCAACAGTTCACGTTTTTCTTATTGTATGAGTATTTAATCTTATCAAGTTTAAAGCATCTTCTTCATTTAACAGGGAAGGTGACAAGTTTGGTAGCTAAGAAGGACCATAATTTGGCAACTCGCATCGAGGAAGCCATAATGAAGAATGAGAGCTTGGAGTCTCTTTCCGTTGAACAATATAGAAGAGATGCTGCCAGGTCCAAAATAACCGAGCAGAAAGGGAAGAATGGAAAGTTGGTGAAAGTTTCAAATCAGAAAAGCAGGACCAGAGCTGCATCAGGGAAATCATCTGCTGTTCACGGCAAGGCTGTAAATACCAGAAAAATTTCTGGAGCAAAACCTAGTGAAGTATCCACAGCTATTAAGGTTTCCAGACCACTAAAGTCTTCAAGTTCAAGTAGCACCAAAGGACCAGTGTCTGGTGGGAAGAAACATAAGGCAACAATTAAGGTTTCAAAACCAACCAAGTCTGCAAGTAGCCCCAGAGGGCCAGTTTCTGGTGGGAAGAAACAGACAGGGAGCCGAAAGTCTGGTGCTGTAAAATCTACGTCAAAACTGAATGTTGTTGGGTTCAGGGGGCGAAGCTCTTCATCTAATAAGCCATTTAGGGCCACTTGATTGTGGTCACAATTTTAATGATCTATGCTTTTAGGTTGCAATTGGTTTGATCTTTTTACGATGTTGTAAATTTTATTTGCTTCCTCATTAGTATAATTCTACGGGTTAGGATTAGCTTTCGGATATAGGCAATGCAATAGTGTGGTGGAGTTTTGCAGGGGTGAATTCTGTATTCTGCCATGTTTCTTCGGAATTGTTTCTTGCAAGATTATTCAAGTTTTATAAGAAGTGAACTGTTATCTTTTATTCAGCATTTTTTTCTAGTGCAATTTTGTTCTGTTGAATGAGATTTTGCATGCTTGTGTCAGCTTACAAGAATCAAATACTTGCTATATAAAATAAATAACATACATGAATATACTGACATTATACAAGATGTAGCAATTTTGACTAAATGGTTCTGAAAACTTGATTTCATTTCCAAGTAAGAGCAAGAGGTCTGGCAGAAGGCTTTGCCGGGGCGACGACATTTCCGGTGGAGTCATAAATAATGACACCGGAGAAATCTGGAAGCTGACACTTTCCACCCATAATTATATTCTTCTGCCAAACAGAAACTTCACCACTACGAGTGCTTTCATCACAATCTCCAAACTGAAATCCATTTCCATTCATCATCCCTTCATTGTAAAGTTGTATGACAGGATCTTCATCGCGGTAGCCATAGCAGGCTCTCCAGCGACGCCATTTTCGCGAATGACTAGCACACATGAACACTGCAAAGGCACATAAAAGAAGTGAGCCTAAAGCCAAGCTCGCCCGAGACGGGCTTGTTAGCCGGTGCCCTAGGGGAAGTTGCCGGGCCATTGGGATTTTTGGTTGTCTAATATTTTGTGCTCTGCTCGAGTTGAGTGTGTTTATATGTGTAGTCATTGTGTGTTGGTTCCTGGTTCTGGTTGGGGTTGGTGAGTTTGGGGGATTTGTTAAGGTTTGGATTGATATTTGACTTGGTTTTGTTTTACAACTAACATTCTTTTGTGGTTTTGGTGGCCTTTTACAGTTACTTTAGCCAAGGTCTAATTAGCTGTGACAACATTTCTTTTTGGCTTTGAATCTACCAAGTTGACTCCCTTGAATTTATACATTAAACTGAACGAATTTAAATTAACATACATGGGTGTCTATGAAATACAAATTGATAAGAACTTAATTTTTTTTATTTTAAAAATTAGTAAGGACATTGATGTTTTTTTTAAAATTGTTTTTAATACAAAAAAAAATTGAATAGTTTCATAGTGAAAGTAACTCTTAATAAAAATAAAAGAAAAACAACTCCACAAACAGTGGCCAACTATTTTGTTTCTTCCTCCCTCTATCTCTATGCACTATCAATAAGTACTACCACCTAGGGGAGCACAAAAGGGTCGTTGGCCCGGAAGACTTGAAAAAACCGTTTTTTAAAGACAAAAATCTGGTTCGGTCTGATCTGTAAAAGAGTTTGGTCTGTTCTGGCCTTGAGTCTGGTTCGACTTGAGGTCTGGTTTGATTTTTCATCCAGTTATTTGTAATTTTTGAAGTTTAAAGTTATAATTATTCATCAATGAATTGAAGCATAAATTTTTACTTATTCATTATTATAATTTATAAATTACAATACATTAGTTTTAATTAATACATCAATAAAGTTTAAAGTTTTAATTATTCATTCTTAATTTCTTGTAAATATATTTAATTAGTATACATCTTCAATGAAAAGAACTAATTAGTATATTTAATATTAATAATAAGTTAGTTACTTAAATGATTAAATATTAATAATAAGTTAGTTTATTATAAATACTAAATTACTAATATTTGACATCAAAATTTTATTAATATTTCTTGCTACTTTTAATGTTAAATATTAATATTAATTAATATATCAATAAACTAACTTTTAATATTAAATATTAATAATAAGTTAGTTTCTTGTAAATACTTAAGTTCTTCATTAATTTGGATATGCTAAATTCTTAGGGGATTTATGATTTTGATTATTTTCCGGTATTTTGTTGTAGCAATTTAGAGAATAATTCCATGAAGCAATTAGAAAACTAATTGAAAATAATACTTGAGATATAAATATGCAAGTGTTTAATGACCATAAAGAAAGATATATGTATATTAAAACTTTATAAAGTATATGTCCAACTGATCCTAGTACTACTAAAAAAATAAAATAGAAACTAACTTTATATTCCAAATATAAAAGTGTAATCAACAATAAGTTAATTTTATTTTGCATCTATAATCATATGTATTACAGTAGATTGTATTCAAATTATATTTTCTATGAAGACAAACTGTACATAGTAGACATACATTTAGGAAATCAATTTGCTTTATATTTCAATTACATTTAAATTACATTTTCCTTTCATTTAAGACAAATATATTTATTTTTGTTCTAATCATCCAACTTATATTGATGTACAGTAAAATGTTAAAATAAAATAAATATAAAAAATATTGCATCATTTTTATAAAATTTTATTAATTTATATTTTTAATATTTAACATTAAAAAAAGACGAAAAGACCATATTGGTGTAGGCCTGACTTAGTCTTGGGCCTGACATGCCTAAGTCAACAACATGGTCTGGTCCGGTCAAAGACCAAAACCTGACAAGCCCAGACAGACCGACATGTTGTGCATGTCTACTAGCACCCCATGCAAGTTTTTTTAATTCCATGAATTTATTTAATAAAATACAAATAGTTTTGAATTTTAGTTTCTTTCGATAAATCATCTGGTAGTTTAAAGTTTGGGATAAATTCTCTTTGTCTATGTAAATGGGAGTCACGCAGGACACAAATTAGTCTATCTAATAAAATACAAATAATTTTGAATTTCCCGCTCACTCAATAATTTATCTGGGCCATCCAAAGTTTGGGATAAATTCCACCATCCATCTATCTAATAAAATACAAATGATTTTGAATTTTCCGCTCACTCAATAAATTATCTAGGCCGTCCAAAATTTGGGATAAATTTTACCCTCCATACAGCACCGAAGTCACGAGTCTAGTTTATTAATATTGGACATGATAATATTACTTTTATTTTTTTATATTTTAAATAAGTTCCAGTGTCTCCCTTGCATATTTAGATGTTTGTTTGAATTCAGTACAAAACTGGTCCAAGGATATGATTATTTAAGTTGATTTGAGTAACAGAGTAAGAAGAATAATTAAGGAGTGAAATAAGTTCAAATAACTTCAACATAAATATTATTAAATTCAGTAATTATTTTTTAGGGCATGTAGCCATAGAACCTCATACTCCTTCCTCCTCTTTCGAGTAACGGTTAAAATTTCAGTTCCTTTATCTCTCTCCCTCTTTGAAAATGCATAATCGTTCATCAAACTCTCTCTATAAATTCCTCTCCAGATACCCTTTACAAACCTCTTCAAAACCCACAATTTTGTTTTCCTTAAAATCACTCCCCACTCTCTCAAATCAATGCAATTCAGACCCAATTTCACCTTCCAAACCCAAGTATTTCCACCATTTTTTTCACCCAGCAAGCTCAATCCCTTCAATCCATTTCAGGATTTGCCCAAATGTGAGGCAATACAGTGTTGAGACGGACAACGTAGTAGATGAAATCAATCTCAAGTTCGCAGAGGCAAGAGAGGAAATAGAGATGGCATTGGAATCGAAAGAAACTGTGTATTTTGATGAAGAAGCCGAGTGTGCTCGTGCTGCAGTTAAAAATGTCTTAGACATGTTTGAGGGATTGTTGGCTAAGTTGCCGGATAAAGAGAAGGGAGCATTGCAGAGATCTATGGGGCTCAAGATTGAGCAATTGAAGGCTGAGCTAGCTCAATTGAATGAGTAGTGAGGTTTGTTTATTTGGGTCTTTTTCAAGATCCTTATTTTTGTAATGTTTAATTGTTAGTGGCAATTCGAGAATTATGATACGACTGTGGGGTGGTCTTGAATAATGGTTTAGTTGGGTCTTTTATGTTAATCTGAGATTTTGGTATGATATTTGATCATGGTGGAATTTGTTGTACTCTTCAATAACAAATACACAAATTTAGCAATTACATTGCCCTAAACTTAAACATAGGTCGTGTGATCTATTTGTTACAGTCATTATAAATAAAAACTGTTCAAAATAAAACTCAACTGATCAATGGTGCTATGATATTTACTTTTTAAAAAACATGAACTAAACATAACTGGTCAAAGGTCACTATGCTTCTTTTATGCAAACAGTCACCAACAAACATTGCTTAAATGTTTTTATAAGTTGAGAACAGAGATTGAAACTGTTGGAAAACACGGAAACATATAGAGGATAGGTAGTCTTATTTTGTACCTTGTGGTTGTTTAGAATTGAATTGTCTCCCAAAAGTACTTTGGATACAATAATATTTTAGGCATGGTCTCCTTTATGCAATATTTCATGGGCTTATATTATGCCCCTTATATGAAGAGTTTTGCAACTCATTTTCCTGTTGAAGTTGCTTGAGGCAAACTTTCAGATTTTGAAAACATGTAAATGAAGAGGTATCTACAAACTAAAATTGTTAGTCATACTTTCTACGATATTTAATAGTTGAGTAATTTCTAAAAACATCTTTTCTGTAACTTTGTTTACCACTTGCTTGTTTCCACTTTCTGTGGTTTCCATCATCCTTTTAATTCACTATAGAACTTTTCTCTTATCTATGAGTAATTGAACTCATTCTAGTTCTATTAATTTTCTCCTATACTCTTTCATTTTCATTTTTTAAATTTCTTATTTCTCTTCTCATTTGGAGAAATTATATGTGCTTCTTCTCCATTGAAATCATTTTCTATTCTTAGTATATACATTAGTTCAAGGAGAAAAATATTTCTTGGTGCACTAAATAAAAGTTCTATCCTTTGTCATATTCTTCGATTGAGATACATTTGGCTAAATAGTTTGCAATGCCTCAAGTCACCGCTGCCTTGGTTGTAACTTGAACACATTTGTAATTTTAAGGAGACGTGTGAGATTGCTGCAATTTTGAATTCCTTGTCTCAAAATTAAGGAACCATTAATTGACCCTCAGATAAAATATCTAACCTGGCTTCACTATTTCAGGTAACCAGAATAGTATTTGCTAATGTTTACTTCCCTCTCGATATCAACTCAAAGTTTAAGAGGCGAAGCTCTCTTTTATCTAAAATGGAAGGAAAATTATTGAACCTCTCTTCAAACGTAGATGGGCTGTTTGGCTCTTTGAGGAGGTTATGCAGAACCCTGTGATCTCTAGGTTTCATTCTATTCCTCTGTACAATCAACTCTATTAATTCTATAATCTTCAGTTGCTTCTAAACAACTGAAATTGGGTTTTGAAATTGTACCCTAAATGGAATCTGCCCTTTGCAATAACCATTAGTAGTTAGTGGATAAACATAGGCAGAATGAGTCTTCTACTTGCATCTCATTGTGTCATCAGGCTTCAAAACCAGACACTGGAAGCAGCTCCTGTGGTCAAGATATACGACGCCGATAGTGTTCTTGGCCTGTCCAACACTACTGTCGAGGGCGAAATTAAAGTTCAGAGTTTGGTCATATATCTACACTTTTCTGCAACGAAGTTTCAGACTTCCTTGGATCTTAATTACAACATATATTTATAGGTTTATAGGCTGATATGGTAGTTGAGCCTCCAAGTAATTGAACCTACTAGAAAAAGCATTATTCATAACTATTGTTAATGACTTCGACTTTATCCTAAATCCTTTCAAAGAAAAACTTAAAGGTTAAATTCAGTCTTGATTGCATAAGATTATCAAGAAACTCCTATTACCCTACGTTCCGGTTATATATTGCCATTCCGAATCGTGGTGCGAAAACTAGATACCTTGTGCACTCTACCATAGGTAGTGTTTCTCATACCTGATTTCGTTCCGCTTATCTAGTTGATTAGCAGTTTAGCACTTCTGGTAACCATGGCATAAACACTGTAATGATGCGAGTGTGAGGGTTTCCAATACATGGAATGAGATTAGGATATGTTTTATTTGATGTTAGATGTACTTGTAGTAGTTTAGTTTGCTGTAGATTTCTTTGGGATCACATAAGAAATTCCAAACACTAATAAACTACTAAGACTAGTATTGCCAGCTTAAACTAATTGTTATCCACCAGAAATGTAGAATCATATCATTCATTATCCTTATAATGCAGTTGGCCAGTATTAACTCTCCTATACTATCGACTGATTTCTACCTTTTACAGCATACATGAAATGGTTTTCTTCTTATTCACTGTACTGGCCTGCAACTTCTATCACTCTATATTAAGGCACTCTTAGGTTTACATGGTACATTATAAAACCATTTAATGCTACTGTTTGTATTTTGCTTTCCAATTTATTTCTCCATGAATTCCCAGAGTTCACTTGGTCATTGTTTTCCTTTTCCTTGTATAATAAGCCGAGTTATCCTCTTTCTGAAAATTGATCCAAGATACACTTTCTGTGTATCCTTGTCATCAACTTTATATGCCTCCAGTAACTCCAGTTTGACATCTGGTCTTGAGCTTAGATGGCATGTAAGTCTTGCATCTGGTGTCGGTTAACTATATCACCAGATAAATGGTCTCAGATGAACTTTTGAGAAGGCAATGACTATTTATTTCTGGCATATTTCTTGGAATTTGGTTTTAAAAATGCTGGTTGCTGAGTCCCTCTAAAGAGAGTCCCATTTGAGCTTGAAAATTTGCAAAATATTTAAAATTCATATTGTGATGTGAATTTATATCTAATTTTTCCAAAACATTAGAATGAATTCTGGATTCCATTTTGTAAAGTTAAGTTGTGCCTCATATTTATCCTATATGCTATGTTCTTTGTACTCAACAAAACTTGTAAGTAGTTTATAATATTAACTGTTGTATTAATTAAAAATTAATTTATTTGGCATCAAATTTGAAATTTAGGATTTCACAAATTGACTAGGAAAAAAAAATCAAATGAGCAGAGTTATTATATATACTTCCAACTCTTGAAACTCCTATCCTTGGTCCTTGCACATGCTTGAGAGTTGAGACAACTCATGTTCTTTGGTGTCTATGGCTATGAACGAAATCCATATTATGCACATAATACTTCTGGGGATATAGCATGCACATAATGGCAGAAATCCACTGTGTACTATGTTAATGTTGTACCATTGCTTAAAATTAAAATTATTAATAGATACTATTGTGTTTTGTTAGGCTTTAGTGTCATCCAAATTTAGAGAAAATAGTATATTTGGATTTCAATTTGGAATTTTTATATAAAAAAATAGACATACCCTTCAAAGTTTTGAGTGGGTTGCTATGGACCATTTGTTGCACATTGGGGGGGATGGTGACCTTAGAGATCACCAATGCTTTCTATCTTGTTGTCTGTCAGTTGAGAAGTAAAAGAATGCACCATTATAAACTAAATAAATAAAATAAAATTAAAACTGGTTAAAGTTGGAAAATAAAAATTCATGAAAAATATCTCTTTTCTTATTTTCTGCTCTTTCCAAAGTAACTATTACATGCATGATAAATGAAGAGAAACAAAATCTCTTGGCTATGGATTTTGTGATAGAAAGTGAATGTATGGGAAGAAATCTGATGAACTGGTGATCCTATTGGATTTAATTATAAAAAAAGATAAGAAAAAAAATCCTATCAGATTTTCTTTTCGGCCTACATTTTTTTTTTCTCAATAAAAACAGAATTGGGAGATGGACATTTTTTTTTAAAGATAATTTGAGTTTGGGGAGACAATTCCACTGCATTTGAAGGCATGTGGGGGAGTGGGAAGGATGCATCATCTGTTATTGCCTGTCTCCTTTTCCCCTGCATCAAAGGTCCTACATTTTAGTGTAATGTTTTTGAGAGAGAGAGAGAGAGAGCCTTCTTTTCTCTTGATCTTCTAGGCTCCACTAACTGCATGCATACTTCCCATTTAATATGCACATCAAAGCCTTTATGAAGGTGCTTGTTCTTTTAGTTATAGGGAATGAATCTCTCTCCCCCCACCCCCCACCCCCATGGTTAACACTATCGCTGATCAACTAGATACGCTTAATGAAATTTGGTACATGAAACATTACCTGTGGTGAAATGCACAAGACATTTAATTCTCGTACCACGATTCTGAACAATAGTTACCTGTAGACGCAACACATAGTAACAGTTTCTTGGCAACCCTACTCTCCATTTTGTGTAAATTCCATGGTAGTGTTGGAATTTTTTTGAGCTGTTGAGTATGAATTTTATGGAAAACAAACTAGAAACTCTGCGGATAAATAGTGGCAATGCAATGCAGTGCTTTTAGTTGTTATGAGCATAAAGAACAACAAGGAGAAACACAAAAAGTTCCCAAAGATGAGCCTTTCATCTTTAAAATTGCAATTTACATTCATCTCAATCTTTCATATAATCAACTAAAGCCTCGAGAGTTATAAGAAACGATAGCAAGAACAATGACAAAAAACAAGAAAAATAGTGTTTCTAAAACTGTACAATGAACAAACCCCTTAACCAAAGCCAATAATAACCACCTTTTAGCATTCCCCTTCTCTCTCTTCTGAAATAGAAAGAGAATCATTCAATAATCAATATCATCATCCTTATAGAAGGAGGAGGGGGGGGATATCAACTTTGATTTGAGGACTGTTTTATTAAAGGCTGTGAAGTTTTTCCGAATTCTTCAGGTTGACTCTTCACTTCCATCAACAATGCCACCACTTCTTTCATTGTTGGCCGTTCAGCTGGCGAGGAGTTAACACAAAACATAGCTATTCCTAATGTTTGAAGCATTTCTTGCACCATTTGATCAGGTAGTCCCTGCAGCTTTGAATCCAGAATTTTTACTGCTGGCTCAAAGCTTCCCAACTTCTTCTTTACCCACTCAACAATGTGTAATCCATCGCCTAGTTGAGATTCAACAGCGCTACGTCCACTTAAGATCTCTAGCAAAACCACCCCATAACTGTAGACGTCGCTCTTTTCTGTTATGTTCATGGTGTATCCATATTCTGCATAAGAAAATTGCACAAAACATTCTCAATATGTACTAAGAAATCCCATTAAAGATAAACTCCCAACCATGTTAAATACTCGAAAAAGCATCATTTATCAGCATGACACAAAAAAGAATACTAAATTTAACACAAAAGGAAGCATCATACAGTATGATCCTAGTTAGTATACCTGGGGCAATGTATCCATAAGAACCAGCTACTCTGGACATTGCGTTGTGATAAGTCGGCGAGTTCATCAGCTTGGCCAATCCAAAATCAGCCAAATAAGTCTCAAACCTGGAGTCTAGTAGGATATTATTGCATTTCACATCTCTGTGAAGAATCGCGGGAACACAATCGTGATGAAGATAAGCAAGACCCTGGGCTGCTCCAACTGCAATTTTATACCTGGTTTCCCAGTCCAAATTTCTGTTACTTTGTAGAAGCTGTTGGAGATTTCCATTTGAAATGTAGTTGTAGAGCAAGAGCTTGACACTCTTATTGGAACAGTAACCTAGGAGCTTTACTATGTTCCTATGCCGAATGTGTCCAAGAATTTGAATTTCTGCAGCAAAAGAGTCTATTGCTGGCTTTTCATCTCCCTTTGTTTTCCAAAGTTTCTTCACTGCAATCAACTCACCGTTGGGCATTTCCGCCTTGTAAACAACCCCGGAGCACCCTTTCCCAATGACATTTTCATCTTTGAGGCAATCTAGGATATTGTCAATGGTGAAACTTAGCTTCTGAAATGGAATGAAAGTCCATGGATAAGAAAAATCATCTCCCCCCGACGAAGAGGCTAATGTGCCCGAGGATTTCTCAACCAAGTACTTGTGATTTCGCGATACAAGAATCCATGAGGCAAGAACTGCCATTGCGACAGAAGTCAGAATAACAGCAACTAAAGCTACAGTCTTTGCAGATTTCAGCCCATTCTTACGAATCAGATGCGAAGAACAAGTATACCCGTCGAAAGATTGACAAAGATCTGAATTTCCAAGGAATGAATTCGAAGATAAAGTTTTGAAAAAAGGTGTCACGGGTATAGGACCCGAGAAATTATTGTATGAGACATTCAGGGAAGTGAGACTTGTGAGGGAACCCAAAATTGTAATCTTTCCATAAAGCGTATTACGCGAAAGATCAAGCGCTTGCAATTGTGTCAAGCCAGACATTGTCTCAGGGATTTCGCCTGTAAATTCATTTGAGCTCAAGTCAAGACTAATGGTTAAGCTTGTAACATAACCAATCTCAGGTGGGATTGGACCAGAAAGACTATTGAAGCTCAAATCAAGTAGAGTTAGTTTCTGCAGGTTCCTAATGGACTTGGGGATTGACCCAGTAAGCAAATTATTATTGAGGATAAGTTTATTCAAGTAACTGAAATTCCCAAAACTCCAAGGAATTTCTCCGGTGAAGCTGTTTCTACTGAGATCAAGCTGCTCTAAATTCACAAGCTCCCCTAACTGAGATGGTATATCACCAGTTATGTAGTTATTGTGCACATCAAAAAGCTCAAGAACCATTATGTTAGCAATCTCCGCGGGCAAACCACCAGAGAAATGGTTCATGTATAAATCAAGAAACACAAGATTTTGCAACTGGCCTATTTCCTTTGGAATCTGTCCCGAAAGCTGATTCTCACCAAGCCTTAATCTCACTAGAGACTGACATTTCGCAACACTTTGAGGCAACCCTCCTGATAATGAATTCCCCAGCAATAACAGCTTGCTCAATTTCTTTAAGCTGAATATCTCTTCTGGTATTGAACCAGTGAGCTTGTTCCTCGATAGATCAAGCGCATATAATTCAGTGCAGTTCCCAAAAGAAGATGGTATAGTTCCAGAAACCAAATTCCCCCACAAGAAAAAACTCTGCAAGAATTTCAAATCCCCAACTTGCCATGGAATTGGACCTGAAAACTGGTTCTTATCAAGCTGAAGAGCTGTAAGGCTAGTGCAGTTACTCAACTGCCATGGGATCAAACCCGTAAACGAATTATCCGATAAATGCAGCTGTTCAAGAACCATAAGCTTCCCCAAATCACCCGGAATCTCACCGGTTAAGTCATTTGCAGAAACATCAAACACTACCAGGGATGAAGAATTTGAAATCTCAGCCGGGATTGGCCCGGTGATGGAATTGCCCCAAAGGAGTAAGCTAGTAAGTTTTTGCAACTTACCCAATTGAGGAGGGATTGAACCAGTGAGCTTGTTCATATGCAAATACAAATTCCTCAACTCTGAGCAAAACCCTAGTTCAGAGGGAATTGACCCAAATACCTCAGTGTCATAAATTGCCAAAGTTTGGAGATTAACCAAGTTTCCAAATGTAGGCGGTATGACACCGGAGAGTCCGGTGGCAGCCACCCCAAATGTGGTGAGATTAGTGAGAAATCCCAACTGTGGGGGAATTGCTCCACTTAGATATGGATTTCCCCCAATTCTAAACTCTTGTAGGGAGATTAATGAGCCTAATTGCGATGGAATCGACCCGTTTAAGAGATTATCTTGCACACAAAACACTTGTAATGAAGAAAGATTTGCAAGTTGTGGGGGTATGGAACCTGTCAATTGGTTTGTCTTCAAGAAAAGGAATTGGAGTGAAATAAGTTGGCCTAATTCAGGGGGAATTGGTCCTGAAATTGAATTTGAAGAAAGGTCTAAAAGGCGAAGATGGGTAAATGAGCCAAAAGAAGGGGGGATAAAGCCAGAGATATTAGTGGATGAAAGATTGAGAAGTTGTAGAGAGGAGAGAGAAGAGAGTTGTGAAGGTATTGAAGAGAGATTTAGGAATGTGTTTGGGAGAGTAACGGATATTACTCTGTTTTGGGGAGAACAAGTGATTCCTTGCCATGAACATGGAGTTTGGCTTGATGGGTTCCAAGAAGAGAGTAATGGGGATGAAGACTTGGCAAAAGGGTCTGCAGAGGAGAGGAGAGAGAGTAGGGTTTGGCCATCAGGGGAGAGAGAAGTAGACAGTTGGGTTTTTTTCAAGATTACATAGAAACAGAATGTGAAGAAAAATGAGGGGAAAAAATTGGGGGTTCTGTTTTTTTTCTCCATTTTGATGTTAGTTTTTGGGAATGGATTGATTGATGGTGAAGGTTAATAGAAGAGCTTGAAGGTGTGGCGGCGGCGGTGGTGGTGGTGAAAGTCCACTCTAGGGGACAACATGCATGTGAAAGGGGATTTGAGGTGGTGGGGATGCTTAAAACTCACATTTGTGTGTGTTGAAAAATTTATGCATGTGAGCAAAAGTGTATTTAATAGTATCTTTTAGCGAAGACTACTATAACTTAAATGCTGCAGGGTGGTGTTCAATCTTACCGGAAATAGACCTTTGATCAGGGTGCGGTGGCGGTGCTGCTGGTAATGGTGGTGTTTGTGGTAGTGGATGGCCTTGGATGTGTTGGGATGGGCAGCTTAAATCCGAACTCTTGAAGGGTTTACTTGATCAATGGTGGTGCTTTGCATTTTGTGCTCATTAGTTGGTACAAGGTTTGGTGGTGCAGTGGTGGCTGAGGTATGAGTTATAAGTTGTTTGGTGGTAAAATTATTCAGTGGAGTCTGTATTGAAAATGTTAAATTTAAATGGAGTGTGTTACTCCCTCCGTCCCATCCGATATAGTATATGAGGTTTTAGATATTTTAATTTTTTAAAATTATTTTACATTTTATATAATTTAACAGAATTAATTGTAATTTTTTAAAATTATTTTTTATGAAAAAATATTACAGATAAGTGAGATAAAAGAGAGTATGAAATAAATATGATAAAATTTATTATAGACATTTAATATTATATAATTATTTTTTAATTTTTATGCATAATTTTAAAATATCATATAATTATAAGACAAAGTATACTCAGATTTCATTGCTACATTGGGGCACTGGACTCATGGCCTGCTGAAAATCCAACCCTGCCCTTGCAGTATCTAATACTCCCTTCATTTCATTTTTTTTTGAGTCGGGTTAACGTAGCTAGTGTGATAATTTTATATTGAATTATAATTATAAAATTTATTAATATATACTCCATCCGTTCCAAATTAATTGTTCAGTTTTGATTTTTTAAAGTCAAATTGACCATTTTTAAAACTAATCTTTTTACTATTTTTGCTAAAATATAGGTGAAGAGATTATAACCAAAAGAAAGTATATACAATTTATTACTAATCCCAATTTTTATAATTTTAGAAATATATTTATATATGCTTAATTATTAATTCTAAAATAATTAATTTGACTTAAAAAAGTCAAAACCGAGCGAATTAATTTGGGACGGAGGAGTAAGATTGATAATAATTATAGGAGAAATTCACTTATTATATATCTTTTTAAAAAGATTAACACTAATACTTATTTGTGTAATTGAAAAACAAAAATTGATGTAAATATTTGCAATTCGCAACTTTTTAAGATAATTTTAAATAACAAATAAAAGGATTTAATTAAAAAAAACTATCGCTATAGAATTTATAGCGACACTTTTCATATAAAAATATCAAAAAATCATGTAGAAATATCAATTTCTTAATTATATTGAAAACAATAACAAAACATTAAAAAACATGAGCCCAAAATATTAGATATCTTCATTATGATCTAGAGCCTGTTAGGCAGTGACTTATAAGTTGGTTTCACCACTATTTTCTTGTTTGACAATGACTTATTTTTCTATTTATAAGTTGATTTTTAAATCAAAAAAATTAGTAAGTATTTGTAACTTATTTTAAAACAACTTATAAGTCATTTTAAAATAAATTAGTTTGACCAAATGTAATATCTATTTTGCCTCTCTTTTATTTTGTCCCTTTTTTTATTAGTGTCCCCTTTTAATAATATTTACATTTGATTGTAACTTATAAATCATTACGAGTCGAACACCTTCATAATTTGTTTTAACTTAATTTTTAACTTACGAGTCAAATTGATACCAAATATTTTTACTTAAAATCACAACTTAAAATAATTTATAAATCAATTTATATTTTAATTTTAAATTATTTTAAAATAAGTCGTTGCGGAACGGATTTTTAATAATTTAATTGAGCCCTTTTATTTGTTATTTAAAAATTTTGTTAAAAAATTGTTACATGGCATAATTTTCATGAGTACAAATTGCAGTTTTGTAAATATGGACTAGCTAGCTGGCCAAGAGTGCATAGGGAAGAGGAGACTTGATCATATTTGAGTGAGGCACAGCTTAGGGGATTGTGAAAGGCAAAAGAGGGATAAATTAGCAACCAATTCCATGTCTTTTTCTCACTCACAATTTTTTAATTTATTTATAGGGCATTAAACGTGAAATGTCATAAAAATAATACTACTAGGGCGAGGATATTGAGGAAGTTAATTTGGAGCATCTGTTTTCAAAGGGTAAAGTTGGCATAAAATATCAATTTTTACTTCTTCTTTTTTATTTTTTAAACTATGATATGGTAAAAAAAATTGAAGTAAGATTGGGTAATTTGGTTACCGAGGAGGACTAGTGGGATTTTTTTGGAAGTAGGGATAAAGAGATTATACAAACACACGAGTAAATATTTGAATAAATTAGGGCACAAATAACGATTTAGGGTTTTTATAATTTGGTGGTCTAATTAGGGTTTTCATTAGGGTTTAAGGTTTTGATTCTGTAGTTAGCCACACGAAATAATTCACTCATTAATGTCACTAGAGAATTGAGTAGAACATATTTTGTGAAGACCTAAGAAAGAACATATTGATATGGGTGTTTCTAGTTTTCTAAGAATATCTAACCCTGAAATTGTGGTGGTTTGTGGAATTTTATGGAACTAGAATTTTAATTGTAGGTGTTGAAATTTGTTCTACGCTATTAAAACGATAAATAATTAGGGAAACATAAAATTATCTAAAACGACATATATTAAGAGACGGTTGTGAAGGGCCCACCAAAGTCGTGATAAGTTATTATTAAAATAGCTATATAGGTTGAAATGTCATAGGCGGACATAGTTTTATATGAAAACGTATATTTCTATATGTTGATATTTTTACATGAGTCTCTCTCGCATAGATGTGAGATTCACTCACTATTCATGTGAGAGAGATCATGTAAAAATATCAATTTTATATGTCAAAATATCAGTTGTAAAGTGCACATTTGAGGACATTGTGAGCAAACCCTAGTTACTATTGAACATTTTATTGTAACAATAAAATGATGAATAACATATAAATACAAATAAAAAAGAGTCATCATGGATTCATGGAGTATTTTATTGTTTTTTATACGAATTTTAAAATATTATAATATCATACAAAGTTTAAATTAATTTTCAAAATACCTTCCCTAATGAAATTTTTTTGTATGAGAACAAAAGCTAAAGAAGCCTAAATAGAAAAATAAAAAATAATTAAATAAGAAAAGGGAGATGAAACTATGGGGCTATAAGAAAGACATAAGGAAATGATAAAAAGCAAAAGAGAAAGAGTAAATAGATTAGATATTTGTCAATGTTTCTTGCACTAAATTTATGTTGGATTAGTGTTGAGCATCTTAAAGTATACTCAGTCTAGTAGATATATATTTTTTCTTAATCCATTTTAAAATTAAAATTATATTATAAATAGTTACAAATATAGATGTCTATTTATTTTCTATTCCCTCTTCAAATACTCTACTGCTTTTGAAATCTCTTCAGGAGTTCCAATGATATTTAGATCATCAACATATACCGCAATAATAACAAACTCAAATCCAGATCTCTTTATAAAAATACATGGGCTAACTGGATTATTCATATATCCGTCCTTTAACAAATATTCACTAAGACGGTTATACTACATACAATCGGATTGTTTTAATCTATATAAAGATCTATTTAATTTGATTGAGTAATGTCCTCGAGAACCGGATTTACATACTTCTGGCAATTTAAATCCTTCTGGGAGTTTCATATAAATGTCATTATCAAGTGGGCCATACAAATATGTTGGAACGACATCCATTAGACGCATGTCAAGTCCCTCTTTAATTGCCAGACTAATTAGAAATCGAAAAGTAGTCACATCCATCACAGGAGAGTATGTCTCTTCATAATCAATACCAGGTCTTTGCGAAAATTCTTGCACAACTAGTCGTGTTTTATGTCTCACAATTTCACCCCTTTCATTTCGTTTTTGAACAAAAACCCATTTGTACCCCCACTGGTTTTACACCATCAGGTGTACGGACTACTGGTCCAAAAACATTTCTCTTTTCAAGAGATTTCAATTATGCTTCAATTGCATCTTTCCATTTTGGCCAATCAAGTATATGTATGCATTCCTCAATAGTCTTTGGTTCAAGATCCGCATCATCATTTATAATATCTAGCGCTATATTGTATGAAAAAACATCATCGACGTTGATTTTATTTCGGTTCCACATTTTTCTTGACATGACATAATTTATAGAGATCTCTTCATTTTCACTAATTTCAGGTACTTGATTGTCTTCTAGAACTGTAATATTAGTCATGTCTAGGGGGTTTTCTGTAGACTCTTCTGGAGTTACCATTTTCCCATCCTGGTCATCTTGAATATTTGCTCCTTTTCTTTTTCGAGGATTCTTATCTCTAGAACCAACTGTTCTACCACGCTTCAGGCATGCTTTAGATTCATTTGCAACAAAAGGTTGTCCTATTGGGACATCAATTTTAATTGGAGCATTAATAACAACTGGTATATGTGACTTTGTTACACTCTTTGGGTCAGTAAATGTATTTGACAATTGATTTGCTAAACTTTGTAAATGAATTATTTTTTGAACTTCTAGTTCATATTGCTTTGTACGAGGATCAAAATGAGACAATAATAATTCATTCCAACTTATCTCTTTTTCTAGCTGCCTATTTTCTTCCCCTAATGCTGGGAAGACTGATTCATCAAAATGATTATCAGTGAATCTAGCTGTAATTAAATCCCTTGTTGACAGTTCTAAATATTTAATTATAGATGGGGATTCATATCCAACATATATTCCCAACCTCCTTTTTAATTATAGATGAAGCAATATTTTTTACGATATTATTGCTGCTACAGGAACATATTTTTCACGATATTATTGCTGCTGCAGGAGATCTCAAGTGATATAATCATGAGGGAGAGTAAATATCTGTAAGAATAATGTACTCTTTTTCCTTCACTAAATTTTTGTCCCACATGATTTTTTCTAGTAAGGTTTTAACGAGACATTCTTCAGTAATGGACATCAAGGGAAAGTGTTATGAATAGTTATAAATATGGATGTCCATTCATTTCCTATTCCCTTTTTATTGGTACATGAATGATATGATGAACTTTTCATTCATGTCTTAATTAAGTTTGTATTTCCTTTTCATCTTAATTCTATCTTTTATTCATGTATTTGTAAAGCCTATAAATAGAGGCTTACCATCCATGTATTGATAGACTTGAAAAATACAAGAAAATATCCCTTCTTATTCTCTTATAGTGTTATCTCTAATTATATAATAAGTTATTCTATTTTAGGATTATAAAGTAATGTGAATTTATTTAATGTCATTCTTTTTTATAATTATTTCTGGCATCACATCACCACTAATAAATTCGTACTTAACAATTTAGGGTCCACATTTGGGAGCATAAATTTATCCTTAAAAAATAATATCATTTTATAAATGTATCTCTAATTTTGGAATGAATAATGATTTATATCTAAAGTTGGATAGGAGCCCCTTTTATCCAACTCATTTATAACCGTTTAAAAAATATCGAATGACCTAAAATTTACCTCTTCCGCACAATAGTTGTGCAGATGAAATATTTTATCCGAACCACTATTATGCGGATGGGGAACCAATAAATTATATCTCATCCGCACAATTATTGTGCGAATGAGATATTTCATCCGCACATCTGTTGTGCAGATAGGGTCCATCATCCGCATAAAAGTTATGCGGATGAGAATAATTTCAATTTTTAGATCATAGAAATAAATGGTGGGATCTGCCTTAAATAAATGTGACTCCCATTTAATTTTGACTATGAATCCCTTCTTTTTAGAATATAATACTTATATAACTATTAATCACAATCAAATTTTTCTTTGTGCTTCATTTGCTTAAATATATTTTATTGACTATCCATCTCCCTTTTAAAATGCAAGAGAAAGGTGTAATAAAAATAGAAAATGAATTAACTTTAAAATGTACTATAGGTAGGTCATTTGTCACCAAGTTATTAAGCTCCTCTAGTGCTAGCTAAGTACACTTTCTTCCTTTGTTTTTTTTTTCTAATTTGTTATCCTGTCTTTTGCATCCCAGTAATGAAAGTATCCTAGACCCCTACTATATATATATATATATACTGAGCTTCAAGATTGTTAATTGTACTGCCTTTGTCTCATTTTCTATGTTATGGTTAATAGAATCTCAGTGTAAGAAACAAATCTTGATTAATTTATTATGTTCCTACACTTGCAAGTAACAAAACGTTAAGGCACCAATGTTGAGAAAAGTTAACGTTAATATTTATTCACGTAATTAATAATTAAAAAAATCGACATAAACATTCGCAATCATAAAAAAATGTCCCATTCAAATATTTAATAATTGTATAGATATATTTTTTTCATTTTATTATGTAATTTATTAAGCGCTTATTTTAATATATCTGATATTCTGTACTATTATAAATAATAAAATACGAGACCGTTTGTTTGAAATAAAGAAATAAAAAATGAGAATTTTTTGTAAAAATATTAAAATAATGATATAATGTTCTTTTACATTTTACGAATGAATTCAATAAAAGATGAGAATGGCATGGTATAAAGTGCACCATAAGATACAAAAGAAAATGGCACTTCATGTATAAAAAGGGTTCAAAGAATACGTTAATGCGCCGCTAGATTGTCTCTCCTGATTTACATAATAATATTGAAAGGAAAATGATACACATATACCTCTGTGTAAGTATTAATGATAATTTTTTAAAGATATGTATAATAATAAATAAAAAATTTTAATAATTTTTATCAATCTCGTGTATTGATAAATTTCTCAATTATAATTTGGTATAAATTTATTGAATTTGAAAAGTTTTAAATTTGAACGATCTGATCTCTTATAGATTTTCAAAAAAAAAAATTTATAAAGTGTCATAGCCAGCATTTGTTATGAATCATCGACTATCTCGAAATGCTATTATAGATTAAACTTATTAAAAGCTTTATTGTCGTAGACATAATTTTGTATTAGGGTTTAGGTTAAAACTTTAGGATTGGGCGTAAATTATTAATAGGAAAAAGGGAGTATGTGTCATGGACGCACAAGTTTATGCGTGTCCTGTTATTTTAAGAGATTTTATTAATGACAATTTTGGCGGTATACCATTTTCATTCATAGTTATTTTGACATTTCACTACATTATCAATCAAAATTACGTCACATTAGATGCACGACACACATAAGCTTATATGTGTCTAAGACACGTACTCCCTTTTTCTTTATTAATATCATATATATATATATATATATATATATATATCATGTAATTGATAAATTTTAGTGCCTAAATAATATTCAAAATGACTCTCATACTGGGAAGGAGTAAAATGTAGTTGTCAAAACCATCATGTGGAGATGCATGGCAAATCTTCATTAGTCACTAAGTTATATAAAAGATTCACAAACAATAAATAAAATAAGTAAGGAAAAAAAAAAGATTTTAGACCCCACCCACTACATGAACTTAGGTCTGCATTTAACAATGGCTCTCCATAGGGAACATGCTATTACTTTTAACTAAAAATATGTTTAAACGTATATACTTATTTATTAGCATAGACGCTGCCTAAATTCTTGTCCATACACTATCAGATTTTTATGCATGCTGCTCCCCTCCCTTTTAATCTGTAATTATTGCCCCATGTCCTTTTGGGTTGTAAATTTTCCCCAATGCTAAACAAATAATTTCTTAGCTCCCTATGGTAAATCAGGCAGCTTTTTAAAGTTCTATAATCATGTTTTAAGGGTTTGGAGTTTTTTTGCACTTTCTGCAATTATTAGATTCATGGAGCCCAGAACCCTAAAATTAGAATAGGGGTGTTCAATTGCATTCTAAATCATTTTAGCAAAGCTTTCTTTCTAAAGTTGGTGAAGATGACAAAATTTGATATATATATATATATATATATATATATATATATATATATATATACAACCCCGTTCACAAGCATACACCTTAAAGAGTATTCTCCTCTTAAAGAGCAGTCTCCTCTTAAAAACTCGGCTCTTTTATGTCTCTCTCCTCACTTAGTCGATAAAACAAAGAAAGCCACTCTTCTCTCTCCTCACAAAGGCACAAAGCGAGAGTCAGAGCATCGAGAAATCCAGAGCTTCTCGCTACAAAATCGAAGAGAGAGAATCGTGACATCTCTCCTTTGCCCTAGAAATCGAATCCATCGAGAAAGCCATCGCTCCTTTGCCATAGAAAGTCATTGCCCTAGAAATCCATTGCCCTAGAACAAAGACAGAGCTTCTCGCTACAAAGGTAGAGCTTCTCGCTACATGTGAATTCCCTTTGAAATCCATTGTTGCAAAATCGAAGAGAGAGAAAGCATTGCACTATAAATCTCAGCCATCACGATTGTTGCAAGAGAGAATGCCAAGCTCGTGAAACGCGATCCCCTCTAGAAAATTGAACCCTAGAGTAGTCTGTTACGCTCAGTTAGTGACCCTTGAAAATCAGTAAGTGCATTCCTGTTTCACAGATTAAAATTTAGGTTTTTTTTGTTGTAAATAGAACGCTTAATTTGAAATCTGTTACGCTCAATGTTGTGTCTTTTTTTGGATTAGTGTGAATTTGGGACAAGCTTAATGAATTTTAATTGGTGATTTCACAATTTCAAGTAAATTCTTGTTTGTCCAGGTGTAAATATAATGGATGACATGTACCATGAAGTAGCAAGTTGCGGGGATAATGTAGAAATGAATTTGAAAATAGAAATTGATGGGGATGACTCGAGTGGAGAGGGATTGAATGTGAATACTAATATTGTTGTCTACTATCCTCAAGTAGCAGATGAGTTTACACCTAAGATTGGTCAAGAATTTCAAACATTAGATGATACTCACACGTTTTACAATACATATGCAATGCATGCTGGATTTAGTGTACAAAAGTTTAATGAGAAAAAAAGGGCGCGTAGCGATGAGATTTATAGGAAGGAGTATGTGTGTTCTAAGCAAGGAAAGGGCAAACTATTAGCCGATGTGGTTGTAAAAAGAAAACGTGGATCTACAAAAGAAGACTGTGGTGCAAAAATTGTAGTGGTAAAGATAAATGACTTGTTCGTAATTACTAAAATTGAGGAGGGTCATTGTCATCCATTGTCAACTCCACATAAGAGGCATTTGTTACGATCGCATCGTAATGTGTCAATTGCCCAAAAATCTTTGTCTCAGCAACTTGGCACAGTGAATATACCACAATATCAACAATACAACTTTCTTGCAGTGCAGGCGGGTGGTTTTGAAAATATTGGTTGCACGCAACAAGATTTATATAACTTTGAAAGAGACAAGCGCAATGACTTGAAGGGACATGATGGGGATATGTTGAATGAGTACTTACAGTTAGAACAACAAAAGAATCCTTCATTCACTTTCACAATTGACACAGATGATGAAAATCGGATCACTCGTTGTTTTTGGGCCGATGCAACTTCTAAACGGGCTTATGGATTTTATGGTGATGTTGTCATTTTTGATACCAAGTACAATACTAATCGTTACAGAATGATATTTGCACCACTAATGGGGGTTAATAATCATGGTCAAACTACTGTATTTGGTTGTGCTTTCTTAAGTGATGAGATAATAGCTAGTTTTGAATGGCTTTTCAAGTGTTTTTTGGAAGCAATGCCAGGCGATGCACCTGAGATGATTATCACCGATCAGGATCCAGCTATGACAAATGCCATTTCACAGATGCTTCCTAATACATTGCATAGGTATTGTAGTTGGCACATATTAACCAAATTTTCAGAGAAGATTGACTTAGTGAAATACAGTGCTTATTATAAAGAGTTTTCAGATTGCATTTGGAATTCGGAGAATGTGGATGATTTTGACTCTACTTGGGTAGCGTTAATGGAGAAAAGTGGGTTGAATGCTAATAAATGGCTACAATCAATGTATGACATCCGTAGTAGATGGGTACCCGCACATGTGAATCATGTTTTCTTAATTTAAGATGTCAAGTAGCCAACGAGCTTTAGAGTCATGCATTTTTTAAAAAGTTTGTTTCTAAAAGGAATTCTTTAGTGGATTTTATGATTCAATTTGGTCGGGGCCTTCAACATCAACGACACAATGAGTTGGTTTCGGATAACAAAGATTTGGTTGAGAAGCCGAGAATAAAATATCGTCATGACTTCTTAGTTCAAATGGTTGACATTTATACACACACTATATATTATAAATTTGAAGAAGAGTTGTGTGAGAGTTTGAATTATAGGTTTGAACTTATGACGGAGGATGTCAACCACCGTGTATATAAGATTTACCGAAGGAATGTCAGCAAGTTTAAAGTAAGAGAAATTCAGTATGACAACTCTTTGGATTATGCAACATGTACATGCAAAAAGTTTGAGAGTTTGGGAATCCTATGTGCATGTGATAGCTTATTTGCATAAGTATCATGATCTTGACAAATTGCCTACAAAATACATTTTAAAAAGGTGGACAAAAGGAGCAAAATCAAGTGGTGTAGTTGATGATAATGGTGTGGAGATAAAAGATGACAAGTCATACTTACTCTTGCGGAGTCAATTGATTCAACGATCTCTAGAGATGATTGATAGTGCCCTCACAAACGAAGAAGCCACAATTGTAATCAAGGAATGTTTCGATATTGGATATCAAAAGATCAAGCAAATAGTTGGGAATAATGTTTCCAAACGAATCAATGACATGGAGTCTGGTGGAATGAGTGCATCCAAGTCAGTTAACATGACTGGGACTTATGAACATAATTACATTGAGCCGAACCAAGTGCGTGCAAAAGGGTGTGGCAAAAGGCTGAAGGGTGGCAAAGAAAGGGCCTTGGGGAAAATAAAAAACCCCAAGGGGAGACGTTGTCATGGATGTAGTCAAGTTGGTGTCACACATGACAAAAGAAACTGTCCACTCTTAATAATCGGTAAACAAGTTTACTTCTTTTGTCATTGTGTTTTGATGCAATTTGATTTTGCTATTTTTTTAAATTTGACTTTGCTATTTGTTTAACTGTAGAATTGGAGAATCAAATCTAGATGCTACTCAGAATCCAAGTGTAGATGAAGAATGTGATTCACCCACAGGTGGAACTATATATTTGTATTAACTTGTATATCTATACCTTTGTATTAACTTGGAATTTGTTTTCTATAGAGGATCCTTCAAAATTGCACTGATGAAGCTTGTTCATTTTGACATTACTGATGAAGCTTGTTCATTTTAAAATTTGCTTACCTTTATACCTTGTGTAAAGAACATAGTGTTTATATATTGGACCATCCTGAGCTAAGGTTTGTTTACCAGATTAATTTTATTTATATTTTCCTTTTCCATATTTGTATACAGTTTCTTTAACTTTGTCATAATACATGTTGTGACGCCCCCAAAATAGGTCCATTCCATCCAACCCATTCTGAGTCGCCAAATACATGGTACAGAAATAACTACAACTTTATTATTACAACATATAAACTTTGAGTTTAAATACAGATATTGTCATCTAGACAATATCCACACGCATAAATAAATCCCCATCATAATTATTGATACATTATTTTACAAAAATGGTGAGGACTACTAAACAACTCTCTCAGAACCTTCATTCCATTTTACCCAACTAGTACTCGCATTACATTCTCGCCCACCGAGAAGAAAAATGGAACAACAAGGAAAAGGGTGAGCTCAACTAGCCAAATAAAGAATATTATGACTAAGATAATATACAACAAATTATCTCAGTAAGACCCAACTTTTATAAATAAAGATGAATTTTTCTATAAATATTATTTTGAATATTATGGAATAAATTTGATATAATGTTATAGTTGTGGGTAATATTTATAAATTTTGCAAAGTATGCAAGTTGTTATAAAATATTCGTTTGGTGGGGAATATTCTTTTTGTTAGGGAATATTCATGCATAATGGCTCAATCATTGGTGGACCCCACAACATTATCATCGGATCGAGAAAACGACAAAAATATTTTTATAAAAATAACGGCGGAGGTGTTACCGAATTAAAACCGTTGAACTACCCGGTGGTAAAAGTACGATGAATACGCGTGGTTGCGTAGTAGAAGACACGGTATTGATTATTGATGCTTACGTGAGAAGTCACTCAACCTATGCTCAATTATTGCTACTGATAATTTCACGCATCATATCTCTTATATTATTGATTGATTATTGTCACATTATCAAATCACGTATAATATGTTATAGTATTAAATCAATAATTGAGACGACAAGTTATAAATGATTAATAATTATTGAAAGATTAAATATGTGTTATGATTTGTGGTAAGTTTGATTATTTTATGGGGGGCTCATATGTCATCATCTAAGAGTCTCTTCATCAATAGTATTTACCTTCGTCGATAGTAATTACCCTTGTGAATAGTATTTACCTTCGCTAATCGATAGTAATTACCCTTGTGAATAGTATTTACCCGTCGATAGTAATTATCCTTGTGAATAGTATTTACCTTCGATAGTAATTACCCTTGTGAATAGTATTTACCTTCGTCAATAGTATTTACCTTCGTTAATAGTAATTACCTTTACCAGACGTCGAACCACTTGTCGTTTCACATTACAGCGTCGAACCACTTGTCGTTTCACATTACAAAGGCCAAACCCATTAAATCAAGCCACTCGCTTTTCTTTCACTAAGCGGTGCTAAGCTAGAAATCTTCTATAAATAGAGGCCTAGGGCTTCATTATTTTTCACGAATTCATTCAAGCTATAGAGAGAAAGTATAGAGAGAATAAGAGAGAAAGAAGAAGAGTATTTTTTTGTTACTAATCTTTCGCGAAGATTCAATCTCCTACCAAATGTAAGGGGTGTTATTCTTTCTTATTCATGAAGAGAAGCTGTTGTTATTCCATTGCTTATTATTACATTGGAATAACTTTTGTATAAGTGGTTTACCTATACTTGGTGACATTCTTCTATTATTCATTGGAACATCACATGCTGTGTGTTTTTACAGGACTGGTTCCGCTCTTTATCATTCTCGTTGGAACATCACATGCGTGTGTTTTACACCGGACACTGGTTCCGTCTTTTTATTATACATTGGAACATCCATGCATGTGTTTTACAGGACCGGTTAAAATCTTTATTATTCATTGCTGAATATCCTATCGTGTGTTTTACACCGGATCCGGTTCCATCTTTATTATTCTGTTGGAACATCCCCAGCCGGTGTGAATTTCACCGACCGGTTCCGTTATTTATTATTACATTGGAATAACTCCGTCTGCGCGATCTCATCGCATGCATGGTGATTTCTTTTGTTATTCCATTCTTTATTATACCCGGTTGGTTAAAACTTTGACTTCTATACTCCATGAAATTAGTAGAATATCCTCGATATTTGCGTTTCATCCGAAGATCTTTTCATGGAAATATTCTTCCGATCATTCTTGAATTTTATTCTACAAAACGAGATCATGTTGACAATTTGGACGTTAAAAATTCACGGATAAAATAATTCTTGAACTTGTTTTATTGAATTCTTATATCATTGTCATCATCCTCATGTTTATATTTTTTGAAAGTCATCTCGTGGCACTGTAGTGCATAGATGGACTTGGTATGATTATAACCAGAGACTATTCGATGTAATCATCATGGTAGTAATGTTACAAATGATGTGATAAAAAATCCTCGATTGGTAGTAGTGCATTGATGGACGATTGTTGGCATGATCATGACCATTAATGAATACACAAATATTCTTGGCCCAGTAGTGCATGAATAATTGTGGTCGTGATACTAAAGAATATCCTGGCCAGTAGTGCGGGGGTGATTCGATGATGTGGAATATTTATTAAAGCCGAGTCTCGCCTATAATAAATGATGAAAAACCTTTTAAAACCTAAAAGATAGTAGACTTTATTTTCTACTTGACTCTTTTAATGGATTGCATATTCAGCTGCAGATTAAACTGGTTGTCTATTGTATTTTATCGGTTTAACATTATTGAAGACTATTGATAATTTATTACGCATTATCTTAGTCATAATATTTCTTCTTGGGCTAGTTGAGCTCACCCTTTCTTTCTTTATTCTCTTGTGAAATGATAATATAAATTTGGGGACGAGTCTGGGAAACGAGTGATGGTCCGAAGATAGCATTAGTAGTAGTCCTCTATTATTCGTAAAATAGTGTGATAATAAACTGTAATGAGGACTTTTTGTTTGAGTTTGTATAATATCTAGTAGATTTATATTTGTATTTAAACTCACAGTTTATGTCGTATTGTATACGGCAGTTATGTTAATAAGTTGTATTTAAATTACATACCATGTAAGTGGCGACTCAAGATGGGTGATGTATACCTAATTTTGGGGGCGTCGCGGTTGAGTATCGAGCTTAGGGATGTGATCCACGGCTAAGATGTGAGAATAGTACTAGGAGGGAGAGAGGGGGAATACCTTCGCTAGTATGACCTACCTAAGTTTATGTGCTTTATTTTATTGGTTGGTGGAAGATAAGGATAATTTGTTACATGTCAATTAACCTTTTGTTTTGTGGCGATGATCTGAAAATGACATCCGAGAATGTTGAGAAATAGAATGGAGCGCAGCGATCGTTGATTCACCACATATCAATAATCAAGATAATGTGCATCGTGAAGGCGACAATCCTCATGCAAACAACAACACCGACCAAATGACAAATGATCAAATGTTCGGAGGCTTTATGCAATTTATGCAACAAAGAAAGTAGAGCGACTCGCCCAAAACGTAGGTGGAAACACGGAAAACTCTCGGCGGTCACCGCTAAACAATTTAAGGAGCTGGGACCACCGGAGTTTAAGGAGAGCCAAAACCACTTGGCGGAAGCATGGATAAAGCAGATTACCAAGATATTTGATGTCTTGGGATGCTCCGAGGAGCAAAAGGTTCCCTTGCGCCTTTATGTGTTGCAGCGAGAGGCGGACATTGGTGGGAATCCAGAAACGTACTCAACCAATTTGCATCAAGATATCTTGGGAGAAGTTCCGGAGAGTACATTCAACGACAAATACTTTCCTAAAAGTATTCGCCACATGAAGGAGGTGGAGTTTATCAAGTTGGAACAAAACAATATGACCGTGTCGCAATACGAGGCAAAATTTTATGAGTTATCACGGCGGTTCGTCCCCACTTGGTGGATAATGAAGAGAGAATGGCGCTTAATGTTTTTAAGAGGTTTGAAGTCGGAGATACGTCAACATCTTATTTCTCATAAACCGTGTTTGTATTCAGATGTTGTAAATAGGGCTCGATTAGTGGAGCGCGATAATGAGTCAACGCAATGAACTAAAGAGAGCGGTAAGCAAAATTATAATACCCGTGAGAATAGTCATCGAAGGTGACAACAAGCGTGGAGGGAATCAACGGCCGGAGATATGGTAACCACCGGTGGTAATCGAGGCCAAAACAATAAGAATGGACATTTCAAGAAAAGGAGATTCAACAATGATGGAAAGACGTCAAAGACCAAAGACACCCATTGTTAAGGAAGGAGAAAGACCACCTATCATATGCTTCAAATGCGGAGGAGAGGGACACATCACCCAAGCTGCGCCATGCCGTCAAAGCATGTTATAATTGTGGAAAGAAGGTCACTTAGCTCGATTTTGTCGCCATCAAGAAACAAATTCAGCTAGGATGGAGGCACCAAAGGCCATCCCGGAAAATTCAAAGCCGTAGAAGGCAAGGGAGAGCATTTGTTGTGACCTCCCAAAGAGCAAGGAATCCGAATGAGGTCATCACGGGTAAGCTTATCATAAACTCTAATGAAGTCTATACTTTATTTGATCTGGGTTCTACCCATTCTTTTATTTCTCCTACTTGCGCTCATCGATTAAATTTGACTCTGGAGAAATTAGACTTTGACTTATCTGTGGAAACTCCGTTGGGAGAAACCTTCATTACATCCATCGTTTATAAGTCTTGTTTGGTTCAAATCGGTACCCTCACATTACTGTCGATCTTATTTCATTAAAAATACTTGCATTTGACGTGATTCTAGGGATTGATTGGTTAACTACTTATCATGCAAAATTGATTGTTTTTCGTAAGGTTGTTAGCTTTCATATTCCTAATCAACCTATTATGCTTAATTCAAACGACCAAACCATTAAAATCAATCACGGTCATCTCAAGCCATAAAGCTATTCGTTTATTGAAAAACGGATGTCAAGCTTTCTTAGCTCATGTCACGATTTAAATAAAAATACGCCGCTTTTAAACGATATTCCTATTGTTAATAAATTTCCGACGTATTCCCGAAGAACTTCTGGCCTACCCCAGGCGTGAAATTGAATTTTGTATCGACCTTGAACCCCAGACAAAACCTATTTCCAAAGCCCCATATCGAATGGCTCTTATTGAACTTCGAGGAGTTAAAGACCCAACCGCAGGAATTGTTAGACATTGGCTTTATTCGTCCCTAGTACTTCTCCTCGGGGTGCTCTGTTCTATTCGTGAAGAAGAAAGATGGGAGTATGCGACTTTGTATTGATTATTGGGAGTTGAATCACGCCACCATCAAAAAAATAGGTATCCATTGCCACGTATTGATGACCTGTTTGACCCGATTTAAGGAGCCAAATTCTTTTCAAAGATTGATCTTCGTTAGGATATCACCAATTGAAGATTAGAATCACGACATTCCAAAGGCGGCCGAACTCCATGCGGGCATTATGAATTCTAGTCATGTCCTTTGGATTGACTAATGCTCCTAACGCCTTCATGGATATGATGAACCGAGTATTCAAGGAATATTTAGATCACTTTGTGGTCGTCTTTATTGATGACATCCTTATTTATTCCAAAAGCCGTGAAGATCATGAGCAACACTTGAGGTCGACACTCCAAAAGCTTCGTGAATATAAGCTTTATGCCAAGTTGAAGAAATGCGAAGTTACGGCTTGAAGAAGTAGCATTCCTTGGGCACGTGGTATCAAGTCATGGAATATCATTGACCCAAAGAAAGATTGAAGCTATTCAAAGTGGGAACAACCTAAATCGATGACCAAGCACGTAGCTTTCTCGGTTTAATTGGTTATTATCGGAGATTCGTGGAAGGATTTTCTCGAATCGCTATTCCATTGACTCGGTGACTTCGGAAAGATACAAAGTTCGGTTGGAGCGAAGAATGTGAGAAGAGTTTTCAAGAACTCAAGAGGAGACTTATTTCAAAGACGCATTCGACAATACCATCCGGCTCGGGAGGATTTGTCATCTCTGGTGATTCTTCTAGCAAAGGGTTGGGATGTGTTCTTATGCAACATGGAAAAGTTATAGTTTATGCCTCGCGACAACTCAAAGAATATGAGAGGAATTATCCTACTCATGATCTAGAGTTGGCATTTATTGTCTTTGCACTTAAAATGTGGAGGCATTACTTGTATGGGGAGAAAGTGGAGATCTTTACGGATCATAAAAGCCTCAAATATTTCTTCACTCAAAAGGAACTCAACATGCGACAACGACGTTGGCTTGAAGCTGTTGAAAGATTATGATCATACCATCCAATACCATCCTCGAAAAGCAAACGTGGTAGGCGACGATTGAGTAGAAATCATATGCAAGTACAAGTGCGATATTGTCGTAAAGGCCCATTTTGTGTGACTTGCAAAGGATGGAGATAGAATTAAAGACTCGAGGGGACGCATATATGATGACAAATGAGTATACGAGTAGAACCGACTTTAATTGATAAAGTTAAAGTCGCTCAAGCAAGCACTGGACTGGAGCGTGATGCGTATGAGGAAGAAAATGCAAGAAGGTGCTATCGGAAGCAAGAATCGATGAAGAAGGAATACTTGAGTCAACTCCGGACTTTGTGTTCCTAACGACCACGATTTAAAGTATAATATCATGATGGAGGCGCATAACACACCATTTGCAATCCATCACGGGAGTACCAAAATGTATCATGATATTCGTCATACATTTTGGTGGAGCAATATGAAGAGAGAGATAGCGTTGTTTATCTCAAGGTGTCTAACTTGTCAACGAGTTAAAGCGAGCATCAAGTACCAAAAGGTCCATTGCAACCACTTGAAATTCCAGAATGGAAGTGGGAGCACATTACCATGGATTTTACACGGTCTTCCTAAGGTTTCTCAAGGCATTGATGCGATTTGGGTCATTGTTGATAGATTGACCAAGTCCGCTCATTTCACCGACAACGAGAAACTTATACACTTGAACGTCTTGCTCGTCATATGTACATAAACGAGATTGTAAGATCGCATGGTATGCTTGCAGTATCCATAGTTTCGATCGAGACCCAAGATTCACTTCACGATTTTGGGTTAGTTTGCAAAAAGCTATGGGCACAGAGACTTACGATTTAGCTCGGCATATCATCCTCAGACGGACGGACAATCGGAGAGGACTATTCAAACTCTTCAAGATCTATTAAGACTCGTGTCCTTGATTTCAAGGGAGTTGGGACAAGTTCTTACCATTGGTGGAGTTTTCCTACAACAATAGTTATCAAGCAAGTATTGGCATGGCTCCATTCAAAAGCATTGTATGGAAGAAAGTGTCGTTTCAAAGATCTTTGGGATGAGGTGGGTGAAGCAACGTTGTTGGGACCGGAGTTGTAATGCGTATGACTACGGAAAAGATTCAAATGATCCGACAACGTATAAAAACCTCACAAAATCGATAAAAAGAGTTATCCGATCTTCATCGAAAGGACGTGGAATTCGATATATAGAGATCGTGTGTTGTTAAGAGTTGCTCCATGGAAAGGAGTTACAAGATTTGGAAGGAGAGGAAAACTTAATCCTCGATTCATCGGTCCATTTTAATCCTCGATCGAGTAGGAATCGTGGCCTATAGACTCGCTTTTACCGCCAAATATGTCTCGTGTTCATAACGTTTTCACATATCTATGTTACGTAAATATGTGAAAGACCGAACCATATTATTGAGTTAGAACGGGGACGAAATAGCGGAAGATTTGGCGTATGAAGAGGTTCTGTTCAAATTTTGGATAAGAAAGAACATATTCTACGCTCCAAGGTTATACCTCAAGTCAAAGTTTTATGGAGGAACCACGATGTTGAGGAAATGACTTGGGAGTTAGAATCGAAATGAAATCAAGGTATCCTTACCTCTTCGACATACCAGTCGTACCCTAATTTCGAGGGGCGAAATTTCATAAGAAGGGAGGTTGTAAGACCCGGCTTTTATAAATAAAGATGAATTTTTCTATAAATATTATTTTTGAATATTATGGAATAAATTTGATATAATGTTATAGTTGTGGGTAATATTTATAAATTTTGCAAAGTATGCAAGTTGTTATAAAATATTCGTTTGGTGGGGAATATTCTTTTTGTTAGGGAATATTCGTATAATGGCTCAATCATTGGTGGACCCCACAACATTATTATCGGATTGAGAAAACGACAAAAATATTTTTATAAAATAACTACGGAGGTGTTACCGAATTAAAAGCTGTTGAACTACTAATTGGTAAAAGTACGATGTCTGGCGTGGTTGCATAAGTAGACTGCGGTATTGATTATTGATGCTTACGTGAGAAGTCACTCATTTATGCTCAATTATTGCTACGATAATTCACGCATCATATCTCTTATATTATTGATTCAATTATTGTCACAAAGATCATCCGTATAATATGTTATAGTATTAAATCAATAATTGAGACGACAAGTTATAAATGATTAATAATTATTGAAAGATTAAATATGTGTTATGATTTGTGGTAAGTTTGATTATTTTATGGGGGCTCTATATGTCATCATCTAAGAGTCTCTTCATCAATAGTATTTACCTTCAAATCAATAGTAATTACCCTTGTGAATAGTATTTACCTTCGTCGATAGTAATTACCCTTGTGAATAGTATTTACCTTCGTCAATAGTAATTATCCTTGTGAATAGTATTTACCTTCGTCGATAGTAATTACCCTTGTGAATAGTATTTACCTTCGTCGATAGTATTTACCTTCGTTAATAGTAATTACCTTTACCAGACGTCGAACCACTTGTCGTTTCACATTACAAAGCGTCGAACCACTTGTCGTTTCACATTACAAAAGCGTCAAAACCGATTCGTCGAGCCACTTGCCTTTTCACACTAAGGTGCTAAGCTAGAAATCTTCTATAAATAGAGGCCTAGGGCTTCATTATTTTTCACGAATTCATTCAAGCTATAGAGAGAAAGTATAGAGAATAAAGAGAAAGAAGAAGAGTATTTTGTTACTACAATCGCCGCAGTATTCAATCTCCTACCAAATGTGGGGTGTTATTCTTTCTTATTCATGAAGAGAAGCTGTTGTTATTCCATTGCTTATTATTACATTGGAATAACTCAGTATAAGTGGTTTACCCTATACTTGGTGACATTCTTCTATTATTACATTGGAACATCCATGCGTGTGTTTTTTACAGGACTGGTTCGTCTCTTTATCATTCTCGTTGGAACATCACATGCATGTGTTTTACAGGACTGGTTCAAAATCTTTATTATTACATTGGAACATCACATGCGTGTGTTTTTTTACAGGACTGGTTAAAATCTTTATTATTCTGTTGGAATATCCTATCATGTGTGTTTTACAGGATGCGGTTCCATCTTTATTATTACATTGGAACATCCTGCCGATTGTGAATTTCACGACTTGGTTCCGTTATTTATTATTCATTGGAATAAACATGTCATGCGATCTATCGCATGCATGGTGATTTCTTTTGTTATTCCATTCTTTATTATACCCGGTTGGTTAAAACTTTGACTTTATACTCCATGAAATTAGTAGAATATCCTTGATATTTGCGTTTCATCCAAAGATATCTTTTCATGGAAATATTCTTACGATCATTCTTGAATTTTACTCTACAAAACGAAGTATCATGTTGACAATTTGGACGTTAAAAATTCTGGATAAAATAATTCTTGAACTTGTTTTATTGAATTCTTATATCATTGTCATCATCCTCATGTTTATATTTTTTGAAAGTCATCATGGCTGTAGTGCATAGATGGACTTGGTATGATTATGACGAGAGACTATTGATTGTAATCATGGTAGTAATGTTACAAATGATGTGATAAAAAATCCTCGAGGGTAGTAGTGCATTGATGGATGATTGTTGGCATGATCATGACCATTAATGAATACACAAATATTCTTGGCCCGTAGTGCATGAATAATTGTGGTCGTGATACTAAAGAATATCCTTGGTAGTAGTGTGTAGGGGTGATTCGATGATGTGGAATATTTATTAAAGTCGAGTCTCAAACCTATAACTTGATGATGAAAAACCTTTTAAAACCTAAAAGATAGTAGACTTTATTTTCTACTTGACTCTTTTAATGGATTGCGATATTCGCTGCAGCTAAAACCTGGTTGTCTATTGTATTTTATCGGTTTAACATTATTGAAGACTATTGATAATTTATTCGCATTATCTTAGTCATAATATTTCTTCTTTGGGCTAGTTGAGCTCACCCTTTCTTTCACCGTTCTCTTCGTGAAATGATAATATAGCCGGGACGAGTCTGGGAAGCGAGTGATGGTCCTGAAGATAGCATTAGTAGTCCTCACTATTACGTAAAATAGTGTGATAATAATCTGTAATGAGGACTTTTTGTTTGAGTTTGTATAATATCTAGTAGAGCGATATTTGTATTTAAACTCACAGATTTATACGTCGTATTATACACCTAGCAGTTATGTTAATAAGTTGTATTTAAATTCTGTACCATGTAAGTGGCGACTCAAGATGGGTGATGTATACCTAATTTTGGGGGCGTCACATTATCGTTAGTCTTCAACAGGGAAAAATCTAATAGAATACAATAGACAATAAATTTTAAATCAATATTCGCATATGAAAATAATAATTCATTAGAAGAGTTAAGTAGAGAATGCAAACTACTATCTTCTATGTATGAATTTAAAAGTTCATAAATCTATCTTTTATCCCCGTAACATCAATCAATATACATCCGGAATCAAATATTCATCTTTGCACTACACACCAAAGATATTCATCGATTGGTCATGTTCATCTAAACACTGTTCATCTTTGCACTCACGGCCAAAGATATTCTTCGAAATCATTTATTTGCACTACTGAGTGCCAAAGATATTCCATAATATCATCATTTAAGATGAAGATGATGAAACATATTTTTAAAAAAACGAATCCAAAGTGAAATAAAATGACAAGGATTAAGGATTAAGGATTAGTACTTTGTTTTATCCACGTCCAAAAATACCTCAAAAATAATCATAGGGGTGTAAAATTCAAGAATAATCAAAACATGGATACAATTAAAGCTAGTATCCGAATAGATATTTTAGGCGAAAAGAAAAATTTTCATTTTTAAATTGAATAGTGCAGTGATTCGTGAATAGTGTCAGATACGTGAATAGTCTTGAGTATCGTGAATAGTAACTCCGACACCAAAAGATAGAAATTCCCAAAAAAAACATCTTCACGCTTCATGAATAGTACTCGTGAATAGTAACTCGTGAATAGTAACTCATGAATAGTAACTCGTGAATAGTAACTCATGAATAGTAACCCCGACATGAAAAGTTTTAAATTTGATAAAAAGTTCCAACCAATATTTCAAAGATAATGATATTGAAGAAATAATATCATTTGAGAAGAAAATAACATCCCTTACCTCGAAAGACAAGATTTCTAGTTGAAACAGGATATAGACTATGACTTGAACTTGCAAGTATAGCAACACTCAAAGTATACTCACAAGAATACGCTCAATATATCGAGAGAGAATAGAGAGAAAACTTGAGTTTACGGTGTGATTTTCAATTCTAACCCAAGACCCTATTTATAGAAAAATGCTTAGAACACCAAAGCAGAAAATTAAATATAATATTAATATAATTATACAAATTTTCCTTAGCCCACCTTTTGGTCAAAAACACCACCACACATGTTAAATGAGGTTCACAACTCACCAAAATGTTTTTCTCAAAATAATTAATTAAAACTCCCAAAAATCAATTATTTGAACTCCTAACTTCAATAATTCATAATAAATAGCCCTTTTATCAGAAAATTCGAATCTAGCAATTTTTTATAGTAAATTCAATTCTCTACAACTTCGCAGAAGAAAGTTTTTCCAAATTCCAAACAGAAATTGACCGAAATCCACAAACGGGCGATTTTACAAGCTATAATCAAATTTCAGTCAAGAAATGGGGTCCATCGACACACAAAACATGTGTTAATCATTTAATGCAACAAAAATACTCTTCCTCCTCATATACTCATATATCCCACATTTATTGTAAAAATATCACCGTTAATATATTATTAAAATAATATATTTAAATGAATTATTTTATCAGAAAAAGATAAAATATTAATTTTCAATAATTGTCATTTTAAAATTTTTCTCCATCTATATCCACATAAAATCAATATTTTCCTCATCATATGAATCAATAATTAATTATTAACAAATAATATTACAGAATCACAATATTGACAACCAGGCAGTTCCCAGGAAAGAGGGGGCTTTCCAATAAGGATCTCTCTTCTTCAAAAGCGCAATTAGGTGACCAAACCTCTCCTTAGACAGAACTTTCTAGACATTGCCAATAATGTTATCCAATAATATTATTCAGATAATATGAATTATTGCTCCGATAATGGAAAATACTGTGTAATGACAATTTATTGAAACAACAATAATATAAAATATCAATGCAGCAATTATTGAATCAATAAAATAAAATATTGAATAGTAATTCATCGTAACAATTATTGAGTAGTGTCTTCTTACGTAAGAATCAATAATTGGTGCAATACCAAGTGTCTTCTTGTTCAACAACAGCGTATTAGTGTGTTTTAACCACCGGGTATTCCAACAAGATAATTAACAGTAACAACTACTATTTGTTATTTATAAACAACTTATATTTGTCGATTTCTTCATCCAATCTTTTCGTTATGGGGCCCACAAAAAGATGGCAGTAAATCAAATGCGAATATTCTCGAAAAGATTCTGAATATTCCACGACCAAACGAATATTCCCAAGCGATAATGAATATTTTATAACCACTTGCTTATTCAAAATATAACTACTAAATGATGACCACCGTTCTATTCCATCTTTATTACCCGACCTCAAACCTAGCTACACTCTTATTACACGAAAGGAATTGTGAAGCAAAAGGGTTAATTAATATATCAAATATTATCCCTATACTCTGACCGACCAATTAAATAACAAATAAACTTAGGTAGGTCATACTAGCGAAGGAATTTCCCGTCTCTCCCCTCCTAGTTCTTATCTCGCATCTTAGCCAGGGATCATATCCCTAAGCTCTGATACCAACTGTGACTCTGGACACCAACTTGTGTCAAGACTCACATTGGTACTATCGACTTGCCACCGAAAGACGGCGTCCCCCTACGGAGAGTCCGGCGGTGCATTCCCCATCAACAGAAGTCACCAAATGAGAGGCTCTGGGGCTCTTCACACTTACGGCTCGATACAATCGTGACACCCCAAAATTAGGTATATCGCCACCCATTTTGGGTCGCCACTTACATGGTACATAAATTCAAATACAACTTACTAACCCAACTAGGTGTATGCATACGACATAAACTGTGAGTTTGCATACAAATATTGTCTACTAGATATTATACAAACTCAAAAGGAGTCCTCATTACAACTATTATCACACTATTTCACAGAATAGTGAGGACTACTAATGCTATCCTCTGGACCATTACTTCGTTCCCCGACTCGTCCCAGCTATGTTCTCATTTCCTGAAGAGAACAGTGAAAGAAAGGGTGAGCTCAACTAGCCCAGTAAGAAATATTATGACTAAGATAATGCAGAATAAATTATCATTAGCCTTCAACAGTGTTAAACTGATAAAATACAATAGACAACCAGTTTAACTGCAGCGGAATAAACAATCTATTAAAAGAGTCAAGTAGAGAATAAAGTCTACTATCTTTTAGGTTTTAAAAGGTTTTCATCAATTTTTATCGCTGAGACTCAGCTTAATAAATAAACCACCACATCTAATCATCCCTGTACCACGGTCAAGGATTTTCATCAAATTATCAATGGTCATGACTATACCGAATCACTTACGGTCATAATCATACCAAAACTATCCATCATCGCATTACAGTGCCACCGAGGACTTTTGTCACATCATTTATATCAAGTCATGATTATACCGAATGATCCCTGGTCATAATCATACTAAGTTCATCTATGCACGTAAGCCAAAGATAACATAATATAACATGAGGATGATGACAATGACATAATAATTCAATAAAACAAGTTCAAGAATTATTTAATCCATGAATTATTAACGTCCAAATTGTCAACATGATCTTTGTTTAAGTGAGAGTAAAATTCAAGAATGATCGGGAAGAATATTTCCATGAAAAGATACTGGATGAAACGCAAATATCAAGGATATTCTACTAATTTCATGGAGTATAGAAGTCAAAGTTTTAACCAACTGGGTATAATAAAGAATGGAATAACAAAAGAAATCACCATGCATGCGGTGCCGCAGATAGACAAAGTTATTCCAACGAGAATAATAATAACGGAACTGTGTTAGGGTGAAATTCACACAAGCTGTGGATGTTCCAACGAGAATAATAAAGATGGAACGGATCAGGTGTAAAACACACAGATAGGATATTCCAACAGAATGATAAAGAGGCGGAACCAGTGTAGGTGTAAAACACATGCATGTGATGTTCCAATGAGAATAATAAAAAGCGGAACCAGTAGGTGTAAAACACATGAGCATGTGATGTTCCAATGTAATAATAGAAGAATGTCACCAAGTATAGGTAAATGGCGCAGTATATAAAAGTTATTCCAATGTAATAATAAGCAATGGAATAACATAAGGATTTCACCAAGTATAGGGTATGCCACAGATACAAAGTTATGTATAGGGTATGCCACTTTTACAAAAGTTATTCCAATGTAATAATAATGAATGGAATAATGAAGTTCTCTTCAAGAAGAAAGAAGAACAATTTCACCGTAAAAAGAACCTGAATATAGAAGTAGTGAAGTAAAGAGAATACTCTTTTTCTTTCTATAACTTTTTCTCTATAGCTTCTCTCTATAATTTCTCTCTAGAGTTTCAATGAATTCGTAAGAAAATAATGAAGGAATGAGCTTCTATTTATAGAAAAATGGAATGCATAGTAACTAATCCATGAACGGTCCAGATTGATTTACTTTAATCTGACGGTCCATATTTAAAGAAAAATCTTTTAAATAAAATATAATATATTCTATTTATATAAAAACATTTTACTATGCAAACACTATGCAATACTATGCAAAACACTATGCAAAACACTATGCAACACTATGCATAATAAAATATAATATATTCTATTTATAGAATAACTTTAATAAAGTATTCTATTTTATATAAAAGATGTTTCGCATTTTATTACGTTAATAATACGAATAAAACAAAACGTCATTATCGCTATAATAATTCATATTATTAATCGACAATAATGGAATCAAACTGAGTGACTTCTCACATAAGCATCAATAATCAATACCGTGTGCTACTATGCAACCACATGTATTACTGTACTTTTACTACCGAGTAGTTCAACAGTAACCACGGTAAAACTTCCGCCGTTATTTCAATAAAATATTTTTGTCGTTTTCTCAATCCGACAATAATTCTGTTGTGGGGTCCACCAATGATTCGAGTAGTTGTATTTAATATTCCCTGCTAAACCGAATATTTCCCGACCAATCGAATATAATATAACCACTTGCATACTTTGCAAAATTTATAAATACTACCCACAACTATAATATTATCTTAAATTCACACCATAATATTAAAAAAATTATTTCAACAAAATTTAAATCTTTATTGATAAAATCTGGGGTCTCACAATCTCCCCTCCTTATGGAATTTCGCCCTCGAAATTAGGGTACGTACCTGATATGATAAAGAGGTGAGGATACCTTGAATACCTTTATCGTTGAAAACATTAAATTCATTTTTGCAATCCGGCCAAAGATATTCATTAACAATTCATCTTTGCACTACAGGCTAAAGATATACAACTGTAAAACCAATAATCCGAGACGCAGACTTAATAGTATCACGACCACGAATTATCCACGCACAATCGCCAAGGATATTCGTGTTTTCAATTACTGATCATGATTATACCGAATAATCCTTGGTCATAATCATACCAAGTCTATCAATGCACTACTACCAAAGATGACTTTTTACCACATCCATGAATTAATATTTCATTCTTTGAGACCCATTTCAATAATTAATCCATATCATCGAATCATCCCTACACTACAGGCCAAGGATATTCATTAGTATCACGACCACAAATTATCCATGCACTACGGCCAAAGATAATTGTGTATTTATTAGTATCACGACCACAAATTATCCAAGCACTATGGCCAAAGATAATTGTGTATTCATTAGTATCACGACCACAAATTATCCATGCACTACGGCCAAAGATAATTGTGTATTCATTAGTATCACGACCACAAATTATCCATGCACTACTACCAAAGATAATTGTGTATTCATTAATATCACGACCATAAATTATCCATGCACTACTACCAAAGATAATTGTGTATTCATTAGTATCACGACCACAAATTATCCAAGCACTACTACCAAAGATAATCGTGTATTCATTAGTATCACGATCACAAATTATCCATGCACTACTACCAAAGATAATTGTGTATTCATTAGTATCACGACCACAAATTATCCATGCACTACTGCCAAAGATAATTGTGTATTCATTAGTATCACGACCACAAATTATCCATGCACTACGGCCAAAGATAATTGTGTATTCATTAGTATCACGACCACAAATTATCCAAGCACTACTGCCAAAGATAATTGTGTATTCATTAAGTATCACGACCACAAATTATCCATGCACTACGACCAAAGATAATTGTGTATTCATTAGTATCACGACCACAAATTATCCATGCACTACGGCCAAAGATAATTGTGTATTCATTAGTATCACGACCACAAATTATCCATGCACTACGGCCAAAGATAATTGTGTATTCATTAGTATCACGACGACAAATTATCCATGCACTACGGCCAAAGATAATTGTGTATTCATTAGTATCACGACCACAAATTATCCATGCACTACTACCAAAGATAATTGTGTATTTATTAGTATCACGACCACAAATTATCCAAGCACTACTACCAAAGATAATTGTGTATTCATTAGTATCACGACCACAAATTATCCATGCACTACGACCAAAGATAATTGTGTATTCATTAGTATCACGACCACAAATTATCCATGCATTACTACCAAAGATAATTGTGTATTCATTAAGTATCACGACCACAAATTATCCATGCACTACTACCAAAGATAATTGTGTATTCATTAGTATCACGACCACAAATTATCCATGCACTACTACCAAAGATAATTGTGTATTCATTAGTATCATGACCACAAATTATCCATGCACTACGACCAAAGATAATCGTGTATTCATTAGTATCACGACCACAAATTATCCATGCACTACGACCAAAGATAATCGTGTATTCATTAGTATCACGACCACAAATTATCCATGCACTACGGCTAAAGATAATTGTGTATTCATTAGTATCACGACCACAAATTATCCATGCACTACGGCCAAAGATAATTGTGTATTCATTAGTATCACGACCACAAATTATCCATGCACTACTATTTAAAGATAATTGTGTATTCATTAGTATCACGACCACAAATTATCCATGCACTACTACCAAAGATAATTGTGTATTCAATTACTGGTTATGATTATACCGAATAATCCGTGGTCATAATCATACCAAGTCCATCTACCTTTATAGGCCACGGATGACTTTCAACATAATATAAACATGAGGATAATGATATAAAGAATCAATCAAATGAGATAAAGGATAAATATTAAACATTTATAATATAATTTATCCAGATTCAAGAATATCCCCATGTTATCAATCACTTAATAATCTCATAATCTAATAACATTAATATTATAATAATATTTTAATCACTTCTTAAATTTATAAATAATTTATTTCAATTGTTTACGCTTTACCATATAATGCATTTAATCATTCAAAATGCCATACTCATAAGATATCATCACCAATTATCAAATCCTCATCAAAAAAAATATGCATATACTCTATATAGGATTTCTCAGCCATAAAATCCTATTTTCAACTTTGTTACTTCACATAACATATTTAACTCATATGTTCAGTAATTAAACTATTTTCATGAAAAATACCAAATCAGTCCCAAAAATATTTCTTTTTTGGGATTTAGCATAATATAATCCCATAATGAAAATATATTTTTCTCGAATTTTTAAAATTCATTTACTATTTTTCAAAAATCAATTTCTAATTAATTCCTTAAGAAATTAGCTACCTCAAGTTTAACTCCAAAATTCCCAAATCTTGGCAGGACCTTACACATGTTAACGTGAGCTTCAGTTTAAATTTCATGGTCATCGGAGTTATAGAACTCTCGGTTATAGCATTTTTCGGAAAAACCTAAATATTGAAATAGTCATAACTTGCTCATTTTAAGTCGAGAATGAGCTCATTTTTGGATAGGAGGTACTTTATACCATATACCTTCATGTCCCAAAAGGCCAGAATTTTTCTCATAATTTAAGTGGCCGAAATAGTCCCTTAAAGTTTCTGGGCAAGTAGTATTTTTTCAAAATTTACAACTTTGGCCTCCTTTGCTAAAATTAGTCCACACAAAAATCTACAACACCTTTTCCAGTAATTCCACTTGGATTAGTTAGGTAACTCATAGATCTAACTCTAGGACTTGACCACACTCAAAAATTTAAAATATAATAGGAGATATGGTCAATTGAATTTCATATTACGTTTTTCACCAAAATCTGATTTTCAACTCTTTGTGATTTCTAAGAAACTTTCATGTTTTCACATAATAACCAACATAACTCATCATAACACTTACTAATACTTCATATACCCATGATTTTCATTAGTCCAATGCTTTTATTATGACTTTTATCATAATCCTCGTAAAGCAGATCCTTTTAGTTGAAGAAATATTTGAGGGTTTAAGAAATGGGTTTTCAGATCGGGGTCAATACAAAATTCGATTTCACGTTCTAGGGTAGGCTAGAAGTCTTCAAGAATACGCCTAAGAAATTTATTAATGATAGAAATATCATTCAAAATCATTACTCTCGTCCAAGACTTGGATAAGACGTCACATTAATACCAACTATGACTTTCATCCCAACTTTGGATAAGACGTCACAATGACACCTTACATAAATGTATAGTCAAAAACCTGTTTTAGAAATTAGAATCTTTGGGAAGTGCTCAAGGAAACCTTCGTACATGGGAGGCCATGCTTCTAGGTTATGATAGATATCATATGGCCACAGAATTATCCTTGGTTTACCCAATAGACCCCAAAGAAAAATGAGAAGATTACTATCATATTCTTCCCAATGGTGAGTCTTCTCTTGATTTATCATTATCTCCATTGTCTCAAATTGAGAATTATACTTCAAACAAACACCAAGATCATATAGGTAGTGCTCGTAAATATACTCAGCAAGTGGATGAGCACAACCACATCTTTATGATGACACGAGGTTGTATGTCATTAGACATCTTGTATGATAGTGGCAAAACACTCTTCCAACGTTGGGTTCGCCTCACCCTATTTGATTCACCAAATATAACTACTAAATGATGACCACCGTTCTATTCCTTTATTACCCCAGCTTCGACCTAGCTACACTCTTATTACACGAAAGGAATTGTGAAGCAAAAGGGTTAATTAATATATCAAATATTATCCCTATACTCGACCGACCAATTAAATAACAAATAAACTTAGGTAGTCATACTAGCGAAGGAATTCCCGTCTCTCCCTCCTAGTTCTTATCTCTAGCATCTTAGCCGAGGATCATATCCTTAAGCTCGATACCAATGTGACTCTGGACACCAACTTGTGTCAAGACCTCACATTGGTACCTATCGACTACCACCGAAGAAAGGCAGGCGTCCCCTACGGAGAGTGCGGGCGGTGCATTCCCCATCAACAGAAGTCACCACGATGGAGGCTGGGGCTCTTCACACTTATGGCTCGATACCAATTGTGGCGCCCCCAAAATTAGGTATCGTCACCCATCTTGGGTCGCCACTTACATGGTACATAAATTCAAATACAACTTACTAACCTAACCGTCAGGTAATACAATCTGACATAAAGCGTGAGTTTGCATACAAATATTGTCTACTAGATATTATACAAACTCAAAAGGAGTCCTCATTACAACTATTATCACACTATTTCACGAGAATAGTGAGGACTACTAATGCTATCCTCTCGGACCATTACTTCGTTCCCGACTCGTCCCGGCTATGTTCTCATTTCTGAAGAAAGCGGTGAAAGAAAGGGTGAGCTCAACTAGCCCAAGAAGAAATATTATGACTAAGATAATGCGAGAATAAATTATCATTAGCCTTCAACATGATGTTAAACCGATAAAATACAATAGACAACCGGTTTAGCTGCATGTAGGAATAAACAATCTATTAAAAGAGTCAAGTAGAGAATAAAGTCTACTATCTTTTAGGTTTTAAAAGGTTTTCATCAATTTTTATCATTTGAGACTCGATTTTAATAAATAAACCACCACATCTAATCATCCCCGTACTCACGGTCAAGGATTTTCATCAAATTATCAATGGTCATGACTATCTTAGAATCACCCCCTCGGTCATAATCATACCAAAAACTATCCATCATGCATTACAGCCACCGAGGACTTTTGTCACATCATTTATATCAAGTCATGATTATACCGAATGATCCTCGTCATAATCATACTAAGTTCATCTATGCACGTAAGCCAAAGATAACATAATATAACATGAGGATGATGACAATGACATAATAATTCAATAAAACAAGTTCAAGAATTATTTAATCCATGAATTATTAACGTCAAATTGTCAACATGATCTTTGTTTAAGTCAGAGAGTAAAATTCAAGAATGATCGGAAGAATATTTCCATGAAAGATATTGGATGAAACGCAAATATCAAGGATATTCTACTAATTTCATGGAGTATAGAAGTCAAAGTTTTAACCATTTGGGTATAATAAAGAATGGAATAACAAAAGAAATCACCATGCATGCGGTGCTTGCAGATAGACGAGTTATTCCAACAGAATAATAATAACGGAACGGTCGTGAAATTCACACGCAATGCAGGATGTTCCAATGTAATAATAAAGATGGAACTGATCCGGTGTAAAAACACGAGATAGGATATTCCAACAGAATGATAAAGACGGAACCGGTCGGTGTAAAACACATGCAGACGAGGATGTTCCAATGAATAATAAAAAGCGGAACCGAGTTAGGTAAAAAACATGAGACAGGATGTTCCAACGAGAATAATAGAAGAATGTCACCAAGTATAGGGTAAACCAGCGTATCAAAGTTATTCCAATGTAATAATAAGCAATGGAATAACATAAGGATTTCACCAAGTATAGGGTATCTGGCGTGATACGAGGTTATGTATAGGGTATGCCACTTTTACAAAGTTATTCCAATGCAGAATAATAATGAATGGAATAATGTAAGTTCTCTTCAAGAAGAAAGAATAACACCACTACCTAGTAAAAAAAGAACCGAATATAGAAGTAGTGAAGTAGCAGAATACTCTTCTTCTTTCTATAACTTTCTCTCTATAGCTTCTCTCTATAATTTCTCTCTCAGAGTTTCAATGAATTAAGTAAGAAAATAATGAAGGAATGAGCTTCTATTTATAGGAAAATGGAATGCATAGTAACTAATCCATGAAGCGGTCAGATTGATTTACTTTAATCGACGGTCCATATTTAAAGAAAAATCTTTTAAATAAAATATAATATATTCTATTTATATAAAAACATTTTACTATGCAAACACTATGCAATACTATGCAAAACACTATGCAAAACACTATGCAACACTATGCATAATAAAATATAATATATTCTATTTATAGAATAACTTTAATAAAGTATTCTATTTTATATAAAAGATGTTTACATTTTTATTACGTTAATAATACTGAATAAAACAAAAGCGTCATTATCGCTATAATAATTCATATTATTAATAATAATAATGATAATGGTATCAAACCGAGTGACTTCTCACATAAGCATCAATAATCAATACCGCACATAATCTTTCTTATGCAACCCCATGTATTCTTGTACTTTTACTCACCGAAAGTAGTTCAACAAGAACTACGGTAAAACTTCCGCCGTTATTTCAATAAAATATTTTTGTCGTTTTCTCAATCCAACAATAATTACATTATGGGGTCCACCAATGATTGAGCCGTGTACTGAATATTCCCGCTAAACCGAATATTTCCCGACCAATCGAATATAATATAACCACTTGCATACTTTGCAAAATTTATAAATACTACCCACAACTATAATATTATCTTAAATTCACACCATAATATTAAAAAAAAAATTATTTCAACAAAATTTAAATCTTTATTGATAAAATCTGGGGTCTCACATTCTCCCCTCCTTATGGAATTTCGCCCTCGAAATTAGGGTGCGATACTGATATGATAAAGAGGTGAGGATACCTTGAATACCTTTATCGTTGAAAACATTAAATTCATTTTTGCAATGATACCAAAGATATTCATTAACAATTCATCTTTGCACTACAAAGCTAAAGATATACAAATCATAAAACCAATAATCTTTGACGCAATGACTTAATAGTATCACGACCACGAATTATCCATGCACCAATGGCCAAGGATATTCGTGTTTTCAATTCTGATCATGATTATACCGAATAATCCTTGGTCATAATCATACCAAGTCTATCAATGCACTACTGACAAAGATGACTTTTACCACATCCATGAATTAATATTTCATTCACGAGACCCAAATTTCAATAATTAATCCATATCATCGAATCATCCCCGCACTACTGGTGCCGAGGATATTCATTAGTATCACGACCACAAATTATCCATTACTACTACCAAAGATAATTGTGTATTTATTAATATCACGACCACAAATTATCCAAGCACTACTACCAAAGATAATTGTGTATTCATTAATATCACGACCACAAATTATCCATGCACTACTACCAAAGATAATTGTGTATTCATTAGTATCACGACCACAAATTATCCATGCACTACTACGACCAAAGATAATTGTGTATTCATTATATCACGACCACAAATTATCCATGCACTACTACCGGCGATAATTGTGTATTCATTAGTATCACGACCACAAATTATCCATGCACTACGGCCAAAGATAATTGTGTATTCATTAGTATCACGACCACAAATTATCCATGCACTACTGCCAAAGATAATCGTGTATTCATTAGTATCACGACCATAAATTATCCATGCACTACGGCCAAAGATAATCGTGTATTCATTAGTATCACGACCACAAATTATCCATGCACTACGGCCAAAGATAATTGTGTATTCATTAGTATCACGACCACAAATTATCCATGCACTACGACCAAAGATAATTGTGTATTCATTAGTATCACGACCATAAATTATCCACGACTACTACCAAAGATAATTGTGTATTCATTAGTATCACGACCACAAATTATCCATGCACTACGGCAAAAGATAATTGTGTATTCAATTACGGTTATGATTATACCGAATAATCCGTGGTCATAATCATACCAAGTCCATCTATGCACTACAGGCCACAGATGACTTTCAACATAATATAAACATGAGGATAATGATATAAAGAATCAATCAAATGAGATAAAGGATAAATATTAAACATTTATAATATAATTTATCCGAGATTCAAGAATATCCCATGTTATCAATCACTTAATAATCTCATAATCTAATAACATTAATATTATAATAATATTTTAATCACTTCTTAAATTTATAAATAATTTATTTCAATTGTTTACGCTTTACCATATAATGCATTTAATCATTCAAAATGCCATACTCATAAGATATCATCACCAATTATCAAATCCTCATCAAAAAAAAATATGCATATACTCTATATAGGATTCTCTAGCCATAAAATCCTATTTTCAACTTTGTTACTTCACATAACATATTTAACTCATATGTTCAGTAACTAAACTATTTTCATGAAAATACCAAATCAGTCCCAAAAATATTTCTTTTCTGGGATTTAGCATAATATAATCCCATAATGAAAATATATTTTTTCTCGAATTTTAAAATTCATTTACTATTTTTCAAAAATCAATTTCTAATTAATTCCTTAAGAAATTAGCTACCTCAAGTTTAACTCCAAAAATTCCTAAATCTTGGCAGGACCTTACACATGTTAACGTGAGCTTCCAGTTTAAATTTCATGGTCATCGGAGTTATAGAACTCTGGTTATAGCATTTTTAAATCGGGAAAAACCTAAATATTGAAATAGTCATAACTTGCTCATTTTAAGTCGAGAATGAGCTCATTTTTGGATAGGAGGTACTTTATACCATATACCTTCATGTCCCAAAAAGGCCAGAATTTTCTCATAATTTAAGTGGCCGAAACAGTCCCTTAAAGTTTCAAGGCAGTAGCATTTTCAAAATTTACAGCTTTGGCCTCCTTTGCTAAAATTAGTCCACACAAAAATCTACAATACCTTTTCCAGTAATTCCACTTGGATTAGTTAGGTAACTCATAGATCTAACTCTAGGACTTGACCACACTCAAAAATTCAAAATATAATAGGAGATATGGTCAATTGAATTTCATATTACGTTTTTCACCAAAAATCGATTTTCAACTCTTTGTGATTTCTAAGAAACTTTCATGTTTTCACATAATAACCAACATAACTCATCATAACACTTACTAATACTTCATATACCCATGATTTTCATTAGTCCAATGCTTTTATTATGACTTTTATCATAATCCTCGTAAACAGATCCTTTTAGTTGAAGAAATATTTGAGGGTTTAAGAAATGGGTTTTTGTACTGGGGTCAATACAAAATTCGATTTCACGTTCTAGGGTAGGCTAGGAAGTCTTCAAGAATATGCCAAGAAATTTATTAATGATAGAAATATCATTCAAAACTGTTACTCTCGTCCAAGACTTGGATAGTACGTCACATTAATACCAACTATGACTTTCATCCCAACTTTGGATAACACGTCACAATGACACCTTACATAAATGTATAGTCAAAAATTGTTTTAGAAATTAGAATCTTTGGGAAGTGCTCAAGGAAACCTTCGTACATGGGAGGCCATGCTTCTAGGTTATGATAGATATCATATGGCCACAGAATTATCCTTGGTTTACCCAATAGACCCCAAAGAAAAATGAGAAGATTACTATCATATTCTTCCCCGATGGTGAGTCTTCTCTTGATTTATCATTATCTCCATTTGTCTCAAATTGAGAATTATACTTCAAACAAACACCAAGATCATATAGGTAGTGCTCGTAAATATACTCAAAGAAGTGGATGAGCACAACCACATCTTATGATAACACGAGGTTGTATGTCATTAGACATCTTGTATGATAGTGGCAAAACACTCTTCCAACGTTGGGTTCGCCTCACCTATTTGATTCACCAAATATAACTACTAAATGATGACCACCGATTTCTATTCCACTTTGTTACCCCCGCTCGACCTAGCTACACTCTTATTACACCGAAAGGAATTGTGAAGCAAAAGGGTTAATTAATATATCAAATATTATCCCTATACTCAATGACCAATTAAATAACAAATAAACTTAGGTAGGTCATACTAGCGAAGGAATTCCCCGTCTCTCCCTCCTAGTTCTTATCTCGCATCTTAGCTGTGGATCATATCCTTAAGCTCGACAATTAACTGTGACTCTAGACACCAACTTGTGTCGAGACCTCACATTGGTACTATCGACTTGCCACCGAAAAGGCGGCGCCCCTACGGAGAGTCGGCGGTGCATTCCCCATCAACGAAGTCACCAATGAGAGGCTGGGGCTCTTCACACTTATGGCTACGATACCAACCGTGGCGCCCCCAAAATTAGGGGTATCGTCACCCATCTTGGGTCGCCACTTACATGGTACATAAATTCAAATACAACTTATTAACCTAAGCGTAGGTACAATACGACATAAAGCGTGAGTTTGCATACAAATATTATCTACTAGATATTATACAAATTCAAAAGGAGTCCTCATTACAACTATTATCACACTATTTCACGAATAGTGAGGACTACTAATGCTATCCTCTCCGACCATTACTTCGTTCCCCGACTCGTCCCGAATTTATGTTCTCATTTCAAGAGAAGAAACGGTGAAAGAAAAGGTGAGCTCAACTAGCCCAAGAAGAAATATTATGACTAAGATAATGCGAGAATAAATTATCATTAGCCTTCAACAAGTGTTAAACCGATAAAATACAATAGACAACCGGTTTAAGCTGCAGTGGAATAAACAATCTATTAAAAAGAGTCAAGTAGAGAATAAAAGTCTACTATCTTTTAGGTTTTAAAAGGTTTTCATCAATTTTTATCATTTGAGACTCGACAATAAATAAACCACCACATCTAATCATCCCGTATTACGGTCAAGGATTTTCATCAAATTATCAATGGTCATGACTATCTTAGAATCACCCCCGGTCATAATCATACCAAAAACTATCCATCAACGCATTACGAAGCCATCGAGGACTTTTGTCACATCATTTATATCAAGTCGTGATTATCTTAAGAATGATCCTGGTCATAATCATACTAAGTTCATCTATGCACGTAAGCCAAAGATAACATAATATAACATGAGGATGATGACAATGACATAATAATTCAATAAAACAAGTTCAAGAATTATTTAATCCATGAATTATTAACGTCCAAATTGTCGACATGATCATTGTTTAAGTGAGAGTAAAATTCAAGAATGATCGGAAGAATATTTTCATGAAAAGATCTTTGGATGAAACGCAAATATCAAGGATATTCTACTAATTTCATGGAGTATAGAAGCCAAAGTTTTAACCAATTGGGTATAATAAAGAATGGAATAACAAAAGAAATCACCATGCATGCGGTACAGCGCAGAGCAAAGTTATTCCAGCAGAATAATAATAACGGAACCGGTCGGTGAAATTACACAATGCAAGCGGGATGTTCCAACAGAATAATAAAGATGGAACCGGATCCGGTGTAAAACACACGATAGGATATTCCAACGAGAATGATAAAGAGCGGAACGGGTCGGTGTAAAACACATGACAGGATGTTCCAATGAGAATAATAAAAGCGGAACCAGTCCGGTGTAAAACACATGAGCAGGATGTTCCAATGAATAATAGAAGAATGTCACCAAGTATAGGGTAAAATGGCGTATCTGAGTTATTCCAGCAGAATAATAAGCGATGGATAACATAAGGATTTCACCAAGTATAGGGTATGCTGGCGTATACTGAGGTTATGTATAGGGTATGCCACTTTTACTGAGTTATTCCAATGCAGAATAATAATGAATGAAATAATGAAGTTCTCTTCAAGAAGAAAGAATAACACCCCTTACTAGTAAAAGAACCTGAATATAGAAGTAGTGAAGTAGCGAGAATACTCTTCTTCTTTCTATAACTTTCTCTATATAGCTTCTCTCTATAATTTCTCTCTCAGAGTTTCAATGAATTCGTAAGAAAATAATGAAGGAATGAGCTTTATTTATAGGAAAATGGAATGCATAGTAACTAATCCATGAGCGGTCAGCATTGATTTACTTTAATCGACGGTCCATATTTAAAGAAAAATCTTTTAAATAAAATATAATATATTCTATTTATATAAAAACATTTTACTATGCAAACACTATGCAATACTTGCGAAAACACTATGCAAAAAACACTACGCAACACTATGCATAATAAAATATAATATATTCTATTTATAGAATAACTTTAATAAAGTATTCTATTTTATATAAAAGATGTTTCATTTTATTACGTTAATAATACGAATAAAACAAAAGCGTCATTATCGCTATAATAATTCATATTATTAATCGACGATAATGGTATCAAACCTGGTGACTTCTCACATAAGCATCAATAATCAATACTGGTGTGCTACTATGCAACCACACGTATTATTTGTACTTTTACTCTTGAGTAGTTCAATAGTAACCACGGTAAAACTTCCGCCGTTATTTCAATAAAATTTTTTTGTCGTTTTCTCAATCCGGCAATAATTACATTGTAGGGTCCACCAATGATTGAGAGTAGTTATGCGAATATTCCCTCGCTAAACCGAATATTCCCCACCAATCGAATATAATATAACCACTTGCATACTTTGCAAAATTTATAAATACTACCCACAACTATAATATTATCTTAAATTCACACCATAATATTAAAAAAAATTATTTCAACAAAATTTAAATCTTTATTGATAAAATCTGGGGTCTCACAACCTCGGTACATAGGACATGTTCTTTCCTATCCAATATCTTGACAGGTACCTCCTCGTACGTTAAGTCTTCGACTATCTAAATCGGTTCTAACTCAATAGCGTAGTTGAATTCGTCCACATATTTACGTAACATCGATACGTGAAAAACGTTATGAACACGCGTCATACTTGGCGGTAAAACGAGTCTATAGGCCACAATTCCTATTCGATCGAGAATTTCAAATGGATTAATAAATCGAAGGTTTGAGCTTTCCTCACCTCACCGATTCTCGCTTTTGAAATAACAATTTCTTGCACCTCCTTTTTCAAATTCATCAGCTCCGGCGTGTAGCTTGAACAGCTTTAACTTTATCGATTAAAGTTGATTATACTCGTATATCATCCCGTGGGAAACTAGAGTTTTCATCTCCATCTCTATTATTTGTAAATTATTGAAATGAGTCTTTGACAATATCATTTTTCGTACTTGTATACGATCTTCTACTCAACACGTCGGCTACCACGTTCGCTTTTCCGAGGATGGCATGGTCGAACACGCTGTTGAAATGAGTCTCCTCTTGAGTTCTTGAAGCTCTTCCCACATTCCTTGCTCCATTCGAATTTTGTATCTCTACGAGTCAATTTGCATTAATGGAATAACGATTCGAGAATATCCATCAACGAATCTCCGATAATAACCAACTAAGCCTGAAAGCTACGTATTTCGATTCTGACTTAGGTTGTTCTCAATCGTGACTCATATCCCAACCTTGGATAAGACGTTAGAATGACACCTATCAGTTTACTATCGCATTGCGAATATGGTGTCCCCTACGAGAATGCGGCGGTGCATTCCACAAAGGAAGTCACCAGATAAAGGCTCAGGTACCAAATTCTATAGTTGAATTTTTAACTCCTGAAGTTCAATAGGAGCCATTCGATATGAGATTTTAGAAATGAGTTTTGTACCGAGTTCAAAGTCGATACAAAATTTAATATCAGTCTTTGGGAGTAAACCAAGAAATTCTTCAGGAAATACGTCAGGAAAAATCAATAACAACAGGAATATTATTCAAATATGACGTGTCTTTATTCAAATCCATAACATGGACTAAGAAAACTTGACATCCGTAATAAACGAATGACTTCATGGCTTGATATGAAAATGTTTGACTACAATGGTTTGATTGCTTGAATTCGAATAACAGGTTGCTTAGGAATATGAAAACTAACAACCTTACAAAAGCAATCAATTTGGCATGATGAGTAGTTAACCTTAAAATCACATCAAAAGCAAATATCTCTATAGAAATAAGGTTAACGGTGTAATGTGATAGTGCTAAACTGAATCAAGCAAGATTTCTAAACAATGGATGTAATGAAAGTTTCTCCTAACGAGTCTCCATAAATAGGTCAAAGTCTAATTTCTCCGTAGTCAAGTTCAAACGTTGAGCGCAAGAAGAGAGATAAAAGAATGGGTAGAACCCAGGTATCTAGTAAGGTATAAACTTCGTAAGAATTTATAATTAACTAACCCGTGCTAACCGTTCGGGTTTCTCGCATTTTGATGGGTCCACGACAAACGCTCTTCCGAGGAGATTGACTTTGACCTTTACGGGACATCCTTTTGAGTCACCATTTCCGCTGACTGGGTTTCGATAATGCATGATCTCGAAAGCGATATGTCCTTCTTTTCCACAATTATAGCATACCTTAAAGCTGTTGGCAGGCGGTTTAATGATATATCCCTCTTTCCGCATTTGTAATATACGATCGATGGTCTTTCTCCTCCTTGGAACCAATTCTGCTTAGAATCTTGTCGTCTTCACATGGTCGTTGTTAAATCTCCTCTTTTAAAATCTCCTCCCGACTCGCTTCTTCTATTTTCATGGCCACGATTACCACCGAGTGGTTACCGCCTTTAATCGTATTCTTCTTTCTCCATTTGGTTATCGTTATTACGATGGTGCTATCTTGGTATAATCTCGGTTATGGTCCCTCGGTTGAAGCGTACTCGTTATCTCGCTTCTAACAATGAGCCCATTGACAACATCCGAATAGAGAGAAAATTTATGAGAAATGAGATCTTCGACGTATGCGGGTTTCAAACCTCTTAGAAACATCCGCGTCATCGTTCCTCATTCTCCACCAAATGAGGTGCAAAACTGGATAACTCATGAACTTCGCCTCGTCTTTGGGACACCGTCATGTTATTCTCGCTCATCTAATAAACTCCACTTCCTTCATATATTGAATACTTTTGGAAGTACTTGTCATTGAACTGCTTCTGAAATATCTCCCATGACATCTTTGAGTGCTTGTTTGGATGGGTACGCTTCACATGATTCCCACCGATGAATCGCCTCGCCCACGGAACATAAAAGTAGCGAATGGAACTTTCTGTTCCTCCGTGCATCCCAAGACATCGAATATCTTGATAATTTGTTTGACCCACGTCTCCTCCTTAATCGGATCCGGCTTTCCCGCAGTCGGTGGTCCCAACTCTTTGAATCGCTTGCATTTGTGACCACCCGTGAATTGCTATCATTTCCTCCTGTATTTTGAACACGAGTCTCCACAAATGCGATTTTGCATGAAGCGCAAAAATCTTCTAAACATCCCTCGTTCATCATCTCGCTTAGTGGTGTTGTTCACGGGAGGTACATTGTCGACTGTTGCACGTTCTCCTCGTTGGTAAAAACTGAGCATCTCCACGGTCTCATTTACTCCATTGTTAATATTCTCGATTCGACATTCTCAAATCTTTGTCATAAAACAAGGGTTAATTAAGGAAATCAATATATCACATAATATCCCTATATATCTTGACCAACTAACAAATAAGCTTAGGTAGGACACACTAGCGAAGGATTTACTCGTCTCTCCCTCCTAGTTCTATTCCCCGATCTCGCCAGAGATCATATCCCTAAGCTCGATACCAATGTGGCGCCCCCAAAATAGGTCCATTCCATCCAACCCATTTCGAGTCGCCAAATACATGGTACGAAATAACTACAACTTTATTATTACAACATATAAACTTTGAGTTTAAATACAGATATTGTCATCTAGACAATATCCACACGCAAATAAATCCCCATCATAATTATTGATACATTATTTTACAAAAATGGTGAGGACTACTAAACAACTCTCTTTAGAACCTTCATTCCATACCCCGACTAAGTACTCGCTACATTCTCGCCTCCTGAGAAGAAAAATGGAACAACAAGGAAAAGGGTGAGCTCAACTAGCCCGATAAAGAATATTATGACTAAGATAATATACAACAAATTATCGTTAGTCTTCACGGGGAAAAATCTAATAGAATACAATAGACAACAAATTTTAAATCAATATTGAGCGGAAATAATAATTCATTAGAAGAGTTAAGTAGAGAATGCAAACTACTATCTTCTATGTATGAATTTAAAAGTTCATCGTCTATCTTTTATCCTGTAACATCAATCAATATACATCCGGAATCAAATATTCATCTTTGCACTACTGATAAAAGATATTCATCAGTTGGTCATGTTCATCTAAACACACATTCATCTTTGCACTACTGAGGGCCAAAGATATTCTTCAGAAATCATTCATCTTCAGACTACTGGGCCAAAGATATTCCATAATATCATCATTTAAGATGAAGATGATGAAAAATATTTTTAAAAAAGCGAATCCAAAGTGAAACAAAATGACAAGGATTAAGGATTAAGGATTCGTACTTGCTGTTTTATCCACGTCCAAAAATACCTCAAAAATAATCATAGGGGTGTAAAATTCAAGAATAATCAAAACATGGATACAATCAAAGCTAGTATCCAGAATAGATATTTTAGACGAAAAGAAAAATTTTTATTTTTTGGTGAATAGTCTTGAAGTGATTCGTGAATAGTCTGAGTATCGTGAATAGTCCGAGTATCGTGAATAGTAACTCTACACCAAAAGATAGAAATTCCAAAAAAAAAACATCTTCACGCTTCATGAATAGTACTTCGTGAATAGTAACTCGTGAATAGTAACTCATGAATAGTAACTCGTGAATAGTAACTCATGAATAAGTAACCCCAGACATGAAAAGTTCTAAATTTGATAAAAGTTCCAACCAATATTTCAAAGATAATGATATTGAAGAAATAATATCATTTGAGAAGAAAATAACATCCCTTACCTCGAAAGACAGTATTTTTAGTTGAAACACCGGATATAGACTATGACTTGAACTTGCACTGTATAGCAACACTCAAAGTATACTCACAAGAATACGCTCAATATATCGAGAGAAAAAGAGAGAAAACTTCAGTTTACGGTGTGATTTTCAATTCTAACCTAAGCACCTATTTATAGGAAAATGCTTAGAAACACCAAAGCAGAAAATTAAATATAATATTAATATAATTATACAAATTTTCCTTAGCCCACCTTTTGGTCAAAAACACCAGCCACACATGTTAAATGAGGTTCACAACTCACCAAAAATGTTTTTCTCAAAATAATTAATTAAAACTCCCAAAAATCAATTATTTCGGAACTCCGGAACTTCAATAATTCATAATAAATAGCCCTTTTATCAGAAAATTCGAATCTAGCAATTTTTTATAGTGAATTCAATTCTCTACAACTTTGCAGAAGAAAGTTTTTCCAAATTCCAAAATGAAATTGGCCAAGAAATCCACAAGCAGGCGATTTTTTACAATTTATAATCAAATTTCAGTCAAGAAATGGGGTCCATCGACACACAAAACATGTGTTAATCATTTAATGCAACAAAAATACTCTTCCTCCTCATATACTCATATATCCCACATTTATTGTAAAAATATCACCGTTAATATATTATTAAAATAATATATTTAAATGAATTATTTTATCAGAAAAAGATAAAATATTAATTTTCAACAATTGTCATTTTAAAATTTTTCTCCATCTATATCCACATAAAATCAATATTTTCCTCATCATATGAATCAATAATTAATTATTCACAAATAATATTACGAGAATCACAATATTGACAACCGTGCGGTTCCAGAAGGAAAGGGGCTTTCAATAAGGATCTCTCTCTTCTTGGTAGCAATGATTAGGTGACCAAACCTCTCCTTAAGCAGAACTTTCTAGACATTGCAAATAATGTTATCCAATAATATTATTAGAGATAATATGAATTATTGCTCGATAATGGAAAATCTTTGTGTAATGACAATTTATTGAAACAACAAGTAATATAAAATATCAATGCAAAGAATTATTGAATCAATAAAATAAAATATTGAATAGTAATTACTTTGTAACAATTATTGAGTAGTGTCTTCTTTACGTAAGAATCAATAATTGGTACAATACCGTGTCTTCTTGTTCAACAACGCGTATTAGTGTGTTTTAACCTTTGGGTATTCCAATGATGATAACTTGAATAACTACTGTAGTTATTTATAAACAACTTATATTTGTCGTTTTCTTCATCCAATCGCTTTCGTTATGGGGCCCACAAAAAGAAGCTAGCCGTCAAATGCGAATATTCCCGACGATGCGAATATTCCACGACCAAACGAATATTCCCCGACGATAATGAATATTTTATAACCACTTGCTTATTCAAAATATTTGCGTATTTTACCCATAACTATCCACATTAATCAAATCCACCCTTACTATTTCAAAATAATAAATAAAGGAAATTCCTTTTTATTTAAAAAATTTCGGGGTCTTACACATGTACATTAATGTTTCAAAGTTACAGTTGTATGAAGTATTAGAGTTAGCAGATTTGAAGACGTGTGGATCTATTTATGTAATGTGTCAGAGGCAAGTTAAAATTTCTTTGTGATCTTGTTTCATTTTAAACTTCATGCTTGAGTGATGCCAAAGCATTGCCTTGTAGAATATTTATGGACACTATAAACCAGTGCTAAAAATTTTACCTGCTATATTACCTGATTGGTTGAAACTCTTTTTGCTAATTAAGTTATTTGTATATTCTTATGAAATTAGATGGTTCCCATTTTATCATTGCATATTTGATGTTCTACAGTTTACTTGTTTGAGTATTAAGCAGCTTTGTTTCCTGTAGTATGGATTCTTACTCCTTTTGTATTTGATTATCCTACTAGGTGGTATCAAGATACACCACTTTAAAAGAGGTCCCATGACTCACGGATCCAAGAGTCCAAAGCAATTGGTTCAGGTGGAAGGATGCAGGAATTGCATTTGGAAGTAGCTTTTAGTGGAAAAGTAGGTGCTTGATGTAAACAGGTGGTCCATATGTAAAACTGTCATGGTGTTTATATGTAAACAATTTTGCCATATGTAAACAGTTTATGGCTGCTTGATGTGTTCAATTTATGGTCAATATGTAAAACTGTCATGGTGCTTGATGTAAACAGTCTATGTTATATGCCTTTTGTGCACTTTAATATTCAAACTGAGCAGCATTTCCGGAGATGAAAATTCCCCAACCTAAATCAGTGTGTTACAAGGCCTTGTTAATATTCTATATACAATCTGGAGTATTAAAGCATCAAGGAATTAACATTGAATTCATCACATTGCACAAAAAAGTATTTAAGAGTTGTCTACATCAACTAGTAGTAATCAACATAGAAACATTACATTCAATTCATTACATTTAAAATCTGGACTTCACACAACCTAACTTTTCCATGTCCCAATTTCTAATTACAAATATCTCGGATTTAAGCATCTTCTTGCACAGAGATGGTTCCAAAGAAATTCCAAAGCAGCAAAATCAAGGAAACCCATATGATTATCTTGTAAATCCAAAGTTTGCGTCTAACATTTTGAGCTTCATTTTCAAGAGCCCTCAACTTCCTCAACAAACCAGGAATCACTTGAATAGCTCTCGGCTGCATCGGAGGATCATACCACATGAAATACCCGCAACCATGAGGCTGTCAAAAAGGAAGTTTTTTAGAACAAACTTCATATCAAATGAAATTGAATATAAATTACTTACTCTTGCAGTTTGACATCCATAGAATCGACGACCAGGATTTAAATCAGTCGAAGAAGTTATCAACATAGCTGGGCGATGACAATGACATTGGTTAACTGCAGCCATTTAAGTTGACTTTTTCAGTGTTGGGATGTGGTGCATGCAACATAATTAAAATAAATCAAGTGAATAAACAAAGGAATACACACTTGAAATACACACAAAGGAGAAACAGAAGCATAACAGTTATAGTGCATAGACTCACGAACCAAAAACAGACTAATACTCTCAGAAACTCTTCCTAAATTAGAAGTTATCATTGCATCAAGTTTCACACTGGTATCTACTATGCACTGTCAAATCAAGCATTACTTCAAAGCAAACTTAAAGGCAATGCAATGAAAGAAAGATAACATATGGAATATAACTTCTCTTGAACATCCTCCTATACACACCAAAGTAATATCAATGCCATTTAATTTAACAATTATAGAGTGTTTATAATGAATAACCAACACAGAAACCACATATGTGAAGGTATACATGTAATCAATGCTCCATATTTGGTAGGACAAAATTATCAATTCTTCAATCTTCCTTCAAACCTTCAAAAGGGACAACTCTCAAGACTGGAAATAGAGGTAAATTAGGTAGAATAAACATAATAAGTACCAATTGGCAAGCCCTTACCGAATTGAACTGATGAACTCATTGAATCGCGATTCTAGGGCACGATACGGCTTCTGAAGACTATAGGGATCAGCTTTCTTTTCTAGGGCAATCGAGTTTTTGGGGCACGACACAGCTTCCGAATTAAACTCGTCGCGATTCTAGGGCAATCGATTTTCTAGGGCAAAGGAGCGATGGCTTTCTCGATGGCTTCGATTTCTAGGGCAAATGAGAGATGTCACGATTCTCTCTTCGATTTTGTAGCGAGAAGCTCTGGATTTCTCGATGCTCTGGCTCTCACTTTGTGCCTTTGTGAGGAGAGAGAAGAGTGGCTTTCTTTGTTTTATCGACTAAGTGAGGAGAGGGACATAAAAGAGTCGGGTTTTTAAGAGGAAACTGCTCTTTAAGAGGAGAATACTCTTTAAGGTGTATGCTTGTGAACGGGGTTGATATATATATATATATATATATATATATATATATATATATATATATATATGAGCCGTTTAAAGCGGACAAAAAACGGACCAAGGCAAAAAACACGCGGGTTGGATTTAACATAAAAAACCATGAGTTAAACCCGGCCCGTGTGTTTTTTTGCCTTGGTCCCGATTCTTTGATATATATATATATATATATATATATATATATATATATATATATATAGAGTGATCCATAATAAATACTTGCTATGGTACTATTTGGACAAACACGTCTCTAACCGTTCATGGGAGAAATAAGCGGTGCAAATTTAAAATAACAACAATAAGTAAATAAAAAGTGTTATTCTAGTAATAGTAGCGGAAGGAATAAATTTTATAAATTTGGACGTTGAGCTCCAATGAATGGTCAGATGTGTTTGCCTAAATAGTGGTATATATGGGCGGAACTAGGGGGTCGAGGGAGTCATATGACCCCCCAACTCTGGAATTTGAAGCATGTTAATATTAGTTAAATTTGATCTTTGTTATGAGATTGTATTAATTTATTTGTTTTTTCACGTCTTTTCACCTATAATAAATTAACAATATTACTATAAGATAAAACAATGTTAAATAAATTTGTTAATTAATTAATTAATATTACACTCATTTGTCTTACTGACTTAATCATACATTGGTATCAATTTTTTTGTAAATGAAAATAACTTAATTCATTTTCTTGCTTTGAGTGACTACTCTCAGTTGTCTCCAAAGAAGATGATCAGAACCACAATATAAGATTTTGAATATATAATATTATAATTTATAATTTATCTATAAAAGTAACTAATCAGTTGACTAAAAAATTCAAAGCATAGTTCGGGAGAAATTATATATATATATATATATATATATATATATATATATATATATATATTAAAGTTATTAGACTCACAACTCATAGGTTTACAATGGTTGGAATAAGATGTTGTGAAATACTATAATTTCGCAAAATAAATTTGAAAGAAGCACTGCAAGCGTCAATAAATAAAGTTTTTTATTGATGTATTTTGACCCCCTTTAAAAATGTTCTTGTTCTGCCACTGGTGATATAACAAACATTTGTTTTACTCCTCCCCCACACCCCCCCCCCCACACCCCACCCACATACATACATATACATACATATATATAGAGAGAGAGAAAGAGAGAGAGAGATAGGATTAATTCATTGACAACGTTGTCAATTTAAGGTGAGACTTGTAATAGATCGCGACCATCCATTCGTAGATCGGACGGTTAATAGGGCTTTCGTCCGCAGTTTAATACTGCGGCTGAGACAGATGACCAAAACCCCTCCTTTATAATTCTCTCGTCCGCAATATTAAATTGCGGATTCTAAGTATGACTAAATGGTCAACTGGGAAACAAGGCCGTTTGTAATTTCACAGTATTTAAGGATGCCGAATTCAAATTTTTTTGTTTAATTTGCAAAGATCCCAATCAATATTAACAACTCTTCAAAACATATAGAAGAAAGAAAAAATTCAATTCTATCATAAACCGCCATAAAAATGAATTTTCAACAAAAACCTCATTCATTATCCCTTTCAATTTTTTTTTTCTCTAAATCCCTCCGGCCCAGCAATTTAATTAATTTTCTCGCTTCTAGTATTGCTCCTTTTTGATCTTCTTATATTTATTTGAAGACGATGATGAACTCAATAATGAGAATATTGCTGGCTCTTCCGATCATTAGATTCATGTTTATGGCGATTTTGCAAGTGGGTCAGGCTAAGGAATTTGGTCCATCACCTGCACCAAATGGTCCGGCCAATGACGGCTCAGCCATTGATCAAGGGGTTGCCTGTGTCCTTTTGCTTGTAGCTCTGGCCGTCACTTATCTAATCCATTAACTAATGAATTCTTTCCTTTTTTTTCATTCATTTTTATGATATAATTAAGTAATTCTTTATGTATTTCCTTTTATGAATTGATCGGAGTCTTGAAAACTAAAAAAATAATAATTAAATTTGGCATTTACAGTTTAATACCGCGGACGAGACTTATTTACAAATAACGACGTTTTTCAGTTAGTCATTTGGTCATACCTAGCATCAGCAGTTTAATACTGCGGACAAAAACATTTACAAGGAGAGGCATTTTGGTCTTTTATCCCGTCTGTAGTATTAAATGCAAAATACTAGAAACTAAACTGCGGACAGTCCCTCTATTTAACCGTTTAATCTTCGGATGGAGGATCACGATGTATTGTAAAAATAACCTTAAGTTGACAACGTTGGATCGATTCCCATATATATATATATATATATATATATATATATATATATATATACGGAAAGGATCAAGGGCTTGCCATTTGATCTTACATACCTTGCATACCTTTAACAACGGACGGACATTTGTTTCGTTAATTATCATTCGCTATTGTCGTCGTCATTACAAAAAGTTTAAAGGCAGCGGTTCTACGATATAGCGATGGATCGAACCGTCGTCCGATTCCGATTCACATTAAAGGGATATACAAGGTATGTAGGTTCAAATCCTTTCGGTATATATATATATATATATATATATATATATATATATATATATATATATGGGCTAGAGTTTAAGTCCTCTGGCCTCATAAATCAACTTTCTATAAGTCAAACAAAAGCCAGAATGAGGAAACCTAAAACTAAGAAAGTAGAGGACTGTCTTTGAGTTCGAGGAACTTTGAGCCAAGAAAAATAGACTTACTCGAAAGCTTCCAGTACACAACAGAATACTAGAAACAGTTTTTCCAAGAGAATAAAAACTAGAAAATGCTTATAGTTGATAGAAGCAGATCACATGATGTTAAACTAGAAGAATGAAAAACATATTTTTACATGAACTTGCTAAGGAAATCAATCAATAAAAAACTAAAGTCGAAGATGTAACAAGAGAACAAAAGTTTAAAAATCATAAAATGTTAATGAATTAAATTGTTTCTCGTTAAATGGACATAACATACATGATATATCTAACTGTAATACAGATAGAAGAAACACCAGATTCATGGTACTACACATTTATAAAAATTTTGCAAGAAAAGAAAAGGAGGATCATGTTTATAGAGAGATCATTAGATGCTTTATGTTGTTTGATTCAGATGGATCTTGATTCGAAATTCAATGACGTCTTGCCAGCATAAGGAAATTACCTTGCTCGTGATCAATTGAAGTGAAATTCGCCTTATTTGGTAACATTTCTCCCTTTATCTGAGAGCCAAGGTTGCATTTGAGAAGTTATCAGTCCTTCCTTTTTCTGGCTTAATATGGTTTCTTCCTCGAGGTTAGAGATTCATGGATCACTCTGGTTCATTATCCCTTTCAAATTTAAACCATTTCCAGTTTGAATATAAATTTCCTACATCTTCATAAGATAGGGTGTCGGCTGGAAGGGCTTCTAACTTCCGAGCTGCTGAAACAGTGGGCAGCTTCTGCCTGTATTTCTTCGCCATCTCTTCAGCTTCAGAAAATACTCTCTACCAGAACAAAAGGAAAATAATATCAATATAACTTCTGTAGCTAATGCTCCAAAATGAAATCCGTAATGTGTTTGAAAAGGCATCCCAAATAGATGCTGGAAATGCAAAATGAAATGGAGCGTACCTCTTTGTCTGATATAAATAAGCCAGGTTCACTTTCAAGGTCGGCAATACTGCATTCGACAAAAGAAACAAATCTTTAGCATTTATTTTTGTGACTGTAGGCGTTTAGATATATACATATACATATATATCAAAAATCATAAAAAGGCCCTCCACATTATTTTTGTAACAGTATCATATTAACTTTAAAAGTTTGATTAAAGAAGCCAGCTGGGCAGGTTCTAATATATGAGGATCCTTATTAAACAAAACTGTTAAGAGTATAGATCTTGTCCCACATTGAATACATTGAGAAATATGTCTATTATATAATGACTTGGGACAACTTTTCTCATTGCCAATTGATTTTGAGTTAGAGAGTTTGATGTCTTTATATATTAGACTTTGGGCCCATTTTATAAATCTAACATGGTATCAAAGCGGACTATCCTTAGGCCTAATTAAACACTCTTCTTAGCCTTTATTCTTACCCACTTGCAGTCCATTTTTAAAGGGTCAATAGTTTCCCGTGGTTTACTAATTTTTTTGGGCTTGCTTCTTCTGGGCTTGCTTATCTTATGTGGGTCTTCATATTCATCAGGTCCGCGTGCAACCCTCAATACACCGGGTAACATGTGAAGGGGAGTGTTAGAGTATAAATCTTGTCCCACATTGAATACCTTGAGAAAATATGTCTAGTATATAACGAATTGGGCCAACTTTTCTCATTGCCAATTGTTTTGACTTAGAGAACTTAATGTCTTTATATACTAGACTTTGGGCCCATTTTATAAATCTAACATAAACTATTAATGGAACCAACAGAAAATTCCTTCCTAATGTGATAGAGACGTCGCCACTATATACAAATGGTAAAAGTATGAAGAACATAACAAATCTTAAGCATCAGATAACTAAAAACACGACAAAGCCGACAAGAATTGAAGTATGAAAGTGAGTCTCCAATTTGGAAATTTTTATCAATAAACAAATACTAGAAACTGCAATATATTTAGAGTAGCAAAGGATTGCAGTTATAACCAACTCTAATTGTCCCATATATGAGAAAACATTTCTATAAAACAACTCACCATAGAAAATGAAGTTGAAAATTGACATTAAAATTTTACAAGAAAGAACTGCAGTCTGGCTAATGCTTAGAAAAGTACTAAAAAAAGGAATTCACAAGAAATTTATGTGAAAATCTGATTGCGTACATGACGCTTCGTATCATAATTTTGTAAGTAATTGGACAACTGATTCTGATACAGTAAGCATGAATGAAATGAAAAAGAGGAGTCGGAGGTTCATTTTGAGTTTACCTAAGAGAAATTTTGTCAGGAAACATCGACTTCACAACCAAAACTTTGACCTTCTCATCAACCGCTAGCAAGTCACTGACAGAAGAAACTCGGGCTCGAGTGATGTTTGAAATATGCAGCAACCCACTGAATACAAAGGCCAACCGTAAACTTTCAACAGCATAAGCAGTAAAGGAACGTGGAAAGCTCTTTTCTATTCAGAACATCCAACATTCATAAAAACATAAACAGGGCATGTTAGTCAAAAGTCCCCCCCTTCTGTTTTTCCTTAATGCAGTTACTTCTCAGGGGAATAGAAAAAGAGAGCAAAAACAAGGTCAATAATCATGAGACAACATTGTAAGGTTCCAATTCCTGCAGCAATCCCCAGAAAATCGAAAATAAAAAAAGTTGGAAAAAGGTGTATGTTCTACCATTCTGAACATATTTTAACCTAAAAAGTTGATTTTCTACACGAGTCCCCTTCATTTCCTTTCTTGATTTAAATTTTTTTATGAAATTAATTTATCCCCTTTAGAGTAGTATTTTGAAGACCTATATCCTAACTTTGCCTTTTCATTGTAACCTCAGTTACATAGCTGAAAATTGTCAAAATGACAACAAAAGCAAGTACGAAAAAATGTTATCAGGATAAGTTTGCCAGCCGAGTTATGAAATTACACCTCACCTTCTGTTACTCTCACCTATCCTTATTTGAGCACCATATGGGAAAATTTTCCTCACTGTTCCATCCAAAAGTGTTCCCTCTTTAAGATGTAGCATATTCTGTGAATTGTAAACAAAGTCAGCCATTTTAATAAAAATGGAAAAGAATGGGAGGAACTATGATGACAAAAAAGAATATCCCTAACAAATTAAAAAGATAGTAACACATGATGCTGACTGAAAGACCAACCCAAGCTTCCTTCTCGCTGAGAATTAAGTCATTGGTAGTTTCATTAATTCTAGTAATCTGCACATATATCTGTCGTCCCACCTACACCCCCAAGAAATTAACCATGAGTAAGAGCATATTACATATTAAACAAAAGAAAGCCACTGCATGTGCAAAGCAAGGAACAGAAAATAAGGATATTTAGTTACTTTACCAAAATAGTCAAAGCATTACATAAGCAACGTATTGGACAAACCAACTGCAACCCCTTTTACCTATATTGGTCATAGACTCTACTAATGTAGCAAGACAATTGCCCAGGTGAGAAAATACTAATCCATCAGCAAATACATTACTAAATTAAGAAACATGATAGATCTGAAGCAAAGTCTCAACTTACATTTTCTTTCAGCTCAGTGAAGGTGTTCATCTTATTTACTAATTCAGCTTTTGGGAGAAATGCTCTTAAACCCTACAAAATTAAATTCAAATATAAAAAATAGATTGTCACATGCAAACACACACACAGAGAGATGAGAGTGAGTGTGCGTGTGTTGTGTGTGTCTGTGAGAGAAAAAGAGAGAGAGAGAGAGATGCATGATATGTAAGGCCAAACCTCGATTCTTGTAAGGAGGCCATTACTATTCCACTCTGTAATTTTAACCTCTATAGGTTCATTGAGATGCTTAATCTGCACAAAATATAGAGTGCGTATATATTTGATAAGTTAATCTGCACAGAATAAATAATCAAAAACAAAATAAAATAAACAAACAATATATAGCACTATTTGAACCCTACAAATAGTAATAATCATATATGCATTGAACAACAAAATCCTCTAAACTAGTTCCATCCATCAAGCGGTCAAGGAGTCAATTATTTACTATGAGCTAAGAAAAAGATTTAAGAACAAAAGTTATTGAATGCTGAATGATCCCACTTAGATCCTTCCGACAGAGGATCCAAGGGTGTAAATGAGATGCAATCCAAGGCAAACCAATATAAAAGTCCTTTTTTGTGTTTCGTCAACCTGAGCCTTACTCTCAACAACAGCATCTGCTTTCTAGCAACCCATGCATACTGCCCAGGACCTCCAAGTCCTCAAAGATAAAAGTTTCATCAACTACAAAAGCCTTCATTTCTTATGACCTAAATTTCCCCCTTTTTCTCTTGAAAATTAGTTCCTAAGAAGCAAGGAGTTGTCCTCCACTTTCCCTTGCATACAATTCACTCAATCAAATATGTTGAAAATTTTATTTCTTCTTAACAACCCTGCTGCAATAACCTATGCCTGGTAAATGGTGCCTGGGGCTGATTGCTACCTTCTGCTGCGAACCTGCTGCTCAATCAAATCCCTGCTAAACTTGTTAAGTTGGCATACTACCCTTCTTCTAGCCATTGGAACCAGCTGTAAAGCCACAGAAGCTTGTATGCTTGTTGTCTTTAAAGAGAATTTGTCTCAAATCGGTCCTGTGTAAGGAAATCTTCATAGAAAAACCAAAACTGTCCATCTAATCTAATCACACTGTTTATATTTTAGAAAAGGATTTGTTTGATAATGGTGACAGCCCACATCTACATGCTTCAGAATTTTCTTATTTATAGGCACAAACATTCAACGATGACAAGTTTTAGACAGACAATATGCTAAGTGCATGTAAGTGTGTAACAACCCGAGTGAAATCCCGATTCTGTATAAAATGCCCATCCACTGCCTCAAATTATCTTATTATCTTAGCCCACTACAAGCTAACCCAAAAGGTCATTACTGAAGGTAAATTGGTAGTAGTTTGGGACCTTATATACATACCAAACTATCCCACATGTTACGTTGTGGGACTGGGGTGTTACAATAAGGCTTAAACATCAGTAAATTTTGGGACATAAAAGTATACAATGAAACAGTAATATAGGTAGCTGGGCAGCATGATTTTGTAGTGAGGCAACAAGCTCAGATTGCAAAGCTCATAAATTGTGACTGCAATCAAGCAAATGTCACATTGAACAAGGCGTAAATGGTAAATAAAACTCAAAGATTTGTATTTTTCTGTATGCAAATGGAGAGAAATTTCTTGCAATATAGGCCACCATATACCTCATACTCGCTACCATGTAGGATTCATTATGCAATGACAGACAAAGTGTGGTTTTGAGGTCCAAGGAACATTTGATTTGTTAAAATTATTCTTCAATTGATTGCTTTCAGATCTCTTTGTACCTATTACTGCAAACGGCAATCTCAAACTATTATTCTCTCATTGCCTCATTGAACCACTGCATCAAATACAAGGTGTTGCATTCCTTACTACATATGATGATACACTACAATTATTCACTTAACAATGGAGAGCATGTATTAAACTTCCTTACACAAAAGGTCTCAATAACCTTAAACCACCATTAAATCAAGAATCAAACCACATGAGCAACACAATATCACTAGATTCAGGTATTTAAAAGCAAGAAAAGAACCTGCCTCACTCGATGCCACGCGAGACGCCGAAATAGCCGTCTAGTAGATAGCAACGGCTTCCCGCTGAGAGTTCTTCCAAGAACCTCAGCAGACAAAACAGTTCCAGGCTCCACAACAGGCCTTCCAGGAACTGGTTCACCATTCAATGCATCGTCGTTTTTCACAATCCCCATCTTTCCTCGAACCATAAACTCCTCAGCATCCTTCTCAGTATCACACAACAAGTAATCCATCTCTTTGTCATACAAAGGAAGCACTTCCTTTCTCAACATTATACCCAACATGTCAGCCCCAACATTTACATCAAGCTTGTTCTCATTACCCGAAACCACAACACCCACAACAAAATCGCCCGGTTTAGGCTCATAACACTGAAAAGAAACATTCCTGCCCTCTTCTTCTTCATTTTCACTCTCCTCACTACTCTCTTCTGACTCTTCTGAATCACTGAACTGTTCTACCGAGTCTCTAGGCTTAAAGAACTTATAGAAAGGCTCTAAAACCTCTTCTTTATCTAACTTACGCGGTTCAAGCTCCACTTCTACTGCAGACCCATTGCTAATTGGTTTTGGATATGGCTTATTTCGCAATTCAAGCTCTTCAATCTCTTCAATTCTCTCAATTTTAGGCTCTACATCCAAATGGGTGTTTGTAAATTCATCAAAATCCTCACCATTTGAGCAAAAGGAAACATGGGTACTTCTTGAAATTGCACAATTAGCCGTAATAACCAGACTTCCACAAGACCCAGTAATCAAAACTGAACTGGACTTTTTTGGGGTTTTACTGTTAGCAATTGGGCATACAGGGAAGCTTGAAGTAGCTGTGTTTTTTATGGCATTATAAATAATGAAATTGTTGAGCTGTAAGGGAGGGTTGAGGCGAGAGAATGACTTACAGGGATGAAGAAGTATTGTCATATCTTCTTATCCTTGGCGCTTACATGAGTTCTAAGCCTTGAACCAGTTCAGCAGCATAGATTACTGTGTTATTTGTTTTATATTAGGCAAAAATAAGGTTTGCTTGTCCTAACACCTTACAAGTTATAACTTATTATGTGTTACTCAAAATAAATAATAAAATTTATTATGCAATTACTACTACATGAACTAATTAAAAAAAATTACTTACATTATTCTATCTCCAAAAAAAAATTTGTCTATTTATTAACAACATGACAACTAAAAAATAAAATGAAATTATACTTAATCAGTGACATAGTTCTGTTGGGAGAGAGGGACCAAACCCCCAAATTTAAATTTATTCTTTTTAATGTAGTGTATAATAATATTTGTATATTTTGTTAGTAGGTTCCTTCTTAATTGTGTAAATTCTTTTTTAAAAGTTTAGGCTCATGTTTTGAGAATATAGATTTATATTATACTAGGTCCAAAATAACATATAAAATTAATTTTTATATTTCAATACATATCAATTCTCAATTGTAATTTTCAAAGTCATATAACTAACTTCTTTAAAATTTAAAAGTTCAATTGTATCCCTCTCTCTCCCCCAACCGGTTTGGTGGTTACTCATTCTAATATTGTGAACAACAATGCTACTATCACATAAAATAAATCACATAATACTTACATACATACACATGCATACTGTGGAGCTACACTTAACATGTGGGGCCCACCAATATGCATTTGTCTATGTAAGCATTATGTGACCCTTTTTTATGTGATAGTAGCATTATTTTATTGCAAATTCACCTTTTTGACTTGCACAATTACATTATAAATACTATAATGACAGTAAATTTTGTTTGTTTTGCATGCTAGATACAATCAAACTAAAACGCACACTACAAAATACTTCAAAAGCGTCACCAATGCACTTTTACGTTCCACTGTTAATTTGTTCAACCTTGTATTAATTCTCATACCAAAGTTATCACTTCAATTGTGCAGGATTCAAATCCTTACCATCTTGATTTTAGTTTTTGGAACAAATTGAGCATTAACGTTAAAAAACAAAGAACAGTTAAATATTTATAGGAGATCGACTCTCATAGCATAAAAGGTTATATTTTTCTCTTTTTTTCCTCTAACAAATATATATAGAGAGAGAGAGTCCGGATCTTAAGCTCACCACTTATCCAACTCACCCCCTTTTAGCGAATGATTTGACGGTTGATTCATACAACCTTCGATCATACTTTTAGCGACAGACAACATATAAGCGTCACTAAAATATAAAGCGGCGGTTTATATAAGCCGAACTATCGTCGAATCCGTCGCTAAAAGGTGGAGTGAGCTTCAGTGAAGTTGGATAAGGGGTGAGATTTTAAGATCGAGACCATCCTATATATAATGTGTGTGTGTGTGTGTGTGTGTGTGTTAAGGTTGTGTGAGTTTCTTTATAAATAATCCAAACACAAATACTAATTTTGTAAGACCCCAATTTTTTATGAATAAATATTTAATTTTCTGTAAATATTATTTTAAATAATAAGGTGTTGATTTAATATAATGCTATAGTTATGAGTGATATGTGAAAATTTTGCAAAGTAAGCAAGTTGTCATAAAATATTCGTTTGGTCGGAAAATATTTTTTTTGTCGGAGAATATTCATACGTGGGGCGCAATCATTGGTGGACCACATAACGAAATAACCGTCGGATATAGAAAGTGACAGAAATAACCTTTTTATAAAAAATAACGACAAAACTTTTACCATTAACTGTTGAAATACTCGATGATAAAAGTACAGTAATACGCATTGTTGCATAGTAGCACACAGTATTGAACAGTATCTCTGATTATTGATTCTTACGTAAGAAGTCACTCAGTATTCAATAATTGTCACAGTAGTTGCTGCATAGTATCTCATATCATTGATTCAATAATTGTTACAGTAATATCTGCACAATATTTTATATTATTTGAATAATATTATTAGTTAGCATTATTGTTAATGTCTAAAAAGTTCTGACGAGGAAAGGGATTAGGTTATATAATTGCACACTAATAAAGATAAATTCTTATCGAAAAGCCCCCTCTTTCTTGGGAATGATATGATTGTCAATATTGTGAGCTTATAATATTAATTGTGAATAATTATTATGTAGTGGATATTGGTTTAATTTTGATATAAATGAAGGAATATTAGCATGAAACATTTGTTGAAAGTTTAACATATTTTTCTATGGAATCACAATTATCTTCTTCGATAAAATATTCATTCAAATATATTATAATTGTTTAAATAATAATATTATTAATATATATATATATATATATATATATATATATATATATATAAACATGTGATAAAAGGGATGAAGGTGAGCAAATTGTATTTGAATGCTTTGTTTTCAAAAGCAGTATAGCCCCTGTTTTTTTTTCTTCCTAAGTTGGTTGGTTGAGAATTTCTCCTGCAAACCATGTTTTCTAAAGGTATGGGCCTCAACCAATAAGAAATGAGGAAGTTAGGCATTGAAAGAAGAAAAAAAAGTTAGGCAGATTAAATTCTTTTCTTCCTCCGTACTGCACTATAAAAGGGGGGGGGGGGGTAACCCTCCATCCTAAACACACTAAAAATTACAAGCGTTGTAATATTGTGAGTATAAAAATAATTTGAGTGTATCATATAGTGCAAGATTTTCTCAAGATAATATCCGCTATACCAAGTCAGATCTAGTTTCTACTAAGATAAATGATATTATTTTCTTTCAATACTCGTAAGGGATATCATTTTCTTTCGTACTTCATATTATGTAAGTAATATTATTTCATTTCATATTCCTAAATTTAAACTTACTATAGTAAGTATTACTTCTATAATTCCTGAAATGATTAGAAATTCCTTAAGGTTTGCACTTCATCTAATATCATTTCACTGGAATATTGGTTTGAACTTTCTTATTAAATGTTAATCTTTTCATGTCGAGGTACTATTCACGATAAAATTTAGTTTTTTTTTTCTTTGTCCAAATTATCTTCTTAAATATCATTTTTGAATTTTACTCCACAATTGGTGATCATGTTGACAATTTGGACATTCTTGAACTCTAGATAAATTAAATTATAAATCTTTAATATTTATCATTGATATCACTTGATTGATTCTTTATATCATTATCATCATTCTCATGCTTATATTGTTCTGAAAGTCATCTTTGGGCTGTAGTGCAAAGATGGACTGTTGATTGGTATGATTATGACCAGGAATTATGTATTGGTATAATTATGACCTTTAATGTTACAGATAAAGATTTGTGGTGAAAGTCCTCTTTGGCCCGTAGTGCATAAATGGACAGATGTTTGGCATGATTATGATCATAAACAGGCAAAAGATAATCGTTTATGCACTACGGGCCAAAGAGGACTTTCACCACAAACCTTTATCTATAACATTAAAGGTCATAATTATACCAATACATAATTTCTGGTATGAACAGTCCATCTTTGCACTACGGGTGAAAGATGATTTTCACCACAATATAAACATGAGGATAATGAAAGTCCAATAATAATCTAGAAGGGGGGTTGAATAGATTATAACCGATTTAATGATTATCGTAGGCCTTTTTGAATTTTTAGTATAATTAATTTACAGTGTTAGAAATTAATATGCAAGATAATAAAAATTCAATTACAATGCACAGAGATTTATCTGGTTCATAACATACACCCCTTGGTATGTTGCTACGTCCAGTCTCAAGTCCCTACTTGAAACTTGAGATCCTATTACTATCAGTAATAACCAACTCCTTCAATAGGCGGAGAAGCCTTTACAAAGTTTTAAAGATAAACTTCCAACTAATCCCAACTAATCTATCTTGGATAGCAAGCTCCCCGCTCCTTCCTCAAGTTTAGTCGTAACACCTTTTGAGTTTAGTTCTATTCTATTATCTGGTCTTGAAACAACAGTCTCTTTCTCACCTCACAAGTAAACTAGAGACTCAACTTCCTGCTGACCTCTCTAAGACTCTGATCTTGGTTGAAGAATTACTTGTCTTTCTCACAGATTCATAAAATAAACTAAATCTATACATTTTCTCCTTTTTACAAATAATATTACAACAATGTGCTTCTCAAATAAGCAAATAAGAATTTAGTATAGATTGATGCTTCTTAAATAGCGAGATAAGAATTTAGTATAGATTGATGCTTCTTAAATAGCGGATATCAATTAAAAAAGCAAGTATATTTATAAAAGTTCAAAGACTTTTATATTTGAAAAAATATGCTTCTTAGTAAGCAGATAAGTTATTTTAATCTTTGAATCAAATATGCTTCTAATTAAGCAGATATATGATATTAAAGTACTTTATGAAGAATTAACAATTCTATAAAATAAAGAGTGTTTTTCTATGGATAATTATAGAATTGTTTCTTAATTAATCTTGATCAAATAATTTATTAATTGTAGATAAATCAAGTATAATGTCAAATAAGTACAATTTTGTGACGCCCCCAAAATTAGATATACGTCACCCATCTTGGGTCGCCACTTATATGGTACATAAATTCAAATACAACTTCTTAACCTAAGCGTAGGTATACAATCGACATAAAGCGTGAGTTTGAATACAAATATTGTCTACTAGATATTATACAAACTCAAAAGAGTCCTCATTACAACTATTATCACACTATTTCACAGAATAGTGAGGACTACTAATGCTATCCTCGGACCATTACTTCGTTCCCCGACTTCGTCCGCTATGTTCTCATTTTCAAGAAGAACGGTGAAAGAAAAGGTGAGCTCAACTAGCCCAAGAAGAAATATTATGACTAAGATAATGCGAATAAATTATCATTAGCCTCAACAAAAGATGTTAAAGCGATAAAATACAATAGACAACCGGTTAAGCTGCGGTGGAATAAGCAATCCATTAAAAAAGTCAAGTAGAGAATAAAGTCTACTATCTTTTAGGTTTTAAAAAGTTTTCATCAATTTTTATCATTTGAGACTCGACTTAATAAATAAACCACCACATCTAATCATCCCCGTACCACGGTCAAGGATTTTCATCAAATTATCAATGGTCATGACTATAAGAATCACCCACGGTCATAATCATACCAAAACTATCCATCAACGCATTACAAAAGCCACCGAGGACTTTAGTCACATCATTTATATCAAGTCGTGATTATCTTAAGAATGATCCACGGTCATAATCATACTAAGTTCATCTATGCTTGCGTAAGCCAAAGATAACATAATATAACATGAGGATGATGACAATGACATAATAATTCAATAAAACAAGTTCAAGAATTATTTAATCCATGAATTATTAACGTCCAAATTGTCAACATGATCTTTGTTTCAGTAGAGTAAAATTCAAGAATGATCGGAAGAATATTTCCATGAAAAGATCTTTGGATGAAACGCAAATATCAAGGATATTCTACTAATTTCATGGAGTATAGAAGTCCAAGTTTTAACTTATTTGGGTATAATAAAGAATGGAATAACAAAATAAATCACCATGCATGCGGTGCAGATGCAGAGCGAGTTATTCAGCGAGTAATAATAATAACGGAACCGGTCGGTGAAATTACACGCAAGATGGGATGTTCCAACAAAATAATAAAGATGGAACCGGATCCGGTGTAAAACACACAGATAGGATATTCCAGCGAGAATGATAAAGGCGGAACCGGTGGGTGTAAAACACATGATGGATATTCCAGCAGAATGATAAAAGCGGAACCGTGTAGGTGTAAAACATGACAGGATGTTCCAATAGAATAATAAAAAGCGGAACCGGTGGGTGTAAAACACATGATGCAAGGATGTTCCAACGAGAATAATAGAAGAATGTCACCAAGTATAGGGTAAACTGGCGTATACGAGTTATTCAGCAGAATAATAAGCAATGGAATAACATAAGGATTTCACCAAGTATAGGGTATGTCTGGCGTATCACGAAGTTATGTATAGGGTATGCCACTTTTTACGAGAGTTATTCCAACAGAATAATAATGAATGGAATAATGAAGTTCTCTTCAAGAAGAAAGAATAACACCACTACTAGTAAAAAAAGCGAATATAGAAGTAGTGAAGTAAAGAGTATACTCTTCTTCTTTCTATAATTTTCTCTCTATAGCTTCTCTCTATAATTTCTCTCAGAGTTTCAATGAATTCGTAAGAAAATAATGAAGGAATGAGCTTTATTTATAGAAAAATGGAATGCATAGTAACTAATCCATGAACGGTCCATTGATTTACTTTAATCGACGGTCCATATTTAAAGAAAAATCTTTTAAATAAAATATAATATATTCTATTTATATAAAAACATTTTACTATGCAAAACACTATACAATACTATGCAAAACACTATGCAAAATACTATGCAACACTATGCATAATAAAATATAATATATTCTATTTATAGAATAACTTTAATAAAGTATTCTATTTTATATAAAAGATGTTTACATTTTATTACGTTAATAATCTGAATAAAACAAAACGTCATTATCATTATAATAATTCATATTATTAATAAATGATAATGGAATCAAACTGAGTGACTTCTCACATAAGCATCAATAATCAATACCGGTGCTACTTCTATGCAACCACACTTATTATTGTACTTTTTTTACTAATGAGTAGTTCAACAAGAACCATGCGGTAAAACTTCCGTAGTTATTTCAATAAAATATTTTTGTCGTTTTCTCAATCCGACAATAATTCTGTTGTGGGGTCCACCAATGATTGAGCCGTTGTACGAATATTTCCTGCTAAACCGAATATTCCCCGACCAATCGAATATAATATAAACCGCTTGCATACTTTGCAAAATTTATAAATACTACCCACAACTATAATATTATCTTAAATTCACACCATAATATAAAAAATTATTTCGACAAAATTTAAATCTTTATTGATAAAACTGGGGTCTCACAATCTCCCTCCTTATGGAATTTCGCCCTCGAAATTAGGTAATACGCACTGGTATGATAAAGAGGTGAGGTACCTTGAATACCTTTATCGTTAAAATATTAAATTCATCTTCTAATCCGCCAAAGATATTCATTAACAATTCATCTTTTGCACTTCTGCCAAAGATATACAAATCAGTAAAACCAATAATCTTTGAGACTCGACTTAATAGTATCACAACCATGAATTATCCATACACTTCTTGGCTAAGGATATTCGTGTTTTCAATTCTGATCATGATTATACCGAATAATCCGTGGTCATAATCATACCAAGTCTATCAATGCACTTCTGACCAAAGATGACTTTTACCACATCGATGAATTAATATTTCATTCTTTGAGACTCACTCAATAATTAATCCATATCATCGAATCATCCCGCACTACGAGCCAAGGATATTCATTAGTATCACGACCACAAATTATCCATGCACTACTACCGAAGATAATCGTGTATTCATTAGTATCACGACCACAAATTATCCATGCACTACGGCTAAAGATAATTGTGTTTTCAATTACTGGTTATGATTATATCGAATGATCCCCGGTCATAATCATACCAAGTCCATCTATGCACGTAAGCCACGGATGACTTTGAACACATCCATGAATTAATATTTCATTCTTTGAGACTCATTTCAATAATTAATCCACATCGTCGAATCATCCCCGCATTATGTGTAAGGATATTCATTAGTATCACGACCACAAATTATCCATGCACTACTACCAAAGATAATTGTGTGTTTTAATTACTGAGTTATGATTATACTAGAATGATCCTGGTCATAATCATACCAAGTCCATCTATGCACGTAGCCACGATTGACTTTGAACACATCCATGAATTAATATTTCATTCTTTGACTCATTTCAATAATTAATCCACATCGTCGAATCATCCCACACTACTGTGCTAAGGATATTCATTAGTATCACGACCATAAATTATCCATGCACTACTGACCAAAGATAATTGTGTTTTCAATTACGGTTATGATTATACCGAATGATCCATGGTCATAATCATACCAAGTCCATCTATGCACGTAAGCCACAGATGACTTTGAACACATCCATGAATTAATATTTCATTGCTGAGACTCAACTCAATAATTAATCCACATCGTCGAATCATCCCCGCACTACAAAGTAAGGATATTCATTAGTATCACGACCACAAATTATCCATGCACTACTACCGAAGATAATTGTGTTTTCAATTCTGGTTATGATTATCTAGAATGATCCACAGTCATAATCATACCAAGTCCATCTATGCACGTAAGCCACGGATGACTTTGAACACATCCATGAATTAATATTTCATTCTTTGAGACTCATTTCAATAATTAATCCACATCGTCGAATCATCCACCACTACAAAGCTAAGGATATTCATTAGTATCACGACCACAAATTATCCATGCACTACGGCCAAAGATAATTGTGTTTTCAATTACAGTTATGATTATAAGAACAATCACTGGTCATAATCATACCAAGTCCATCTATGCTCTGAGCCGCAGATGACTTTAAAAAATATAAACATGAGGATAATGATATAAAGAATCAATCAAATAAGATAAAGGATAAATATTAAACATTTATAATATAATTTATCCGATTCAAGAATATCCCATGTTATCAATCACTTAATAATCTCATAATCTAATATCATTAATATTATACCAATATTTTAATCACTTCTTAAATTTATAAACAATTTATCTCAATTGTTTACGCTTTACCATATAATGCATTTAATCATTCAAAATGCCATACTCATAAGATATCATTACCAATTATCAAATCCTCAAAAAATATCATATATACTCATATAGGATTTTCTAGCCATAAAATCCTATTTTCAACTTTGTTACTTCACATAACATATTTAACTCATATGTTCAGTAACTAAACTATTTTCATGAAAATACCAAATCAGTCCCAAAAATATTTCTTTTCTGGGATTTAGCATAATATAGTCCCATGATGAAAAATATATTTTCTTGGAATTTTAAAATTCATTTACTATTTTCAAAAATCAATTTCTAATTAATTCCTTAAGAAATTAGCTACCTCAAGTTTAACTCCAAAAATTCCCAAATCTTGGCAGGACCTTACACATGTTAACATGAGCTTCTAGTTTAAATTTCATGGTCATGGAGTTATAGAACTCAGGTTATAGCGTTTTCATGGGAAAAACCTAAATATTGAAATAGTCATAACTTGCTCATTTTAAGTCGAGAATGAGCTCATTTTTGGACAGGAGATACTTTATACCATATACTTTCATGTCCCAAAAGGCCAGAATTTTTCTCATAATTTAAGTGGCCGAAACAGCCTCTCTAAAATCATGGCAGAAGCTTTTTAGGTTTTTGCAGCTTTTTGCACTCCTTTGCTAAAATCAGTCCACACAAAATCTACAACACCTTTTCCAGTAATTCCACTTGGATTAGTTAGGTAACTCATAGATCTAACTCTAGGACTTGACCACATTCAAAAATTCAAAATATAATAGGAGATATGGTCAATTGAATTTCATGTTACGTTTTCACTAAAATCGATTTTCAACTCTTTGTGATTTCTAAGAAACTTTCATGTTTTCACATACTAACCAACATAACTCATCATAAAACTTACTAATACCTTCATATACCCATGATTTTTATTATTCTATACTTTTATTATGACTTTCATCATAAACCACGTAAGCAGATCCTTTTAGTTGAAGAAATATTTGAGGGTTTAAGAAATGGGTTTTTTATCTTTGGGGTCAATACAAAATTCGATTTCACGTTCTAGGGTAGGCTAGAAGTCTTCAAGAATCGTCAAGAAATTTATTAATGATAGAAATATCATTCAAAAGCGTGACTCTCATCCAAGACTTGGATAGTACGTCACATTGATACCAGCTGTGACTTCTATCCCTTAACCTAGATAGCACCTCACAATGATACCTATAAACTTGCCATCTTCATTCACGATGTTGCTTACTGAAAGTAATGCGGTGCATTCCACACAAGGAAGTCAACAACGAAAGGTTCGGGGCTCTTTACTTATGGCTTGATATGACAATAATTGACTTTAGTAGTTTGGTTATGAATATAAAAGCTAACAACCTTACGAAAGGAATGATGAGTAGTTAACCAATTGATTCCTAAAATACCATCAAAGGCAAATATTTTCAAAGAGATAATATCGACGAAGTAACGTGAAAGTGTTTATTTGAAACAACAAGATTAATAAGCAAGTGGAGGTAACGAAGGTTTCTCCCAACGAAGTTTCAACCAATAAGTTAAAGTCTAACTTCTCCGAGTCAAATTTAAATGTTGAACGCAAGCAATGCGAGATAAAAGAATGGGTAGAACCAGGTATCTTATAAGGTATAGACTTCGCAAGAATTTATAATTAACTAACCCGTGCTAACCGTTCGAGTCACTTGCTTTTAAGAAGTCATGAAAACGCTCTTCATGAAACCACCGACTTTGTTTTATCCAGTATCCGCCTTTGGTGCCATAGTCCAAATTGGACTTGACTTTGGTGCACGACAAAATCGAGCTAAATGACCTTCTCTTCTTGAAATTTCCACTTCAATTATCTTGGCCATGATTACCACCGAAGTGGTTACCATTCTTGGCATGATAATTTCTCCCACGATGGTCATCATTGTTCCGATGGTCGTTACCACCGGTATGATTATTATCGTGTTGTTGGTCGTTACCTTTTGGTTGAGCTGACTCATTATCGCGCTCCAATAACCGAGCCCTATTCACAACATCTAAATACAAACACTGTCACAAAACAAGGGTTAATTAACATGCAACATATTATCACTATACTACTAAATGACCAATCAAATACCAAATAAACTTAGGTAGGTCATACTAGCGAAGGAATTCCCGTCTCTCCCCTCCTAGTACTATTTTCACATCTTAGCCAGGATCATATCCTAAGCTCGATACCAACTGTGTGGCGCCCCCAAAATTAGATATCGTCACCCATCTTGGGTCGCCACTTACATGGTACATAAATTCAAATACAACTTACTAACCTAACTAGCGTAGGTGATGCAATACGACATAAAGCGTGAGTTTGAATACAAATATTGTCTACTAGATATTATACAAACTCAAAAGGAGTCCTCATTACAACTATTATCACTTTATTTCACGAATAGTGAGGACTACTAATGCTATCCTCGGACCATTACTTCGTTCCCCGACTCGTCGTCCGACTATGTTCTCATTTCTGAAGAAACGGTGAAAGAAAGGTGAGCTCAACTAGCCCGAGAAGAAATATTATGACTAAGATAATGCGAATAAATTATCATTAGCCTTCAACAAATGTTAAAGCGATAAAATACAATAGACAACCGGTTTAAGCTGCGGTGGAATAAGCAATCCATTAAAAAAGTCAAGTAGAGAATAAAGTCTACTATCTTTTAGGTTTTAAAAGTTTTCATCAATTTTATCATTTGAGAGACAACTTAATAAATAAACCACCACATCTAATCATCCCGTACCCACGGTCGAGGATTTTCATCAAATTATCAATGGTCATGACTATCCGAATCACCCCCGGTCATAATCATACCAAAACTATCCATCATTTGCATTACAGACCAACGAGGACTTTAGTCACATCATTTATATCAAGTCGTGATTATACTTAGAATGATCCTGGTCATAATCATACTAAGTTCATCTATGCACGTAAGCCAAAGATAACATAATATAACATGAGGATGATGACAATGACATAATAATTCAATAAAACAAGTTCAAGAATTATTTAATCCATGAATTATTAACGTCCAAATTGTCAACATGAATCTTTGTTTTCGTGAGAGTAAAATTCAAGAATGATCGGAAGAATATTTCCATGAAAGATCTTTGGATGAAACGCAAATATCAAGGATATTCTACTAATTTCATGGAGTATAGAAGTCCAAGTTTTAACCATTTGGGTATAATAAAGAATGGAATAACAAAATAAATCACCATGCATGCGGTGCCAGCATGAAGCGGAGTTATTCCAACGAGAATAATAATAACGGAACCGGTCGGGTGAAATTCACTGCAAGCGGGATGTTCAACAAAATAATAAAGATGGAACCGGATCCGGGTGTAAAACACACGAGATAGGATATTCAACAGAATGATAAAGGCGGAACCGGTCCGGTGTAAAACACCACATGCAGGATATTCCAACAGAATGATAAAAGGCGGAACCGGTCGGTGTAAAACACATGAGCAGGATGTTCCAATAGAATAATAAAAAGCGGAACCAGTCGGGTGTAAAACACATGCGGGATGTTCCAACAGAATAATAGAAGAATGTCACCAAGTATAGGGTGGCAGCGTATCACAGGTTATTCATGAGAATAATAAGCAATGGAATAACATAAGGATTTCACCAAGTATAGGGTATGCCGCGTATCTGAGTTATGTATATAGGTATGCCACTTTTACAAAGTTATTCCACGAGAATAATAATGAATGGAATAATGAAGTTCTCTTCAAGAAGAAAGAATAACACCCTTACCGTAAAAGAACTGAATATAGAAGTAGTGAAGTAGCAGAATACTCTTCTTCTTTCTATAATTTTCTCTCTATAGCTTCTCTCTATAATTTCTCTCTCTAGAGTTTCAATGAATTCGTAAGAAAATAATGAAGGAATGAGCTTCTATTTATAGAAAAATGGAATGCATAGTAATTAATCCATGAACGGTCCAGATTGATTTACTTTAATCTGACGGTCCATATTTAAAGAAAAATCTTTTAAATAAAATATAATATATTCTATTTATATAAAAACATTTTACTATGCAAACTTTATACAATCTATGCAAAACACTATGCAAAAAATACTATGCAACACTATGCATAATAAAATATAATATATTCTATTTATAGAATAACTTTAATAAAGTATTCTATTTTATATAAAAAGATGTTTCATTTTTATTACGTTAATAATATCTGAATAAAACAAAACGTCATTATCATTATAATAATTCATATTATTAATAAAACAATAATGGAATCAAACCGAGTGACTTCTCACATAAGCATCAATAATCAATACTGGTGTCTTACTACTATGCAAACCACACTTATTCTCATTACTTTACTACTGAGTAGTTCAACAAGAACTACGGTAAAACTTCCGCCGTTATTTCAATAAAATATTTTTGTCGTTTTCTCGATCAAGCAATAATTACGCTAGGGTCCACCAATGATTGAGTAGTTATACGAATATTCCCCGCTAAACAAGAATATTCCCGGAACCAATCGAATATAATATAACCGCTTGCATACTTTGCAAAATTTATAAATACTACCCACAACTATAATATTATCTTAAATTCACACCATAATATAAAAAATTATTTGACAAAATTTAAATCTTTATTGATAAAATCTGGGGTCTCACAAATTTGATATAACAACTATTATTTGTTTAACTCAAAATTATATAAGAATATTTTATCTATTATGTGAACTTTTACAGATAATGTCACTTAGTACTTTTAAGGAATCGCAGACGGCTCAATTCCTCTTGGTAGAGGTGTATCTCCAAGTAGCCTTCATGACGCCTAAGTATGACAAAATTTATAATTTTCACAATTGATATTTATATAAATATTTTAATAGATCACTTCGATTCTCAAATCCGGTTCGGATGACTACTCTTTTTGGAGCAGTATCTCAGTGTTGTTTTGAGCTATCAAGTGTTGTATCTATTTTATAATATTTATTTAAATAATATCAATAAAAGATTACTAAAGACTATAAGAAATTGTACGGTTGGATTCCTCTCCGTAGATGTTTATCTTCGTAGCCTTGCGGCGCCCAATTATTCTTTTATTTGATAAATAGATGAAATATAGGTATATAAAATTGTGTAGAAAAATATATATATGTATATCTAAAAATGCAAGTAAGAAATAATTCAACAGAATTTTTAGACTTATCTCAGTACTTGGACCAATTTTTCTCTTCAAAAATATTTAGAACTTTTGTATGAAGAGATATAAAATTTAGAGAGAATGTAGGCAAGGAGAGTATGATTTTCTTTTCACTAAATTGGTGAAAACCAAATGAATGAAATACTCCATATTTATAGGAATTTTGAGGTTAGGGCAAAATAGTAATTGAGAAAAATAATTTTTGAATGTACGGTTTAGATCAAACATTTTTGAATTGAATGGTCCAGATTTAATCAAGCTTATACGCGGTAAAAGCTTAAAATCCGCCCAGGCCTTTCTCTAACTTTTAAGCATTTATTGATTTGTTTGACCAAAATATTGCCAGCCAACACATGGTTTTAAATTTTGCCCCGAAATGATAGTCACTTAGCACACACACGTTTAACACTTTAAGGAAATGGCAGCACATGCAATAACCCACACTTTAGCACACACGGTTTATCACTTAAATATCACATGCATATTTATTACACACTTATATGTAGTATATATATAGTAAATAACATATATACGATATATTTTTGATAGTTTTATGCTTTTGAAAATATTTTGCCCAACTTTGTTTTTAGAAAAAATAGGGTATCCTTGCCTTGAATAATATATGAATTAATTTATTTAACACTTGACATAATTTATCAAGGTCAATAACAAATTAATTCAAGTAAAAACAGAAAGTAATAAAATAAATAAATAATTAAATATTTATTTAAAACATAATTGTTATCATCAAAATATATAAAAAATTGTACCTATCAATCTCCCCCTTTTTGATTATGACAATTTATATAAAAATATTTTTGTTTTTAGAAAAACTCCCCCTTAAATTGTGAACCCCTTTATAATAGATTAGATTCAATCAAGTACAATTAATCATGGCAGTTTCATATATAGTCCATACATGGCAGTTCATATCCATTCATGGCAGTTTCATATATAGCAGTTATATATATTAATATATTTTTCTTCTCCCCCTTTGTCATCATAAAAAATGACGGGGTAGAAAAAAAATAACCTGCAGTAAAGACTGTGAAAAATCCTGCAAAGAGAGTTAGGTACAAAATATATATAAGCCGAGTTTTAGTAGTAGTAGTAGTAGTAGTAGTAGTAGTAATAGAGGGGATAGGGACTAAGGATTACAGTAGCCGAGTAGTTAGTGGAGGAGAGAGATTAGGGATTACAGGAACCAAATTGTTAGTGGAGTTAGTATATGAAGTTAGATTTCTTCAAGATGGAGGGGAGAAAAATGTAACAGATCATTAATATTTCCTGTAGAATCCGCTGATGAGAGAACAGGAACAGGATCAGCTAGCGGTGGAACTGTGAAGTTAGGAGCGGTGCTAACGTTGAAAGGATCCATGAACATGTTGTTGTGCCCCAGGAGTAAACAAACCACAAATTGAATTGCTTGCAAAGATAATTGAACATCTTCCAGTTTAGCTAACATGAGAGACTGATTTTGCAGTAAGAGTTGATTCATGCTATTTAGATAATTGAGTTTGGTAGTCAGAATGATGTTTTCTTCAAATATTTCATGATCAGATGTTTTAGAGATGATGAGAGGCTGTTGTGGCAAGTTTAGATGAACTACTATATTGCTGGTGGGAACTGTTTGTGATTGAAGAGTGGACAAAGGAAGATTTAAATAGTGGAAGATACGGGTAAGAAGGAGACCGAATCCAAGACAATTGTTGTGAAAACAGTATTCGAATGAAGATAGTAAGAAATAGGCAAAATTATAGGGCAGACATTCATTTAGCAATCCTTTGATGAGTTCTAGATGAAACAACAACATTTTTCTGTCATCTCTAACAGGGGCATAACATTTTTTCTTAAGATTTTTCCCAGAAATTGACACTCAGTAGTTAAAAACTCTAGATCGATTCTGCATGGGAAGTCAAATAACAGGGCTGGTACTAGTTGGTCAGTAACCACAGATAAATTGAACTTAAATAGCATACATTCTTCGACAGATATACTGAAAGGATGAAGATATGAATTAATGTGAGGTAAATCAAGAGTAGATGTGTGAGACCCCAGATTTTATCAATAAAGATTTAAATTTTGTCGAAATAATTTTTTATATTATGGTGTGAATTTAAGATAATATTATAGTTGTGGGTAGTATTTATAAATTTTGCAAAGTATGCAAGCGGTTATATTATATTCGATTGGTCGGGGAATATTCGGTTTAGCAGGGAATATTCGTACAACGGCTCAATCATTGGTGGACCCCTAATGTAATTATCATCGGATTGAGAAAACGATAAAAATATTTTATTGAAATAACGGCGAAAGTTTTACAAGTAGTTCTTGTTGAACTACCTTGTAGTAAAAGTACGATAATAAGTGTGGTTGCATACAAGAAGACACTGCGGTATTGATTATTGATGCTTATGTGAGAAGTCACCGGTTTGATTCCATTATTGTCGATTAATAATATGAATTATTATAAGCGATAATGACGTTTTGTTTTATTCGTATTATTAACGTAATAAAATGTAAACATCTTTTATATAAAATAGAATACTTTATTAAAGTTATTCTATAAATAGAATATATTATATTTTATTATGCATAGTGTTGCATAGTATTTTGCATAGTGTTTTGCATAGTATTGTGATATAGTGTTTGCATAGTAAAATGTTTTTATATAAATAGAATATATTATATTTTATTTAAAAGATTTTTTTTAAATATGGACCGTCGATTAAAGTAAATCAACTACGACCGTTCATGGATTAATTCTTATGCATTCCATTTTTCTATAAATAGAAGCTCATTCCTTCATTATTTTTTATTTAATTCATTGAAACTCTAGAGAGAAATTATTAGAGAAGCTATAGAGAGAAAATTATGAAAGAAGAAGAGTATTCTCGCTACTTCACTACTTCTATATTCAGTTCTTTTTACTAGTAAGGGTGTTATTCTTTCTTCTTGAAGAGAACTTCATTATTCCATTCATTATTATTACATTGGAATAACTTTGTAAAAAGTGGCATACCCTATACATAACTTTGTATCACGCAGATACCCTATACTTGGTGAAATCCTTATGTTATTCCATTGCTTATTATTATTCATTGGAATAACTCATATCTGTGATTTACCCTATACTTGGTGACATTCTTCTATTATTCATTGGAACATCCATGCATGTGTTTTACACCGGACTGGTTCCGCTTTTTATTATTCTCGTTGGAACATCCCGCTCGTGTGTTTTTACATAGGAATTTAAAATCTTTATCATTCATTGGAATATCCATGCATGTGTGTTTTACACAGGACCTGGTTAAAATCTTTATCATTCTCATTGGAATATCCTATCTATACGTGTGTTTTACAGGATCTAGTTCCATCTTTATTATTCTCGTTGGAACATCCCCGCTTGTGTGAATTTCACACGACCGGTTCTCGTTATTATTATTCATTGGAATAACTGCATACATCGCGCAAGTACCGCATGCATGGTGATTTCTTTTGTTATTCCATTCTTTATTATACCCGGTTGGTTAAAACTTTGACTTCTATACTCTATGAAATTAGTAGAATATCCTTGATATTTCGTTTTTATCCAAAGATATCTTTTCATGGAAATATTCTTCCCGATCATTCTTGAATTTTACTCACGTAAACAAAGATCATGTCGACAATTTGGACGTTAATAATTCATGGATTAAATAATTCTTGAACTTGTTTTATTGAATTATTATGTCATTGTCATCATCCTCATGTTACATTATGTTATCTTTGGCTTACGTGCATAGATGAACTTAGTATGATTATGACCGAGGATCATTCGGTATAATCACGACTTGATATAAATGATGTGACAAAAGTCCTCAAGTGGTCTGTAATGCGATGATGGATAGTTTTTGGTATGATTATGACCGGGGTGATCTTAAGATAGTTTGACCATTGATAATTTGATGAAAATCCTCGACCGTGGGTACGTAGATGATTAGATGTGGTGGTTTATTTATTGTCGAGTCTCAAACGATAAAAATTGATGAAAAACCTTTAAAACCTAAAAGATAGTAGACTTTATTCTCTACTTGACTTTTTTTAATGGATTGCTTATTCACTGCAGCTTAAACCGGTTGTCTATTGTATTTTATCGGTTTAACATCTGTTGAAGGCTAATGATAATTTATTCGCATTATCTTAGTCATAATATTTCATCTTGGGCTAGTTGAGCTCACCTTTCTTTTTCACCGTTCTCTTCGTGAAATGAGAACATAGCCGGGACGAAGCCTGGGAACGTAAGTAATGGTCCAGAGGATAAGATTAGTAGTCCTCACTATTACGTGAAATAGTGTGATAATAGTTGTAATGAGGACTCCTTTTGAGTTTGTATAATATCTAGTAGACAATATTTGTATTCAAACTCACGCTTTATGTCGATTGCATACCTACGCTTAGTTAGTTAGTAAGTTGTATTTGAATTTATGTACCATGTAAGTGGCGACCCAAGATGGGTGACGATATCTAATTTTGGGGCGCCACGGTTGGTATCGAGCTTAGGGATATGATCCCCGGCCGAGATGTGAGATAAGAACTAGGAGGGAGAGACGGGGAATTCCTTCGCTAGTATGACCTACCTAAATTTATTTGGTATTTAATTGGTGGGTCGTAGTATAGGGATAATATGTGATATGTTAATTAACCCTTGTTTTGTGACATGTTGTTTGAGAATGATATCCGAAAATCTTTGAGATAAGCAATGAAGCACATGAGAGTGTTGATTCATTTCAAACAAAAGGTAACGACCAACAATACGATAATAATCATACCGGTGGCAATTTATCAAACAATGATAACCATCGTGGGGAAATTATCATGTTAAGAATGGTAACCACTTTCGGTGGTAATCACGGCAAAGATAATAGAAGTGGAAATTGCAAGAAGAGAAGGTAATTTAGCTCAATTTTGTTGTGCAATCAAGTCAAGTCAAATTTGGGATAAGTGGCACCAAAGCGGATACGGACAAAACAAAGTCGGTGGTTTCGGGAAGAGCGCTTTTTCGTGACTTCTCAAAAAGTGGGTAACCCGAACGGGTTAGCACGGGTTAGTTAATTATAAATTTTCAAGTCTATACCTTATTAGAAGATACCGGTTCTACCCATTCTTTTATCTCGCTTGCTTATGCTCAACATTTAAATTTGACTCAGGAGAAGTTAGACTTTAACTTATTGGTTGAAACTTCGTTGGGAGAAACCTTCGTTACCTCCAACATTTATTAATCTTGTTGTTTCAAATAAACACTTTCACGTTACTCGTCGATATTATCTCTTTGAAAATATTTGCCTTTGATGGTATTTTAGGAATCAATTGGTTAACTACTCATCATTCCTTTCGTAAGGTTGTTAGCTTTTATATTCATAACCAAACTACTAAAGTCAATTATTGTCATATCGCCATAAGTAAAGAGCCCCTAACCTTTCGTTGTTGACTTTCCTTGTGTGGAATGCACCGCCGCTTTTCTTCAGAGGCAACATCGTGAATGAAGATGGCAAGTTTATAGGTATCATTGTGAGGTGCTATCTAGGTTAAGGATAGAAGTCACGGTTGGTATCAATGTGACGTATTATCCAAGTCTTGGATGAGAGTCACAGTTTTGAATGATATTTCTATCATTAATAAATTTCTTGACGTATTCTTGAAGACTTCCTAGCCTACCCTAGAACGTGAAATCGAATTTTGTATTGACCCCAGTACAAAAACCCATTTCTTAAACCCTCAAATATTTCTTCAACTAAATGAACAGTTTACGTGGTTTATGATGAAAGTCATAATAAAAGCATTAGAATAATGAAAATCATGGGTATTCGTGGTATTAGTAAGTTTTATGATGAGTTATGTTGGTTAGTATGTAAAAACATGAAAGTTTCTTAGAAATCACAAAGAGTTGAAAATCGATTTTGGTGAAAAACGTAATATGAAATTCAATTGACCATATCTCTTATTATATTTTGAATTTTGAATGTGGTCAAGTCCTAGAGTTAGATCTATGAGTTACCTAACTAATCCTAGTGGAATTACTGGAAAAGGTGTTGTAGATTTTGTGTGGACTGATTTTAGCAAAGGAGTGCAAAGCTGCAAAACCTAAAAAGCTTTCTCGCCATGATTTTAGAGAGGCTGTTTCGGCCACTTAAATTATGAGAAAAATTCTGGCCTTTTGGGACATGAAAGTATATGGTATAAAGTATCTCCTGTCCAAAAATGAGCTCATTCTCGACTTAAAATGAGCAAGTTATGACTATTTCAATATTTAGGTTTTTCCGATTTAAAAACGCTTATAACCTGAAAGTTCTATAACTCCGATGACCATGAAATTTAAACTAGAAGCTCATGTTAACATGTGTAAGGTCCTGCCAAGATTTGGGAATTTTGGAGTTAAACTTGAGGTAGCTAATTTCTTAAGGAATTAATTAGAAATTGATTTTTGAAAAATAGTAAATGAATTTTTAAAATTCGGGAAAAATATATTTTCATCATGGGACTATATTATGCTAAATCCCAGAAAAGAAATATTTTTGGGACTGATTTGGTATTTTCATGAAAATAGTTTAGTTACTTAACATATGAGTTAAATATGTTATGTGAAGTAACAAAGTTGAAAATAGGATTTTATGGCTAGCTGTAAAATCCTATATAGAGATATATGCATATTTTTTGAGGATTTGATAATTGGTAATGATATTTTATGAGTATGGCATTTTGAATGATTAAATGCATTATATGGTAAAGCGTAAACAATCGAGATAAATTGTTTATAAATTTAAGAAGTGATTAAAATATTGGTATAATATTAATGATATTAGATTATGAGATTATTAAGTGATTGATAACATGGGGATATTCTTGAATCTCGGATAAATTATATTATAAATGTTTAATATTTATCCTTTATCTTATTTGATTGATTCTTTATATCATTATCCTCACGTTTATATTTTTTTAAAGTCATCCGTGTATTCGTAGAGCATAGATGGACTTGGTATGATTATGACTGAGGATTGTTCGGTATAATCATAACCGTAATTGAATACACGATTATCTTTGTCAGTAGTGCATGGATAATTTGTGGTCGTGATACTAATGAATATCCTGGCCTGTAGTGCGGTGGATGATTCGATGATATGGATTAATTATTGAAATTTGAGTCTCAAAGAATGAAATATTAATTCATTGATGTGGTAAAAGTCATCTTTGGCCGTAGTGCATTGATAGACTTGGTATGATTATGACCACCACGGATTATTCGATTGTAATCATGACCAGTAATTGAAAAACACGAATATCCTTAGCCAAAGAAGTGCATGGATAATTCATGGTTGTGATACTATTAAGTCGAGTCTCGGCATTATTGGTTTTACAATTGTATATCTTTGGCCCCAGTAGTGCAAAGATGAATTGTTAATGAATATCTTTGGTAGGATTGCAAAAATGAATTTAATGTTTTCAATGATAAAGGTATTCAAGGTATTCTCATCTCTTTATCATACCAGTATCGCACCCTAATTTCGAGGGCTTAAATTCCATAAGGAGGAGATTGTGAGACCCTTGATTTTATCAATAAAGATTTAAATTTTGTCGAAATAATTTTTATATTATGGTGTGAATTTAAGATAATATTATAGTTGTGGGTAGTATTTATAAATTTTGCAAAGTATGCAAAGCGATTATATTATATTCGATTGGCCTGGGAATATTCGGTTTAGCAGGAATATTCGTAGATAACTCAATCATTGGTGGACCCCCACAATGTAATTATTCGGATTATCGAGAAAACGACACAAAATATTTTATTGAAATAACGGCGGAAGTTTTACCGTGGTTCTTGTTGAACTACTTTCGGTAGTAAAAGTACGAAGAATAAGTGTGGTTGCATAAGAAACCTTACTGGTATTGATTATCGATGCTTATGTGAGAAGTCACTCGGTTTGATTCCATTATTGCCGATTAATAATATGAATTATTATAGCGATAATGACGTTTTGTTTTATTCAGTATTATTAACGTAATAAAATGTAAACATCTTTTATATAAAATAGAATACTTTATTAAAGTTATTCTATAAATAGAATATATTATATTTTATTACGATAGTGTTGATAGTATTTTTGCATAGTGTTTTGCATAGTATTGTATAGTGTTTGCATAGTAAAATGTTTTTATATAAATAGAATATATTATATTTTATTTAAAAGATTTTTTTAAATATGGACCGTCCGATTAAAGTAAATCAACTGGACCGTTCATGGATTAGTTACTATGCATTCCATTTTTCTATAAATAAGCTCATTCCTTCATTATTTTCTTATTTAATTCATTGAAACTCTGAGAGAGAAATTATAGAGAGAAGCTATAGAGAGAAAATTATAGAAAGAAGAAGAGTATTCTGCTACTTCACTACTTCTATATTCGGTTCTTTTTACGGTAGTGGGTGTTATTCTTTCTTCTTGAAGAGAACTTCGTTATTCCATTCATTATTATTTCGTTGGAATAACTTTGTAAAAGTGGCATACCCTATACATAACCTCAGACACGCTGTGAGATACCCTATACTTGGTGAAATCCTTATGTTATTCCATCGCTTATTATTTCATTGAATAACTCAGATACGCTGGTTTACCCTATACTTGGTGACATTCTTCTATTATTCATTGGAACATCACATTCATGTGTTTTACAGGACCTGGTTCCGCTTTTTATTATTCATTGGAACATCCTGTCATGTTTTTTTACAGGACTGGTTAAAATCTTTATCATTCTCGTTGAATATCCACATCACAGTGTGTTTTACAGGACCGGTAAAATCTTTATCATTCATTGGAATATCCTATCATGTGTGTTTACAGGATCTAGTTCCATCTTTATTATTCTCGTTGGAACATCCTCGCTTGTGAATTTCACGACGACGGTTCTGTTATTATTATTATTCATTTGAATAACTCGTCTGGCGCGGCAATACCGCATGCATGGTGATTTCTTTTGTTATTCCATTCTTTATTATACCCGGTTAAGTTAAAACTTTGACTTCTATACTCTATGAAATTAGTAGAATATCCTTGATATTTTGCGTTTTATCCAAAGATCTTTTCATGGAAATATTCTTCCGATCATTCTTGAATTTTACTCTACTAAACGAAGATCATGTTGACAATTTGGACGTTAATAATTCATGGATTAAATAATTCTTGAACTTGTTTTATTGAATTATTATGTCATTGTCATCATCCTCATGTTACATTATGTTATCTTTGGCTTACGTGCATAGATGAACTTAGTATGATTATGACCACAGGATCATTCGGTATAATCACGACTTGATATAAATGATGTGACAAAAGTCCTCAAAGGGTCTTGTAATGCGTTGATGGATAGTTTTTGGTATGATTATGACCGGGGGTGATTCGGATAGTCATGACCATTGATAATTTGATGAAAATCCTTGACCGTGGTATGAGGATGATTAGATGTGGTGGTTTATTTATTGTCGAGTCTCGGCGATAAAAATTGATGAAAACCCTTTAAAACCTAAAAGATAGTAGACTTTATTCTCTACTTGACTTTTTTTAATGGATTGCTTATTCACTGCAGCTTAAACCGGTTGTCTATTGTATTTTATCGGTTTAACATCTTTCAAGGCTAATGATAATTTATTCTCGCATTATCTTAGTCATAATATTTCTTCTTTGGGCTAGTTGAGCTCACCTTTTCTTTCACCGTTTCTCTCGTGAAATGAGAACATAGCCGGGACGAGTCTGGGGAACGTAAGTAATGGTCGAGAGGATAGCATTAGTAGTCCTCACTATTCGTGAAATAGTGTGATAATAGTTGTAATGAGGACTCCTTTTGAGTTTGTATAATATCTAGTAGACAATATTTGTATTCAAACTCACGTTTATGTCGATTGTATACCTACAGTTAGGTTAGTAAGTTGTATTTGAATTTATGTACCATGTAAGTGGCGACCCAAGATGGGTGACGTATATCTAATTTTGGGGGCGTCACAAGATGGATTCAATTGAAGAGCATGGACAAGAAATAATTCATCGATAATGTAAGTCTGGCCTTGTATACATGTAGTAATGGTTTTTAACAGGCCAGAAGAGTCATGTAAAAATTCCATGTTAGTATAGAATTCAGCCACAAGACTGGGAAAAACAGACTTATCATTAAAAGAGATCAAACAATCCCATCCAACATTTTTGAAAATCTCAAATAGTTTTGGAAAACGGTGAAATGTGATTACATTTCCTGGACACAGGTTGTGTCGCATGGACTTATATTTTGACTGGGCAGATGGGGTGGTAAGAGTAGGAACATCATTTGAAATATATAGTTCAGAATTAAGAGACAAAGTTTTCCTTTTTGAAGAGAGGAGGTTAGTCATGATAAGGATAGATGCAGGAAAGATAGGTGAAAATAGTAAGTGAAAGAGTGAGGATATATAACCACGAAACATTTTGAAAGGTTGAGATATATATATAGAAGTAGAAAGATGAAGTTCGGCAGGTAATATACACTTAAGTAATCAGAGAAAAGAAGCATTTAAGAAGTTCGGCATGTAATATAACCATAGAAGAGAGGCATTTAATAACCTGAGGTGAAAGGAGTTTTAAAACAGTACCAATATTTAAGTCAAATAGTAAGATGAACACTGTTTGTTAAAAAATGGTGAAAAGAAAACAGTAATCGGTAAAAAAAAATTCCACATGTTGTTTGATGAACACAAAAATTATCTCAGTTAAATACAAGTATGATTAAAAAAAAAATTAAACACGGCAAAAAATTATAATTTCAGACATCACTTTTTCAAAGAAGCAGGTAAAATGCAAGATTGCGATATTTATAGAACATCTTAGATGAAGATATAGCAATAAATGCAATAAATAACCCTGGGAATACACATTATATAAGATGCAGAAAGTAATCCAATGGACATCAGTATCCACACAATATATGAGAAAAATGAATCCAGTGGACATCAGTATCCATACGACTAAAAAGATAGAGAGATAGAAAGGGTATACCTAAGGTGGTATTTAGTATATACCAGTTTCAGTATGCTCGTCATTTCGTCAGTCGTAGTGAAAGCAGCATAAAGCTTAACCGAAATGCAGAGATATAAATATATATGTAATTTTTTTTTTTAAATTTAATTTTTTTTAAAAAAATGTAGATATAAATAAAAAATGTTTGAAAGATGGTTGAAAGATGTGCAAGAAATAATAAGTGTGAACATATCTTATCAAAATGTACTAGTAATGAGAGACTGTTAACTTTTGTTTTCAAAGTAGAACAAGGATGAAACAGAAAAAAAATTGAAAAAATTAGTTTGGGTATACCAGAAAAATCCTAAACATTTTGAAAATTTATTAATTTATTAATAATAGAAGAACACATACAAGTGGTAAAAAAAATTGAACAGGCATTCTCAGATCCAAAAAAATTAGAAATCAAAAAAAATTGTGAAGATGTTGACCGAAAAAAAATGTAGTTAAGTTCAACGAACAAACCTTAACTCTTTACGGAATTTCATATAGTCGATGTTCCAGATTTAAAAAGAACTGAGAAGAATACATATAGGTTTTCGAAAAAAATATAGAATATGAATGAAGAGGTTCAACATAAAATAAAAAAAAACTTTATCCGGAACCCTAAATGGCTAATGACTTAAAAATGGATCGATTGAACATACCGGAGCCTTCAAAAATTTGTGTATCAAGATTTATAGAGGAAGAGGATTGATCATCATAGGAAAAATAGATCAGAAAGAGATAGAGGAGGTCAGAGGCGATGAAGGACGACAGAGAGAGAGACGAAGGGGAACGCGAGAGAAAAGAGAGAGAAAAGAGATTGAAGAAAATGAAATAAAAATAAAAAATACATATATATAGTTTAATTTACTAGATGATCCAACGGTGGAGAAGATAGACCAGACCTTGATCAACGACCAGAATTCGATCTGAGTTGTGTTTCTTTCAAAGGATTGATCCAATGGCTAAGGTTAGCGCGTGGATTTGATCGGATGGTTTGAGAGCTTGATCCGTGTGCAGAAGATGTTGAGATTTCATTGGTTGGATTTGAGGGACACGACTTGACTAAATTTGACCATTGGATGTGTACAATTGACGGTGCTAATTTTGTTTTTATAAATTTTTTATTTTTTTTAAAAATATATTTATATATATATATATATAGATATACCCCTTTTTTTTAAAAAAAAATAATTATGATTATAAAATATCGAAAAAGTGAAGTAGAAAAAAAATTAATGTTGAAAATAATTAATTAAGGACAGTTATCTAGCATTCCGAGCTCAATTCTTAATTTACCAAATCTTTCTGAAGTTAGTGGTTTAGTAAATATATCAGCTATATTTAATTCAGTGTCAATATATTCTAATTTAATGTTTCCGTTATTAACATGATCACGTAAAAAATGGTGCCTAATGTCTATATGTTTTGACCTAGCATGCAAGACTGTATTTTTGCTGAGATTTATAGTACTGGTATTATCACATAAAATTGAAACACAGTTAAATTTTAAATTATAATCAGAAAGGGTCTGTTTCATCCACAAAATTTGAGCACAGCATCGTGCGGCTGCAACGTATTCTGCTTCGGTGGTTGAAATAGAGACAGAGTTCTGATTTTTAGAAAATCGAGAAACCAAACATCCTCCTAGGAATTGACAGGTACCGCTAGTGCTTTTTTGATCGATATGATGACCTGCATAGTCAGAGTCTGAAAAACATACGATATTAAATGGTTGATCCTTAGGATACCATAAACCTAACTCAGTGGTTCCTTTAAGATATCGAAAAATTCTTTTCACTGCGGTCAGATGAGGTTCTTTGGGATCAGCTTGAAACCTGGCACATTTACAAACACTAAACATGATGTCAGGTCTACTGGCAGTTATATATAACAAACTTCCGATCATTCCTCTATATTTCTCAGAGTCAACAGATTTTCCATTTTCGTCAATAATTAATTTATCCGATGTTGACATAGGAGTGTTAAGAGGTTTTGTTGATTCTAGGCCAAATTTCTTGATCATTTCTTACAGTATTTAGATTGAGATATATGAATACCTTTTTCTCCTTATTTGATTTGCAGTCCGAAGAAGAAGTTTAATTCTTCCATCATGCTCATTTCAAATTCTTTACTCATACTTTCAGAGAACTCATTGCACATAGTAATGTCAGTAGAGCAAAAAATAATAACATCAACATATATTTGAATTACGAAAATGTCATCATTTTTATTTTTAGTAAATAAGGTAGTATCAACAGTTCATCGTTTAAAGCCATTTTTTAACAAAAAATTACTCAACCTTCCATACCAAGCTCTAGGAGCCTGTTTTAAACCATATAGAGCTTTATGTAATTTATATACATATTCAGGATGACAAAAATCTTCAAATCCAAGAGGTTGTTTAACATAAACTTCCTCTTCTATAACACCATTTAAGAATGCAGATTTTACATCCATTTGAAATAGTTTAAAATTCTTATAACATAAAAATGCTAATAACATACGAATAGATTCAATTCTAGCAACATGAGCATATGTTTCATCATAGTCAATTTCTTCCATTTGATTATATCCTTGTGCAACTAATCTTGCTTTATTACGAATAACAGTTCCATTTTCATCAAGTTTTTTACGAAATACCCAACGAGTTCCAATGATTGAAACATCATCGGGTTAAGGGACTAATTCCCATACTTTGTTTCTAGTGAATTGTTCAAGTTCTTCTTGTATAGCCATTATCCAGACTTCATCTAGTAAGGCATCTTTTACTAATTTAGGTTCAATTTGAGACAAGAAAGACAAATGACCAGCTAAATTATGTGCTTGTGATCTAGTGATAACTCCTTTTTCAATATTGCAAATAACATTTTCTATAGGATGATTTTTAATAACATGAGACTCTTTAGGCAAGTCATTCAATTGAAGGTTTGGATTTTCAAGGGGATTTTCAACAATAGGTGGAAATGTATTATCTAGTTTTGGTTCTTCCATATTTCTGAGAATATCTTCAATGACAACATCATTATCAGTTAGTTCTTTGTATTTTGGAGGAGGCTGAGTTTCATCAAAAGTCACATTCATTTATTCTTCCACGACTAAACTTCTCTTGTTAAAAACTCTGTATGCTTTGCTATTAAGAGAGTATCCAAGAAATATTCCTTCATCAGATTTAAGATCAAATTTTAATAAATGTCCTTTGGTGTTTAGAATAAAACATTTGCTCCAAAAAATACGAAAATAGTTTATTTTTGGAGTTCTTTTATAGTAGAGTTCATAGGGAGTTTTGAGCAAAACGGGTCTTAATAAAACTCGGTTTAATATGTAACATGATGTTGCTCGCTCAAATTTCGAAATATTTTGGAAGACGATATTCATTTAACATGGTATTCGCCATTTCTTGCAAAGAACGATTTTTTCTTTCAACTACACCATTTGACTGAGGTGTATAAGGAGCAGAGAAGTTATGACTTATACCGTTCTCATCACAGAACATAATGAAATCAGAATTATCAAATTCTCTTCCGTGATCAGATCGAATATAAATAATAGAACTTCCCTGTTGATTTTGAATCTTTTTACATATAGTAGAAAAAGAATTAATAGCCTCATTTTTAAACTTTAAAAAATCAACCCATGTAAATCGTGAATAATCATCAACCAAAACTAGAATATATACAGCACCACCCATGCTGTGTTTAGGGATAGGTCCAACAAGGTCCATGTGTATCAATTCTAAGGGTCGAGAGGTTGACACAGTGAGTTTAGGTTTATGGGATGCATGAATTTGTTTACCTAATTCGCAAGCTTCACAGATGTGATCTTTAAAAAATTTTAACTTAGGAAGACCACAAACATGTTCTTTAGAAGAAATGTTATTTATGATTTTTATATTAATGTGTCCTAGTCTGCGGTGCCATAGCCAAGGATCCTCATTTGCAGAGACAAGATATATGCTATCTAAGTGAGAGTATGCATCTAAGTCACAAGTGTATACATTTTGATATCTAGGATAATCTAATATTAATTTACCAGTTTGATAAAAAATAGAGCATTTATGTGTACTGAAGGATATTTTAAAACCATTATCACATAGTTGACTGATAGATAGAAGATTATACCTGAGTCTAGTAACTAACTGAACATTGGAAATGGTTATGTGTTTGTTGCCAACACATCTAACTCCAATTATTTTACCTTTATTGTTATCACTGAAAGTTACTTCACCAAAGTCTGTAGCTTGCAGATTTCTTAATTTGGATTTGTCTCCAAATATATGTTCAGAACATCCACTATCAAGATACCATTTGCTTTTTATTCATGTCAATTTGCAAGACACATACCGCAATATATGTACTAATTTCATAAGTTGGTACCCTTTAAAATGAAGGGTCCTTAGGGTGAGTTTTCCATTTTGTATAAGGAGCATTTGAAGTTTCCTTTACAAAAACTAAGATAGGATAATCAATTTTAGTTGAGAAAAGCATTCTATGAGTAATCTGGATTGTGAGAAGTATGATAATGATGTTTGTGAAATTCTCTTCATGTGATGGTTGGTGTAGTATATGTTCCTTTGGGAACCCAAATCATTTTTCCTTTATAGTTTCCATTTCTAGCATTGCATGTATAAAAGGAATGACCATTTCTGTTACAATAGGAACATTTTGTGAAGGGAGATATATGACTTTCATTTTCTTTAATTTTAACGTGATACAATCCTTTATCTTTTGATTCACTTGTTTCTCCTGTATATCCTAACCCTTCTTTATTAAAGCTACAATTTTGTTGATTTAACATGACATCAAGATTTTCCTTTCCTTTTGTGAATTTATAAATTATATTATTTAAATCTTCACGTTCTTTAGTTAAGTTTTCAATTTTGCAATTAAGGTTTTCTATTTCTAACTTTAAACTTGAATTTTCATTTTTAATTTCTTCAATTACTGTTTGATCTTGTACTTGATTATCTTCATTTAATAAGGCAAGTGTTGAATTTTCAATTTCAAGATTTTCAATTGAGATAATAAGTGAAGAAATTTTTATTTTAAGATTTTTATTAATTTTCTTAAGTCGTTCTAATTCTTTTTTATTTTCTAAGTTTATTTCATTTAAACTTTCATTAGTGATAATAAAATTAGCATTTTCAATTTCAAGACTTGTATTTTTTTTTAATCTTTCTAATTCTTCTTTTAATAGTTCATTACTTCCATATAAATGACTATAAGCTTTTTGTAATTCATAGTGTTCTTCATTTATATTTTCTAGTGTGTATGACGAAAAAGAAGTGCAAGGCAGTTGGTGTTCAGAATTTACCTCTGATCTTGGTGATGAGTCATTATCTGCCATTAAGCAAAGATTTGCAATTTTTTCGATTTGCTCAGCAGTTTCTTCCTCGTCACTTAGATCCCATCCTTCTTCAGCTATAAGAACTTTGTTGTTGATTAGTTTTGGACAGTCCTTCTTGAAGTGTCCAGGCTGCTTACATTCGAAACATGTGTTTGAATTTTAATTTGGATTGGTACTTCTGAAGTTGTTATTTGTTTTGAAATTTCCTCCTTGCGTCTTTGGTTTGAAAAATTGTTTGCATTTGAAGCTGTTGAAGTTGTTGTTTGTTTTCATGAAGCCTTTGCCATATTTTCTTGCTTTGCTTTAAATTACTCTTCTGAGTTGTCTGGACAGTAGAGCAACTTCATTGTTGTCTAGACTGAGAAGTTCTTCATTTAATTCTTCATCGTCACTTTCTTGATCCACCAAAAGGGCTTTGAAGGCGATTCCTTTCTTTTTGAGATCTGTATCTGATCCAGCTTTTTCAACGAACATATCAACTTCATGGGCACGAAGATTCCCGATGAGATTGTCCATAGGATATGTAGTTAGATCTTGCATTTCTTTTATTGCAGTGACCTTCATTTTCCAAATGGATGGAAGGGCTTTGAGAATTCTTCTATTTTTCTCATTTGTAGTGTATGCTTTTTGTGACGCCCCCAAAATAGGTATACATCACCTATTCTGAGTCGTCAAATACATGGTACAGAATTCAAATACAACTTAATAATACAACTGTCGTTTACAATACGACAAAACAGAAGCTGTGAGTTTGAATACAAATATTGTCTACTAGAGATTATACAAACTCAAAAGGAGTCCTCATTACAATTATTATCACACTATTTTCACGTAATAGTGAGGACTACTAATGCTATCATCCGCCCGTCACTCCGCTCCCCGACTAGTCCTCCTCGCTACGCTCTCATTTCGAGAAGAGAACAATGAAAGTAAAAGGGTGAGCTCAACTAGCCCAAAGAAGAAATATTATGACTAAGATAATGCGTAATATATTATCGTTATTTTCTTCAACAGTGTTAAACCGATACAATATAACAACCATCAAGTTTAATCTGCAATGAACAAGCAATCCATTAAAAGAGTCAAGTAGAGAATAAAATCTACAATCTTTTATGATTTAAAAGGTTTTTCATCACTCTTATCGCTAGGACTCAGCTTAAAAAATAATCCACATCATCGAATCACCCCTGCACTATGGCCAAGGATATTCTTTAAGATATCACGACCACAATTATCCATGCACTACGGCCAAGAATATTTGTGTATTCAATAATGGTCATGATCATGCCAACAATCGCCCATCAATGCACTACGGGCCAATGAGGACTTTTACCACATCATTTGTAACATTACGGCCATGATTACATCAATAATCCTCGGTCATAATCATACCAAGTCCATCTATGCACTATAGGCCACAGATGACTTTTCAACAAAATATAAACATGAGGATGATGACAATGATATAAGAATTCAATAAAACAAGTTCAAGAATTATTTTATCCAGAACTAATAACGCCCAAATTGTTAACATGATATCGCTTTTGTAGAGTAAAATTCAAGAATGCTCGTAATAATATTTCCATGAAAAGATATCGATGAAGCGCAAATATCAAGGATATTCCACTAATTTCATGGAGTATAGAAGTCAAAACTTTAACCAACCGAGTATAATAAGGAATGGAATAACAAAAGAAATCACCAGTGCATGCGATAGATCAGACATGCAAAGTTATTCCAATGTAATAATAAATAACGGAATCAGTCCGCGTAAAAACGCATGTATGTGATATTCCAATGTAATAATAAAGATGGAATCAGTCCGCCAGAAACGCATGCATGTGATATTTCAATGTAATAATAAAGATGGAATCAGTCCGGCGTAGAACGCATGCATGTGATATTCCAATGTAATAATAAAGACGGAATCAGTCCCACAAAAACGCATGCATGTGATATTCCAATGTAATAATAAAGAGACGGAAACCAGTCCCATGTAGAACGCATGCATGTGATGTTCCAATGTAATGATAAAGAATGGAACAATGTAAGAATTTCACCAAGTATAGGTAGCTCACAGATACAAAAGTTATTCCAATGTAATAATAAAGAATGGAATAACAGAAGTTCTCTTCATAGATAAGAAAGAAATAATACTCCCTACCTTTAGAAAAACTGGATACTGGAATAATGAGGTAGCAAACTTCTCTTCTTCTTTCTATAATTTCTCTCTATAATAATCGCTATAAAGCTTTTGTGAATTGGTGAGAAATGAAGGAAGAATGAATTTCTATTTATAGAAAAATATAGTTTCGATAATTGCACGATTTGGGGCTCAAAAAATTTCAGTACAATACCTCCAACTTTTCCTTTATTTTTAATTTAGTCATGGAAGTATTATCAAACTTGCACCACCTCCCCTAATAGTAAATAATGTGATTCAATAGTAAATTATGTGAATCAATAGTTCTGTATATGTGAAAATACTGAATTACAAAGATAAGACTCCATCTATACCTCCATTTTTAACTTAGTCATGCAAGTATTATCAATCTTGCACCAACTCCCCTAATATTAACAAGAATGTGAAACAATAGTATACACATGTGAATAAATAGTTATAATCATGTGAAATAATAGCAATCAATTGCTCATTTATATGGTTAAATACCCGATTGGTCAATATAACCTCCAAACATTAATTATTATCGAAATAATTGTCGATTTTCACTAACATAAATAATTCCAACACAATGAAATCATTTTTATCAAAAATATAAATTTTGAAATTTTGAAGTTTGACTTTTCCCGAAAAAGTCAACGATTGACTTTTTGACCAAATAGTGAATTCCAGAAAATTTTGTGTTTGTAGACTATTTTTACTAATTTCATCGTTCCGGACTCAAATATCACGTCCGCGTCTCCAAATTCAACTCCGAACATAACTTCAATTTTAATAACATTCATAATTAATATTATAACTCACAATATTTATCAACCGTGTCGCTCCCTGAGAAAGAGGGGCTTTCCAATAAGGATTTCTCCCTATGGCGCCGCAATTAGGTGACCAAACCTCTCCTCGATGTAACTTCTAGACATTGTAAATATTGTAATTTAATAATATGAATAACTTTGTCATCTCAATTATTGATTTAATAAAATAACATATTATGTATGATGATACTTCTGACAATAATCGAATCAATAATATAAGAGGGATATGATGCGCAGAATTATCGTAGCAATAATCGAGTATAATCGAGTGACTTCTCACGTAAGCATCAATAATCAATACCGTGTGCTACTATGCAACCACGCCAGACATCGCATTTTTACTACCGTGTAGTTCAATAGCTAACTCAGTAAAACTTCCGCCATTATTTTCATAAAGTATTTTTGTCATTTTCTCAATTCGACAATAATTCCGTTGTGGGGGTCCACCAATGATTGTCTTGTTGCATTTAATATTCCCCGTTAAAACGAATATTCCCTAACCAATCGAATATTATATAACAACTCATGTATTTTACAAAATTTGTAAATATTACCCACAACTATAACATTATATCAAATCCACACCATAATATTCAAAAATATATTTCGAGAAAATTTAATCTTTATTCAAAAGTTGGGGTCTTACAACCTCCCTTCTTATGAAATTTCGTCCTCGAAATTAGGGTGCGCGACTGGTATGTCAAGAGGTGAGGATACTTTGATTTTATTCGATTCTAACTCCCGTGTCATTTCCTCAACATCGTGGTTTTTCCATAAAATTTGACTTGAGTTATAACCTCGAGCGTAGAATATGTTCCTTCTTATCCAAGATTTGAACAGAACCTCTTTATACGCCAAATCTTCCGCTATTTCATCCGGTTCTAACTCAATAATGTGGTTCGGGTCTTTCACATATTTACGTAACATGGATATGTGAAAACGTTATGAACACGAGACATACTTGGCAGTTAAAGCAAGTCTATAGCCACAGCTCCTACTCGATCGAGGATTAAAATGGGCCAATGAATCGAGGATCGAGCTTTCCTCTCTTTCCAAATCTTGTAACTCCTTTCCATGGAGCAACACGTAACAACACATGATCTCCAATATCGAATTCTACATCCTTTTCGGTGAAGATCAAGATAACTCTTTTGTCGATCTTGTGAGGTTTTTATACGTCATTTGGATCATTTGAATTTTTCCGTAGTCATACGCATCAACTCTGGTCCCAACAATGTTGCTTCACCCACCTCATCCCAAAGATACCGAGAGAATGACACTTTCTTCCATACAACGCCTCGAATGGAGCCATGCCAATACTTGCTTGATAATCGTTGTTGAGGAAAACTCCACCAATGGTAAGAACTTGTCCCAACTTCCCTGAAGTCAAGGACACATAGTCTTAATAGATCTTCAAGAGTTTGAATCATCCTCTCCGATCGCCCGTCGTCCTCGAGGATGATATGCCGAGCTAAATCGTAAATCCGTGCCCATAGCTTTTTGTAAACTAACCCAAAATCTTGAAGTGAATCTTGGGTCTCGATCAGAAACTATGGATACTAGCATACCATGCAATCTTACAACCTCATTTATGTACATACGAGCAAGACGTTCAAGTGTATAAGTTTCTCGACGCAGAAGAAATGAGCAGACTTGGTCAATCTATCAACAATGACCCAAATCGCATCTATGCCTTGAGAAACTTTGGGAAGACCCCAGAACTAAATCCATGGTAATGTGCTCCCACTTCCATTCTGGAATTTCAAGTGGTTGCAATGGACCTTTTGGTACTTGATGCTCCGCTTTAACTCGTTGACAAATTAGACACCTTGAGATAAATAGCGCTATCTCTCTCTTCATATTGCTTCCACCAAAATGTATGACGAAGATCACGATACATTTTGGTACTCCCAAGATGGATTGCAAATGGTGTGTTGTGCGCTCCATCATGATTTTATACTTTAAATCGTGGTCGTTAGAACACAAAGTCTGGAGTTGACTCGAAGTATTCCTTCTTCATCGATTCTTGCTTCCGGCATATCACCTTCTTGCACTTTCTTCCTCATACGCATCAGCTCCTGATATGTAACTTGAGCAACTTTAACTTTATCAATTAAAGTCGGTTCTACTCGTATATTCGCCATCATCACATGGGTCCCTGGAGTCTTTAACTCTATCTCCATCCTTTGCAAGTCACACAAAATGGGCTTTTGTGTTGTGAATATTGCACTGCATCCAAGATATGATCTTCTACTCAATGCGCGCCTACTACCACACGCTCACTTTTCCAAGATGGTATTGGATGGTATGATCATAATCTTTCAACAGTTCAAGCCAATGTCGTTGTCGTATGTTGAGTTCCTTTTGAGTGAAGAAATATTTGAGGCTTTTATGATCCGTAAAGATCTCCACTTTCTCTCTATACAAATGATGCCTCCAAATTTTAAGTGCGAAGACAACAGCTGCCAACTCTAGATCATGAGTAGGATAATTCCTCTCATATTCTTTGAGTTTTCTTGAGGCATAGGCTATGACTTTCCCATGTTGCATGAGAACACTTCCTAACCCTTTGCCTGAAGCATCACTGTAGATGACAAATCCCTCCGAACCAGATGGTATTGTCAGAACAGGTTCTAAAATGAGTCTCCTTTTGAGTTCTTGAAAATCTTTTCACATTCCTCGCTCCAATCAAACTTTGCATCTTTCCGAGTCAGCTGAGTTAATGGAGTAGCGATTCGAGAAAATCCTTCCACGAATCTCCGATAATAACCAAATTAAATCGAGAAAGCTACGACGGCCATCGATTGGGGTTGCTCCCACTTTGAATAGCTTCAATCTTTGCCGGGTCAATGGATATTCCATGACTTGATACTACGTGCCCAAGGAATGCTACTCCTCAAGCCGTAACTCGTGATTTCTTTAACTTCGCATAAAGCTTATATTCACGAAGCTTTTGGAGTATCAATTTTAAGTTGCTTTCATGATCTTCACGGCTTTTGAATAAATAAGGATGTCATCAATAAAGACGACCACAAAGTGATCCAAATATTCCTTGAATACTTGGCTCATCATATCCATGAAGGCAAGCAGGAGCATTAGTCAATCCAAAAGACATGACTAAGAATTCATAATGCCCGCATCGAGTTTCAAGGCGCCTTTGAATATCCTCGCTTTTAACCTTCATTGATGATATCCGTAACTAAGATCGATTTTGAAAAAAAATTTGCACCTCAGAATCGATCAAACAGTCATCAATACGCGGGCAATGGGTACCTATTTTGATGGTGACATGATTTAACTCCCGATAATCAATACAAAGTCACATACTCCCATCTTTCTTCTTCACGAATAATGTAACAGAGCACCCCAAGGAGACGTACTAGGACTAATGAAACCAATGTCTAACAATTCCTCGCGAATTGGGTTTTTAACTCCTCAAGTTCAATAGAGCCATTCGATATGGGGCTTTAGAAATGGGTTTTGTACCAAGTTCAAGGTCGATACAAAATTCAACTTCACGCCGGGGTAGGCTGAAGTTCTTCAGGAATACGTCAGAAATTTATTAACAATAGAAATATCCTTCAAATCGATTTATTTTTGTTTAAATCGTGATACGAGCTAAGAAAGCTTGACATCCATTTTTCAATAAACGAAAAGCTTTTATGGCTTGAGATGACCGTGATTGATTTTAATGGTTTTGTCGCTTGAATTCAAGATAATAGGTTTATTAGGAATATGAAAGCTAACAACCTTACTTAAAACAATCAATTTTAGCATGATGAGTAGTTAACCAATCAATCCCTAGAATCACGTCAAATGCAAGTATTTTTAAGGAGATAAGATCGACAGGTAACGTGCGGTTACCGATTTGAATCAAACAAGACTTATAAATAATGGATGTAATGAAGGTTTCTCCTAATGGAGTTTCAACAGATAAGTCAAAGTCTAATTTCTCCGGAGTCAAATTTAAACGTTGAGCGCAAGTAGGAGAAATAAAAGAATGGGTAGAACCGGTATCAAATAAGGTATATACTTCACTAGAGTTTATGATAAGCTTACCCGTGATAACCTCGTTCGTTCCTCGCTTTCGGGAGGTCACAACAAATGCTCTCCTTGCACTACCGGGCTGACTTTTTCGGGACTACCTTTGGTGCCTCCATCCTAGCTGAATTTGTCTTCGATGAACGATAAAATCGAGCTAAGTGACCTTTCTTCCACAATTATAACATGCTTTACGGCATCATCGCTGCAGCTTTAGATCGATGTGTCCCTCCCTCCGCATTTGAAGCATATGATAGGTGGTCGCTCTCCTTCCTTAACAACGGGTGTCTTGTGGTGCCGACGCCTTTCCATCATTGTTGAATCTCCTTTTCTTGAAATGTCCATTTTATTGTCTTCGCTATGATTACCATCAAGTGGTTACCATTTCGCATGTTGATTCCTCCACGCTTGTTGTCACCGCTTCACGATCAAGTTACCAATCGGTATTTTCATTCGCTTGGCTACTTTTCTTGGTTGCGTTGACTCGTTATCGCGCTTCCAACAATCGAGCCCTATTTACAACATCCGAATACAAACACGCTTTATGAGAAATAAGATATTGTTGTATCTCCTGCTTTAAACCTCTTAAAACATTCGGGTCATTCGCTTCCTCATTATCAATCAAATGGGATGCAAACCGGATAACTCCGCAAATTTAGACTCAGATCATGACACGGCCATATTGTTTTGTTCCAACTTGATAAACTCCACCTCCTTCACGTGATTTAATACTTTCGGAAAGTACTTGAAATGCTCTTCGAACTTTCCCAAGACATCTTGAAAAGGCCAGTCGGGTACGCTTTTACGATTCCCACCAAGAATCGCTTCTTCACGCAACATAAAGGTGGCGAAGGGAACCTTTTGTTCCTCGGAGCATCCCAAGATATCAAATATCTTGGTTATCTGCTTTATCCATGCTTCCGCCTTAAATGGTTTTGGCTCTCCAATAAACTCCGGTGGTCCCAGCTCCTTGAACTATTTGGCGGTGACCGTTCGAGAGTTGCCAGTGTTTCCACCTCCATTTTGGACAGAATCCGCACTCGCCTGATGTTGCATGAATTGCATGAAGCCTCGAAACATTCCATCGTTCATCATTTGGTCAATGTTGTTGTTTGCATGAGGATTGTCGCTTTCGATGCACACATTGTCTCCGGTTATTGATCCGTGGAGACTCAACGGCCTCTTGTGCTCCATTGATGTTCTCAACATTTCTCGGATGCCATTTTCAAATCGCCACAAAACAAGGGTTAATTGACATGAAACATATTATCCCTACACTCGACCGACCAATTAAATACCAAATAAACTTAGGTAGGTCATAGTAGAGAAGGAATTCCCGCTCTCCCTCCTAGTTCTAGTCTCACATCTTAGCTGTGGATCATATCCCTAAGCTTTGATATTAAATCGTGACGCCCCAAAATAGGTATACATCACCTATTCTCGAGTCGCCAAATACATGGTATGTAATTCAAATACAACTTAATAATACAAACTGCGTGGTAAAATACTTACAAAACATAAGTCGTGAGTTTGAATACAAATATTGTCTACTAGAGATTATACAAACTCAAAAGGAGTCCTCATTACAATTATTATCACACTATTTCACGTAATAGTGAGGACTACTAATGCTATCATCCGCCCGCTCACTCCATTCCCCGACTAGTCCCTACTACGTTCTCATTTTCATTTCCTCAAGAGAACAATGAAAGTAAAAGGGTGAGCTCAACTAGCCCAAGAGGAAATATTATGACTAAGATAATGCGTAATATATTATCGTTAGCCTTTTTCAACAAATGTTAAACCGATACAATATAACAACCATCAAGTTTAATCGCAGTATGAACAAGAAATCCATTAAAAGAGTCAAGTAGAGAATAAAATCTACTATCTTTTATGATTTAAAAGGTTTTTCATCACTTTATCACTGGGACTCAAACTTAAAAAATAATCCACATCATCGAATCACCCCCGCACTACTGGCCAAGGATATTCTTTAGTATCACGACCACAATTATCCATGCACTACGGGCCAAGAATATTTGTGTATTCAATAATGGTCATGATCATGCCAACAATCGTCCATCAATGCACTACGGGCCAATGAGGACTTTTACCACATCATTTGTAACATTACTACCATGATTACACCGAATAATCCTCGGTCATAATCATACCAAGTCCATCTATGCACTATAAAGCTGTGATGACTTTTTCAAAAAATATAAACATGAGGATGATGACAATGATATAAGAATTCAATAAAACAAGTTCAAGAATTATTTTATCCAGAACTAATAACGCCCAAATTGTCAACATGATATCGCTTTAGTAAAGTAAAATTCAAGAATGCTCGTAAGAATATTTCCATGAAAAGATATCGGATGAAGCTTAAATATCAAGGATATTCCACTAATTTCATGGAGTATGAAGTCAAAACTTTAACCAACCGAGTATAATAAGGAATGGAATAACAAAAGAAATCACCTGTGCACGCGATAGATCGCATGTGCAAAAGTTATTCCAATGTAATAATAAATAACAAAATCAGTCCTACGTAAAATGCATGTATGTGATATTCCAATGTAATAATAAAGATTTTAATCAGTCCGGCATAAAACGCATGCATGTGATATTCCAATGTAATAATAAAGACGGAATCAGTCCCATAGAAGAATGCATGTGCATGATATATTCAATGTAATAATAAAGACGGAATCAGTCCAAACAGTAAAACGCATGCATGTGATATTCCAATGTAATAATAAAGATTTTAACTCAGTCCCGGTGAGAACGCATGCATGTGATGTTCCAATGTAATGATAAAGAATGGAACAATGTAAGAATTTCACCAAGTATAAGGTAGCTCACAGATACAAAAGTTATTCCAATGTAATAATAAAGAATGGAATAATGTAAGTTCTCTTCATAGATAAGAAAGAAATAATACTCCCTACCTTTAGAAAAACTAGATATCGGAATAGTGAGGGAAGCAGACTTCTCTTCTTCTTTCTATAATTTCTCTTTATAATAATCGCCTAAAGCTTTTGTGAATTGGTGAGAAATGAAGGAAGAATGAGCTTCTATTTATAGAAAAATATAGTTTCGATAATCAGACGTTTTGGGGCTCAAAAATTTCAAAGACAATACCTCTAACTTTTCCTTTATTTTTAATTTAGTCATGGAAGTATTATCAAACTTGCACCACCTCCCCTAATAGTAAATAATGTGATTCAATAGTAAATTATGTGAATCAATAGTTCTAGACATGTGAAAATATGAATTACAAAGATAAGACTCCATCTATACCTCCATTTTTAACTTAGTCATGCAAGTATTATCAATCTTGCACTAACTCCCCTAATAGTAATAAGAATGTGAAACAATAGTATACACATGTGAACAAATAGTTATAATCATGTGAAATAATAGCAATCAATTGCTTATTTATCCGTTAAATAATTCGATCGGGTCAATATAACCTCCAGACATTAATTATTATCGAAAAAATTGTCGATTTTCACTAACACAAATAATTCCAACACAATGAAACCATTTTTATCAAAATATAAAATTTAAAATTTGAAGTTTGATTTTTCCAAAAAAAGTCAACTGTTGACTTTTTGACCAAATAGTGAATTTCGAAAATTTTGTGTTTATAGACTATTTTACTAATTTCATCGCTCAGGACTCAAATATCACGTCCGGCTCCAAATTCAACTCCAACACAACTTTAATTTTAATAACATTCATCATTAATATTATAACTCACAATATTTATCAACCAGGTCGTTCCCAAGAAAGAGGGGGCTTTCCAATAAGGATTTCTCCCTATTGGCGGGCAATTAGGTGACCAAACCTCTCCTTGACAGAACTTCTAGACATTGTAAATATTGTAATTTAGTAATATGAATAACTTTTTCGTCTCAATTATTGATTTAATAAAATAACATATTATGCAGATGATACTACGACAATAATCGAATCAATAATATGAGGGATATGATGCAGCAATTACTGTAGCAATAATTGAGTATAACTGAGTGACTTCTCACGTAATCATCATTAATAAATACCGTGTGCTACTATGCAACCACGCCAGACATCATTTTTACTATCGGGTAGTTCAACAGCTTAATCAGTAAAACTTCCGCCGTTATTTTTATATAAAGTATTTTTGTCGTTTTTTCAATCCGACAATAATTTCGCCATGGGGGTCCACCAATGATTGTGCCGTTGCATTTAATATTCCTCGTTAAAACGAATATTCCCCACCAATCGAATATTATATATAACAACTTGCGTACTTTGTAAAATTTGTAAATATTACCCACAACTATAACATTATATCAAATCCACACCATAATATTCAAAAATATATTTCGAGAAAATTTAATCTTTATTCAAAAAGTTGGGGTCTTACACACATGTTACGCTTCGGGATGTAATATTCATGATCTCTTCTTCTTTAGTGGTGAATTGATATATGTCTTTCTCGATAGTCTTTTCTCCTTCAATTTTGGTTGGAATTTGCACACCTCGTTCAATGGCACACCAGATTTTGATTCCTTGAGATTTGGCATAGATTATGAATCTGTTTTTCTAAGTGGCAAAATTGGTACCATCAAATAGTGGAGGTCAGGACATAGATAATCCTTCCCCGTAACCAGTAGCATTGTAGGCCATGGATCTACTCTTAAGTATGCATGTATATACTCAACAAACAAGTTAAAGAGCACTGCTCTAATACCAATTGAAAGTCCAATAATAATCTAGAAGGGGGGTTGAATAGATTATTACCGATTTAATGATTATCGTAGGCCTTTTTGAATTTCTAGTATAATTAATTTACAGTGTTAGAAATTAATATGCAAGATAATAAAAATTCAATCAAAATACAAAGAGATTTATCTGGTTCATAACATACACCCCTTGGTATGTTGCTACGTCCAGTCTCAAGTCCCTACTTGGAACTTGAGATCCTATTACTATCAGTAATAACCAACTCCTTCAATAGGCGGAGAAAACCTTTACAAAGTTTTAAAGATAAACTTCCAACTAATCCCAACTAATCTATCTTGGATAGCAAGCTCCCCGCTCCTTCCTCAAGTTTAGTCGTAACACCTTTTGAGTTTAGTTCTATTCTATTATCTGGTCTTGAAACAACAGTCTCTTTCTCACCTCACAAGTACACTAGAGACTCAACATGCTGCTGACCTCTCTAAGACTCTGATCTTGGTTGAAGAATTACTTGTCTTTCTCACAGATTCATAAAATAAACTAAATCTATACATTTCTCCTTTTTACAAATAATATTACAATAATGTGCTTCTCAAATAAGCAAATAAGAATTTAGTATAGATTGATGCTTCTTAAATAAGCAGATAAGAATTTAGTATAGATTGATGCTTCTTAAATAAGCATATATCAATTAAAAGCAAGTATATTTATAAAAGTTCAAAGACTTTTATATTTGAGAAAATATGCTTCTTAGTAAGCGAGATAAGTTATTTTAATCTTTGAATCAAATATGCTTCTAATTAAGCGAGATATATGATATTAAAGTACTTTATGAAGAATTAACAATTTTATAAAATAAAGAGTGTTTTTCTATGGATAATTATAGAATTGTTTCTTAATTAATCTTGATCAAATAATTTATTAATTGTAGATAAATCAAGTATAATGTCAAATAAGTACAATTTGATATAACAACTATTATTTGTTTAACTCAAAAATTATATAAGAATATTTTATCTATTATGTGAACTTTTACTGAGATAATGTCACTTAGTACTTTAAGGAATAAATTTGGTTCGAATTCTTCTTGGTAGAAGTGTATCTCTAAAAGTAGCCTTCATGACGCCTAAGTATGACAAAATTTATAATTTTCACAATTGATATTTATATAAATATTTTAATAGATCACTTGATTCTCAAATCCGGTTCGGATGACTACTCTTTTGGAGCAAATATCTCAAAGTGTTGTTTTGAGCTATCAAGTGTTGTATCTATTTTATAATATTTATTTAAATAATATCAATAAAAGATTACTAAAGACTATAAGGAATTTATGCGGTTTGATTCTCTCAAAAGTAGATGTTTATCTCAAGTAGCCTCATGGCGCCAAGTATTCTTTTATTTGATAAATAGATGAAATATAGGTATATAAAATTGTGTAGAACAATATATATATGTATATCTAAAAATTCAAGTAAGAAATATTTCAACAAAATTTTTAGACTTATCTCAGTACTTGGACCAATTTTTCTCTTCAAAAATAATTAGAACTTTTGTATGAAGAGATATAAAATTTAGAGAGAATGTAGGCAAGGAGAGTATGATTTTCTTTTTACTAAATTGGTGAAAACCAAATGAATGAAATACTCCATATTTATAGGAATTTTGAGGTTAGGGCAAAATTGTAATTTAGAAAAATAATTTTTGAATGTACGGTTTAGATCAAACATTTTTGAATTGAATGGTCCAGATTTAATCAAGCTTATACGCGGTAAAAGCTTAAAATCCGCCCAGGCCTTTCTCTAACTTTTAAGCATTTATTGATTTGTTTGACCAAAATATTGCCAGCCAACACATGGTTTTAAATTTTGCCCCGAAATGATAGTCACTTAGCACACACACGTTTAACACTTTAAGGAAATGGCAAGACATGCAATAACCCACACTTTAGCTTTACGGTTTATTACTTAAATATCACATGCATATATATTTATTACACACTTATATGTAGTATATATATATATATAGTAAATAACATATATATATATATATTTTGATAGTTTTATGCTTTTGAAAATATTTTGCCCAACTTTGTTTTTAGAAAAATAGGTATCATTGCCTTGAATAATATATGAATTAATTTATTTAACACTTGACATAATTTATCAAGGTCAATAACAAATTAATTCAAGTAAAACAGAAAGTAATAAAATAAATAAATAATTAAATATTTATTTAAAACATAATTGTTATCATCAAAATATATAAAAAAATTTACCTATCAATCTCCCCCTTTTTGATGATGACAATTTATATAAAAATATTTTTGTTTTTAGAAAAACTCACCCTTAAATTATGAACCCCTTTATAATAGATTAGATTCAATCACGCACAATTAATCATGGCAGTTTCATATATAGTCCATACATGGCAGTTCATATCCATTCATGGCAGTTTCATATATAGCAGTTATATATATTAATATATTTTTCTTCTCCCCCTTTGTTATCATAAAAAATGACGGGGTAGAAAAAAAATAACCTGCAGTAAAGACTGTGAAAAATCCTGCAAAGAGAGTTAGGTACAAAATATTTATAAGCCGAGTTTTAGTAGTAGCAGCAACAGCAGCAGCAGTAGTAGTAGTAGTAGTAGTAGTAGTAGTAGTAGCAGTAGTAGTAGTAGTAGTAGTAGTAGTAGAGGGGATAGGGACTAAGGATTACAGTAGCCGAGTAGTTAGTGGAGGAGAGAGATTAGGGATTACAGGAACCAAATTGTTAGTGGAGTTAATATATGAAGTTAGATTTCTTCAAGATGGAGGGGAGAAAAATGTAACAGATCATTAATATTTCCTGCAGAATCAGCTGATGAGAGAACAAGAACAGGATCAGCTAGCGGTGGAACTGTGAAGTTAGGAGCGGTGCTAACGTTGAAAGGATCCATGAACATGTTGTTGTGCTCCAGGAGTAAACAAACCACATATTGAATTGCTTGCAAAGATAATTAAACATCTTCCAGTTTAGCTAACATGAGAGACTGATTTTGCAGTAAGAGTTGATTCATGCTATTTAGAGAATTGAGTTTGGTAGTCAGAATGATGTTTTCTTCAAATATTTCATGATCATATGTTTTAGAGATGATGAGAGGCTGTTGTGGCATGTTTAGATGAGCTACTATATTGCTGGTGGGAACTGTTTGTGACTGAAGAGTGGACAAAGGAAGATTTAAATAGTGGAAGATACGGGTAAGAAGGAGATCGAATCCAAGATAATTGTTGTGAAAACAGTATTCGAATAAAGACAGTAAGAAATAGGCAAAATTATAGGGTAGACATTCATTTAGCAATCCTTTGATGAGTTCTAGATCAAACGACAACATTTTTCTATCATCTCTAACAGGGACATAACATTTTTTCTTAAGATTTTTCCCAGAAATTGACACTCAGCAGTTAAAAACTCTAGACCGATTTTACATGGGAAGTCAAATAATAGGGCTGGTACTAGTTGGTCAGTAACCACAGATAAATTGAACTTAAATAGCATACATTCTTCGACAGATATACTGAAAGGACGAAGATAGGAATTAATGTGAGGTAAATCAGAGTAGATGGATTCAATTGAAGAGCATGAACAAGAAACAATTCATCGATAATGTAAGTCTGGCCTTGTATACATGTAGTAATGGTTTTTAACAGGCCAGAAGAGTCATGTAAAAATTCCATGTTAGTATAGAATTCAGCCACAAGACTGGGAAAAACAGACTTATCATTAAAAGAGATCAAGCAATCCCATCCAACATTTTTGAAAATCTCAAATAGTTTTGGAAAACGGTGAAATGTGATTACATTTCCTAGACACAGGTTGTGTCGCATGGACTTATATTTTGACTGGGCAGATGGGGTGGTAAGAGTAGGAACATTATTTGAAAAATGTAGTTCAGAATTAAGAGACAAAGTTTTCCTTTTTAAAGAGAAGAGGTTAGTCATGATAAGGATAGATGCAGGAAAGATAGGTGAAAATAGTAAGCGAAAGAGTGAGGATATATAACCACGAAACATTTTGAAAGGTTGAGATATATATATAGAAGTAGAAAGATGAAGTTCGGCAGGTAATATACACTTAAGTAATCAGAGAAAAGAAGCATTTAAGAAGTTCGGCATGTAATATAACCATAGAAGAGAGGCATTTAATAACCTGAGGTGAAAGGAGTTTTAAAACAGTACCAATATTTAAGTCAAATAGTAAGATGAACACTGTTTGTTAAAAAATGGTGAAAAGAAAACAGTAATCGATAAAAAAAAATTCCACATGTTGTTTGATGAACACAAAAATTATCTCAGTTAAATACAAGTATGATTACAAAAAAAATTAAACACGGCAAAAAATTATAATTTCAGACATCACTTTTTCAAAGAAGCAGGTAAAATGCAAGATTGCGATATTTATAGAACATCTTAGATGAAGATATAGCAGTAAATACAATAAATAACCCTGGGAATACACATTAAATAAGATGCAGAAAGTAATCCAGTGGACATCAGTATCCACACAATATATGAGAAAAATGAATCCAGTGGACATCAGTATCCATACGACTAAAAAGATAGAGAGATAGAAAGGGTATACTTGAGGTGGTATTTAGTATATACTAGTTTCAGTATGCTCGTCATTTCGTCGGTCGTAGTGAAAGCAGCATAAAGCTTAACCGAAATGCAGAGATATAAATTTATATGTAATTTTTTTAAAATTTAAATTTGTTTTAAAAAAATGTTGATATAAATAAAAAAAAATTGAAAGATGTGCAAAAAATAAAAAGTGTGAACATATCTTATCAAAATGTACTAGTAATGAGAGACTGTTAACTTTTGTTTTCAAAGTAGAACAAGGATGAAACAGAAAAAAAATTAAAAAAAATTAGTTTGGGTATACCAGAAAAATCATAAACATTTTGAAAATTTATTAATTTATTAATAACAGAAGAACACATACAAGTGATAAAAAAAAATTGAACAGGCATTCTCAGATCCAAAAAAATCAGAAATCAAAAAAAATTGTGAAGATGTTGACCGAAAAAAAAATGTAGTTAAGTTCAACGAACAAACCTTAACTCTTTACGGAATTTCATATAGTCTATGTTCCAGATTTAAAAAGAACTGAGAAGAATACATATAGGTTTTTGAAAAAAATATAGAATATGAATGAAGAGGTTCAACATAAAATAAAAAAAAACTTTATCCGGAACCCTAAATGGCTAATGACTTAAAAATGGATCGATTGAACATACCGGAGCCTTCAAAAATTTGTGTATCAAGATTTAGAGAAGAAGAGGATTGATCATCATCGGAAATATAGATCAGAAAGAGATATAGGAGGTCGGAGGCGATGAAGGACGACAGAGAGAGAGAGACGAAGGGAACGCGTGAGTGAAGAGAGAGAAAAGAGATTGAAGAAAATGAAATAAAAATAAAAAATACATATATATATAGTTTGATTTACCAGATGATCCAACGGTGGAGAAGATAGACCAGACCTTGATCAACGACCAGAATTCGATCTGAGTTGTGTTTCTTTCAAAGGATTGATCCAATGGCTAAGGTTAGCGCGTGGATTTGATCGGATGGTTTAAGAGCTTGATCCGTGTGCAGCAGATGTTGAGATTTCATTGGTTGGATTAGAGGGACACGACTTGACTAAATTTGACCATTGGATGTGTAAACAATTGTCGGTGCAGATTTTGTTTTTATAAATTTTTTATTTTTTTTAAAATATATATATATATACCCCTTTTTTTAAAAAAAAATTAATTATAATTTTAAAATATCGAAAAAGTGAAGTAGAAAATAAATTAAAGTTGAAAATAATTAATTAAGGACAGTTGTCTACCATTTCGAGCTCAATTCTTAATTTACCAAATCTTTCTGAAGTTAGTGGTTTAGTAAATATATCAGCTATATTTAATTCAGTGTCAATATGTTCTAATTTAATGTTTCCGTTATTAACATGATCACGTAAAAAATGGTGCCTAATGTCTATATGTTTTGACCTAGCATGCAAGACTGTATTTTTGCTGAGATTTATAGTACTGGTATTATCACATAAAATTGAAACATAGTCAAATTTTAAATTATAATAAGAAAGGGTCTGTATTATCACCGATTTAATGATTATCGTAGGCCTTTTTGAATTTCTAGTATAATTAATTTGCAGTGTTAGAAATTAATATGCAAGATAATAAAAATTCAATCACAATGCACAGAGATTTATCTGGTTCATAACATACACCCTTTGGTATGTTGCTACGTCCAGTCTCAAGTCCCTACTTGGAACTTGAGATCCTATTTGTAAAATCCCAATTTTTTGAATAAAGATGAATTTTCTATAAATATTATTTTTGAATATTATGGAGTGAAATTGATATAATGTTATAGTTGTGGGTAATATTTATAAATTTTGCATAGTATGCAAGTTGTTATATTATATTCGATTGGTCAGGAAATATTTGTTTTAACAGGGAATATTCGTACAACGGCGCAATCATTGGTGGACCCCTAATAATGTAATTATTATCGGATTGAGAAAACGACAAAAATATTTTATTGAAATAACTGCTGAAGTTTTTACCGTTAATCTTGTTGAACTACTCGGTAGTAAAAAACGATAATATGCGTGGTTGCATAAGAAGACATGGTATTGATTATTGATGCTTACGTGAGAAGTCACTCAGTTTTGTTCAATTATTGCTATAGTAATTGTTGTATATATGGACCCCATTTACCCATTTTTTCAAAATGATCGGAGAAAGTTATTTTATATTATAAAGGTGGGCCCACATGTGGGGCCCATATGTGGGAAATTGAATGTCTGGGAGGTTGTTTTTCAAAGGTGGTCACGGGTTGGTAAGGAAAAAGAAAAAGGAAGGCATGAAATGTATATATATATATATATATATATATATATATATATATATATATATATATATATATATATATATACTATGTGATGAAATGAATTATGGGGAGAGTATTGGATTCATGGGTGGCAAGATAATTATTATATATATATATATATATATATATATATATATGTATAAACTTTGTTGACAAAATAGGGAGGAAGAACTTTAATCACTTGGAGTGTATCCAGTGAATGCGTTAGACATGCAATATATATATATATATATATATGTATATTATTATATATATATATATATATATATATATATATATATTATATTTTATTTAAAAGATTTTGCTTTTAAATACCTTAAGTCGATTAAAGTAAATAGATCTGGACTTATTTCATGGATTAGTTACTTATGCATTCCATTTTTCCTATAAATAGAAGCTCATTCTTTCATTATTTCTTATTTAATTCCTTTGAAACTCTAGAGAGAAAATTATATAGAGAAAGAAGAAAAGTTTTCTCGCTACTTAACTACTCTTATATTTAGTTTCTTTTACGGTAGAGGGTGTTATTCTTTCTTATTCATGATGAGAACTGTTGTTATTCCATTTCTTATTATTACATTGGAATAACTTTGTATAAAGGCTCTACCTATACTTGGTGACATTCTTCTATGATTCTCAGTATTTATTATTACATTGGAATATCCTCGCTCATGCATTTTACGCCGGACCGATTCCGCCTTTTTATTATTACATTGGAATATCACATGCATGCGCTTTCTGTACGGACTGATTCTCTTTATTATTACATTGGAATATCCTCGTCATGCGTTTTACGCCAAACCCGTAAAATCTTTATTATTATTACATTGGAATATATCACATGCATGCGTTTTACATGGGACCGATTCCGCCCTTATTAGTATTCATTGGAATAACTCGTCATGGCAAAATACCGCATGCATGGTGATTTTTTTGTTATTCTATTCTTTGTTATACTCTCGGTTGGTTAAAATTTTGACTACTATACTCCATGAAATTAGTGGAATATCCTCGATATTTGCGCTTCATCCGAGATCTTTTCATGGAAATATTCTTGTAAGCATTCTTGAATTTTAATCTACAAAGTAGTATCATGTTGAAAATTTGGACATTATTAGTTCCTGGATAAATTAATTCTTGAACTTGTTTTATTGAATTATTATATCATTGTCATCATCCTCATATTTATATTTTTGAAAGTCATCGTGGCCGTAGTGCGTAGATGGACTTGGTATGATTATGACTGGGGATTTTTCGATTGTAATCATGAACGTAAAAGTTACAAATGATGTGGTAAAAGTCCTCATTGGCCCGTAGTGCATTGATGGGATGAGTTGTTGGCATGATCATGACCATTAATGAATACACAAATATTATTGGCCCGTAGTGCATGGATAATTGTGGTCGTGATACTAAAGAATATCCTTGGTCAGAAAAGTGTGGGTGATTCGATGATGTGGAATATTTATTGTTTGAGTCTCAAACGATAATCGTGATGAAAAACCTTTTAAATCATAAAAGATAGTAGATTTTATTTTCTACTTGACTCTTTTAATGGATTGCTTGTTCCGCTGCAGTTAAACTTGATGTCTATTATATTTTATCAGTTTAACATTGTTGGAGACTAATGATAATTTATTATGCATTATCTTAGTCTCTTAGTCATAGTATTTCTTACTGGGCTAGTTGAGCTCACCCTTTCTTTCGCTGTTCTCTTCAGGAAATGACAATATAGCTGGGACAAGTCGGGGAATGGAGTGATGGTCCAGAGGATAGCATTAGTAGTCCTCACTATTCTGTGAAATAGTGTGATAATAATTGTAATGAGGACTCCTTTTGAGTTTGTATACTCTCTAGTAGACAATATTTGTATTCAAACTCACAGTTTATGTTTTGTCGTATTGTACACGACAGTTGTATTAGTAAGTTGTATTTGAATTCTATACCATATATCTGGTGACCCAAGATGGGTGATGTATACCTAATTTTGGGGGCGTCATAGTTGGTATCAAAGCTTAGGTATATGATCCCTGGCTAAGATGTGAGACTAGAACTAGGAGGGGAGAAACGGGGAATTCCTTCGCTAGTATGACCTACCTAAGTTTATTTGGTATTTAATTGGTCGGTCAAAGTATATGGATAATATGTTATATGTTAATGAACCTTTGTTTTGTGGCAGTATCTGAAAATGACATCCGAGAATGTTGTAAATAACAATGGAGCACAAGAGACCGTTGAGTCTCCACATATCAATAATTAGGAGAATGCGCATCAGGAAGGCGACAATCCTCATGCAAACAACAACACTGACCAAATGATGAATGATGGATCTATTCGAGGAGGCTTTATGCAATTCATGCAACATCAAAGTAGAGATCGGCTCCGTCCAAAATGTAGGTGGAAACACTGGAAACTCTCGGATGGTCACTGCAAAACAGTTCAAGGAGCTGGGACCACCGGAGTTTATAGGAGAGCCAAAACCACTTAAGGCGGAAGCATGGATAAAGCAGATCACCAAGATATTTGATGTCTTGGGATGCTCCGAGGAACAAAAGGTTCCCTTTGCCACCTTCATGTTGCATGAAGAGGCAGATTATTGGTGGGAATCAGAAACGCATTACCGACTGACACTCAAGATGTCTTGGGAGAAGTTCCAAGAGCTGTTCAACGACAAGTACTTTCCCGAGAGTATTCGTCACATGAAGGAGGTGGAGTTTATCAAGTTGGAACAAAATAATATGACCGTGTCGCAATACGAGACTAAATTTGCGGAGTTATCCCGGTTTACATCCCATTTGATTGATAATGAGGAGCGAATGACCCGAATGTTTTTAAGAGATTTGAAACCGGAGATACGACAATATCTTATTTCTCATAAACTGTGTTTGTATTCAGATGTTGTAAATAGGGCTCGGTTGTTGGGTAGCGATAACGAGTCAACGCAACCAAGAAAAAGCAAACCGACGTAATGAAAATAAAGTGTGGGTAGATCATTGAAGCGGTGACAACAAGCGTGGAGGAATCAACATGCCGAAATGGTAACCACTTCGGTGGTAATCATAGCCAAGACAATAAAATGGACATTTCAAGAAAAAAGATTCAATAATGATGGAAAGACGTCAAGACCAAAGACCCGTTGTTAAGGAAGGAGAACGACCACCTATCATATGCTTCAAATGCGGAGGGAGGACACATCACCAAAGCTGGCGATGTCGTCCAAAGCATGTTATAATTGTGGAAGAGAAGGTCACTTAGCTCGATTTTATCGTTCACGAAGACAAATTCAAATTTAGGATGGAGGCACCAAAGGCCGTCCCGTAAAAGTCAAAGCCAGTAGGTGCAAGGAGAGCGTTTGTTGTGACCTCCCGGAAAGTAAGGAACCCGAACGAGGTTATCACGGGTAAGCTTATCATAAACTCTAGTGAAGTATATACCTTATTTGATACCGGTTCTACCTATTCTTTTATTTCTCCTACTTGCGCTCAATGATTAAAATTGACTCCAGAGAAATTAGACTTTGACTTATCTGTGGAAACTCCGTTGGGAGAAACCTTCATTACATCCACGGTTTATAAGTATTGTTTGGTTCAAGTTGGTACCCACACATTACCTGTTGATCTTATTGCATTTAAAATACTTGCATTTGATGTAATTATAGGGATTGATTGGTTAACTACTCATCATGCAAAAATTGATTATTTTCGTAAGGTTGTTAGCTTTCATATTCCTAATCGACCTATTATGCGAATTCAAGCAACCAAACCATTAAAATCAATCACTGTCATCTCAAGCCATAAAGCTATTCGTTTATTGAAAAACGGATGTCAAGCTTTCTTAGATCATGTCACAGATCTAAACAAAAATACGTCAGTTTTGAAGAATATTTCTATTGTTAATGAATTTCCTGATGTATTCCCTGAAGAACTTCCTGGCCTACCCCCAGAGCGTGAAATTGAATTTTGTATCGACCTCGAACCAGGTACAAAACCCATTTCTAAAGCCCCATATCGAATGGCTCCTATTGAAATTCAGTAGTTAAAGACTCAACTACAGGAATGGTTAGACATTGGTTTTATTCGTCCTAGAACTTCTCCTTGGGGTGCTCCTGTTCTATTCGTGAAGAAGAAAGATGGGAGTATGCGACTTTGTATTGATTATCGGGAGTTGAATCATGTCACCATCAAAATAGGTACCCATTGCCACGTATTGATGACTGTTTGACCCGGTTGTAAGGAGCCAAATTCTTTTCAAAGATTGATCTTCGTTAGGATATCACCAATTGAAGATTAGAACCGATGACATTCCAAAGCGGCTTTCGAACTTCAGACGAGCATTATGAATTCATAGTCGTGTCCTTTGGATTGACTAATGCTCATCTTTGCCTTCATGGATATGATGAACCAAAGTATTCAAGGAATATTTGGATCACTTTGTGGTCGTCTTTATTGATGACATCCTTATTTATTCCAATAGCCATGAAGATCATGAGCAACACTTGAGGCTGATACTCAAAAAGCTTCGTGAATATAAGCTTTATGCCAAGTTAAAGAAATGCGAGTTCTGGCTTGAGGAAGTAGCATTCCTTGGGCATGTGGTATCAAGTCATGGAATATCTCATTGACCCAAAGAAAGATTGAAGCTATTCAAAGTCGAGCAACCTAAATCGATGACCAAGCACGTAGCTTTCTCGCCTTAACTGGTTATTATCGGAGATTTGTAGAAGGGTTTTCTCGAATCGCTACTCCACTAACTCAGCTGACTCGAAAAGATACAAAGTTCGGTTGGAGCGAGGAATGTGAGAAGAGTTTTTAAGAACTCAAGAGGAGACTCATTTCAGCACCTGTTCTTACAATACCATCTGGTTCGGAGGGATTTGTCATCTACAGTGATGCTTCGGGCAAAGGGTTAGGATGTGTTCTCATGCAACATGGGAAAGTCATAGCCTATGCCTCACGACAACTCAAAGAATATGAGAGGAATTATCCTACTCATGACCTAGAGTTAGCAAATGGTCTTCGTGACTTAAAATTTGGAGGCATTACTTGTATGGGGAGAAGGTGGAGATCTTTACGGATCATAAAAGCCTCAAATATTTCTTCACTCAAAAGGAACTCAACACGCGACAACGACGTTGGCTTGAATCATTGAAAGATTATGATCATACCATCCAATACCATCCCGGAAAAGCGAACGTGGTAAATGACGCATTGAGTAGAAGATCATATCGGCACGAAAAGTGCGATATTGTCAATATGAGGCCCATTTTGTGTGACTTGCAAAAGATGGAGATAGAGTTAAAAACTCTAGGGACCCATGTGATGATGGCGAACATCCGAGTAGAACCGACTTTAATTGATAAAGTTAAAGCTGCTCAAAATACAAACCTGGAGTTGATGCGTATGAGGAAGAAAGTGCAAGAAGGTGCTATGCCGGAAGCAAGAATCGATGATTAAGGAATACTTCAAGTCAACTCCAGACTTTGTGTTCTTAACGATCCTGAGTTAAAGTATAAAATCATGATGGACGCGCACAACACACCATTTGCAATCCATTATGGGAGTACCAAAATGTATCGTGATCTTCGTCATACATTTTGGTGGAGCAATATGAAGAGAGAGATAGCGCTATTTATCTCAAGGTGTCTAATTTGTCAACGAGTTAAAGCGGAACATCAAGTACCAAAAGGTCCATTGCAACCACTTGAAATTCCAGAATGGAAGTGGGAGCACATTACCATAGATTTCGTTATCGGTCTTCCCAAAGTTTCTCAAGGCATAGGTGCAATTTAGGTCATTGTTGATAGATTGACCAAGTCTGCTCATTTCTTACCGATACGAGAAACTTATACACTTTAACGTCTTGCTCGTATGTACATAAATGAGGTTGTAAGATTGCATGGTATGCTAGTATCCATAGTTTCTGATCGAGACCCAAGATTCACTTCAAGATTTTGGGTTAGTTTACAAAAAGCTATGGGCACGGATTTACGATTTAGCTCGGCATATCATCCTCAGACGGACGGGTAGTCAGAGAGGACGATTCAAACTCTTGAAGATCTATTAAGACTCTGTGTCCTTGACTTCAAGGGAAGTTGGGACAAGTTCTTACCATTGGTGGAGTTTTCCTACAACAACAGTTATCAAGCAAGTATTGGAATGGCTCCATTCGAGGCGTTGTATGGAAGAAAGTGTCATTCTCCAGTATGCTGGGATGAGGTGGGTGAAGCAACGTTGTTGGGACCAGAGTTGGTACGTATGACTACGGAAAATATTCAAATGATCCGACAACATATAAAAACCTCACAAGATCGACAAAAGAGTTATGCTGATCTTTACCGAAAGGATGTAGAATTCGATATTGGAGATTATGTGTTGTTACGTGTTGCTCCATAAAAAGGAGTTACAAGATTTGGAAAGAGAGGAAAGCTCAATCCTCGATTCATCGGCCCATTTTTAATCCTCGATCGAGTAGGAACTGTGGCCTATAGACTCACTTTAACGCCAAGTATGTCTCGTGTTCATAACGTTTTTCACATATCCATGTTACGTAAATATGTGAAAGACCCGAACCACATTATTGAGTTAGAACCGGACGAAATAGCAGAAGATTTGACGTATGAAGAGGTTCATGTTCAAATCTTGGATAAGAAGGAACATATTCTACGCTCCAAGGTTATACCTCAAGTCAAATTTTATGGAAAAACCACGATGTTGAGGAAATGACCTGGGAGTTAGAATCTGAAATAAAATCAAAGTATCCTCACCTCTTCGACATACCAGGTACGCACCCTAATTTCGAGGATGAAATTTCATAAGAAGGGGAGGTTGTAAGACCCCAACTTTTTGAATAAAGATTAAATTTTCTCGAAATATATTTTTGAATATTATGGTGTGGATTTGACATAATGTTATAGTTGTCAGGTAATATTTACAAATTTTGTAAAGTACTGCAAGTTGTTATATAATATTCGATTGGTCTGGGAATATTCGTTTTAACGGGGAATATTCAGACAACCAAGACAACGATCGTTGGTGGACCCCCACAACGGGATTATTGTCGAATTGAGAAAATGACAAAAATACTTTATGAAAATAACGGCGGAAGTTTTACCGTTAACTGTTGAACTACCCGGTAGTAAAAGTACAGTAATACGCGTGGTTGCATAGTAGCACACGGTATTGATTATTGATGCTTATGTGCGATTTGGGTCATTGTTGATAGATTGACCAAGTCTGCTCACTTCTTACCAATTTGAGAAACTTATACACTTGAACGTCTTGCTCGTATGTATATAAACAAGATTGTAAGACTATATGGTATGCCAGTATCCATAGTTTCTGATCGAGACCCGAGATTCATTTCACAATTTTGGGTTAGTTTGCAAAAAGCTATGGGCATGGATTTACGATTTAGTTCAGCATATCATCCTCAGACGGACGGACAATCAGAGAGGACTATTCAAACTCTTGGAGATTTATTAAGACTCAGTGTCCTTGATTTCAAGGGAAGTTGGGACAAGTTCTTATCGTTGGTGGAGTTTTCATACAACAACAGTTATCAAACAAGTATTGGCATGGCTCCATTCGAAGCGTTGTATGGAAGAAAATGTCGTTCTCCAGTATGCTGGGATGAGGTGGGTGAAGCAACGTTGTTGGGACCGGAGTTGGTACGAATGACTACGAAAAAGATTCAAACGATCCGGCAACGTATAAAAACCTCACAAGATCGACAAAAGAGTTATGCTGATCTTCATCGAAAGGACGTGAAATTCGATATAGGAGATCATGTGTTGTTACGTGTTGCTCCATGGAAAGGAGTTACGAGATTTGAAAAGAGAGGAAAGCTCAATCCTCGATTCATCGGCCCATTTTAATCCTTGATCGAGTAGGGCTGTGGCCTATAGACTCGCCACCGCCAAGTATGTCTCGTGTTCATAACGTTTTCACATATCCATGTTACGTAAATATGTGGAAGACCCGAACCACATTATTGAGTTAGAACCAGGACGAAATAGCGGAAGATTTGACGTATGAAGAGGTTCTGTTAAAATCTTGGATAAGAAGGAACATATTCTACGCTCAAGGTTATACCTCAAGTCAAAGTTTTGTGGAGAAACCACGATATTGAGGAAATAACTTGGGAGTTAGAATCGAAATGAAATCAAGGTATCCTTACCTCTTCGATATACAGTCGTACCCTAATTTCGAGGGTGAAATTTCATAAGAAGGGAGATTAAAACCCCAACTTTTTGAATAAAGATGAATTTTCTATAAATATTATTTTGAATATTATGGAGTGAAATTGATATAATGTTATAGTTGTGGGTAATATTTATAAATTTTGCATAGTATGCAAGTTGTTATATTATATTCGATTGGTCGGGAATATTCGTTTTAGCAGGGAATATTAAATACAACCAAGACAATCATTGGTGGACCCCATTAAAAGAATTATTGTCGGATTGAAAACGACAAAAATATTTTATTGAAATAACGGCGGAAGTTTTACCGTTATTATCTTGTTGAACTACTTTCGGTAGTAAAAAATACGATGTCTGGCGTGGTTGCATAGTAGCACTGCGGTATTGATTATTGATGCTTACGTGAGAAGTCACTTAGTTTTGTTCAATTATTGCTATAGTAATTGTTATGCATATGGACCCCCATTTACCCATTTTTCAAAATGATCGGTGAAAGTTATTTTATATTATAAAGGTGGGCCCACATGTAGGGCCCATATGTGGGAAATTGAATGTCCGGGAGGTTGTTTTTCAAAAGGTGGTCACGGGTTGGTAAGAAAAAGAAAAGGAAGGCATGAAATGTATATATATATAATATGTTTTGTTTATATATATATATATATATATTATATATATATATATATATATATATATATATATACCATATGATGAAATGAATTGTCAGGGGAGGAGTATTGGATTCATGGGTGGCAGCACAATTATTATTATTATTATTATTATTATTATTATTATTATTATTATTATTATTATTATTATATATATGTATAAACTTTGTTGACAAAATGGGGAGGAAGCAAACTTTAATCACGGGAGTGTATCCCATGAATGCGTTAGCACATGCAATATATATATATATATATATATATATATATATATTTATTATATATAATATATATATTATATTTTATTTAAAAGATTTTGCTTTAAATATGGACCGTCAGATTAAAGTAAATCAATCTGGACCGTTCATGGATTAGTTACTATGCATTCCATTTTTCCTATAAATAGAAGCTCATTCCTTCATTATTTCTTACGAATTCACTGAAACTCTAGAGAGAGAAAATTATAGAGAGAAAGAAGAAAAGTTTTCTGCCTTAACTACTCTTATATTCAGTTTTTTTTACGGTAAGGGGTGTTATTCTTTTTTATTCATGAAAAGAACTGTTGTTATTCCATTTCTTATTATTACATTGGAATAACTTTGTATCTGTGGTCTACCTATACTTGGTGACATTCTTCTATGATTACATCTTTTTTATTATTACGGTGGAATATTACGCCGGTGCTTTTTCTGTAGGACACGATTTCTTCTTTATTATTACATTTGGAATATATCTGCATGCATGCGTTTTACGTCGGACTGATTCCGTCTTTATTATTACATTGGAATATCCTGTTTGTGCATTTTACTGTGGGACCTGGTTCCGTCTTTATTATTATACATTGGAATATCACATCACATGCGCTTTTACTGTGGGACTGATTAAAATCCTTATTAGTATTATGTTGAAATAACATCTCATGCAATCACCGCATGCATGGTGATTTCTTTTGTTATTCCATTCTTTGTTATACTCAGTTGGTTAAAGTTTTGACTACTATACTCCATGAAATTAGTGGAATATCCTTGATATTTGCGTTTCATCCAGTATCTTTTCATGAAAATATTCTTCTAAGCATTCTTGAATTTTACTCTACAAAGCAGTATCATGTTGAAAATTTGGACATTATTAGTTCTTGGATAAATTAATTCTTGAACTTGTTTTATTGAATTATTATATCATTGTCACCATCCTCATATTTATATTTTTGAAAGTCATCTGTGGCCCGTAGTGCATAGATGGACTTTGTATGATTATGACCAGGGATTATTGATTGTAATTCCTTGTAGTAAAGTTACAAATGATGTGGTAAAAGTCCTCATTGGCCCGTAGTGCATTGATGGATAGTTGTTGGCATGATAATGACCATTAATGAATAAACAAATATTCTTGGCCCGTAGTGCATGGATAATTGTGGCCGTGATACTAAAAAATATCCTTGGCCGTAGTGCAGGGGTGATTTAATGATGTGGAATATTTATTAAGCCGAGTCTCAGCGATAACAGTGATGAAAAACCTTTTAAATCATAAAAGATAGTAGATTTTATTTTCTACTTGACTCTTTTAATGGATTGCTTGTTCCGTTGCAGTTAAACTTGATGTCTATTATATTTTATCAGTTTAACATTGTTGGAGACTAATGATAATTTATTATGCATTATCTTAGTCTCTTAGTCATAATATTTCTTACTGGGCTAGTTGAGCTCACCCTTTCTTTCACTGTTCTCTTCTGGAAATGACAATATAGCTGGGACGAGTCGGGGAATGGAGTGATGGTCCAGAGGATAGCATTAGTAGTCCTCACTATTCTGTGAAATAGTGTGAGGACTCCTTTTGAGTTTGTATACTCTCTAGTAGACAATATTTGTATTCAAACTCACAGTTTATGTTTTGTCGTATTGTACACGACAGTTGTATTAGTAAGTTGTATTTGAATTCTGTACCATGTATCTGGCGACCCAAGATGGTTGATGTATACCTAATTTTGGGGGCGTCACACTATTACTATCAGTAATAACCAACTCCTTTAATAGGCGGAGAAGCCTTTACAAAGTTTTAAAGATAAACTTCCAACTAATCCCAACTAATCTATCTTGGATAGCAAGCTCCCCGCTCCTTCCTCAAGTTTAGTCATAACACCTTTTGAGTTTAGTTCTATTCTATTATCTGGTCTTGAAACAACAGTCTCTTTCTCACCTCACAAGTACACTAGAGACTCAACTTCCTGCTGACCTCTCTATGACTCTGATCTTGGTTGAAGAATTACTTGTCTTTCTTAGAGATTCATAAAATAAACTAACTCTATACCTTTTATCATTTTTACAAATAATATTACAACAATGTGCTTCTCAAATAAGCAAATAAGAATTTAGTATAGATTGATGCTTCTTAAATAAGCAGATAAGAATTTAGTATAGATTGATGCTTCTTAAATAAGCAGATATCAATTAAAAGCAAGTATATTTATAAAAGTTCAAAGACTTTTATATTTGAGAAAATATACTTCTTAGTAAGCAGATAAGTTATCGCGATGCATAGGCTATGACTTTCTCATGTTGCATGAGAACACATCCTAACCCTTTGTCTGAAGCATCGCTGTAGATAACAAATCCATCCGAACCAGATGGTATTGTCAGAACAGGTGCCGAAATGAGTCTTCTCTTGAGTTCTTGAAAACTCTTCTCACAATCCTCACTCCAACCGAATTTTATATCTTTACGAGTCAGCTGAGTTAACAGAGTAGCGATTCGAGAAAATCCTTCCACGAATCTCTGATAATAACCATTTAAGCCCGTAAAGCTTACGTACTTGATCCAACGACGGTTGCTCCCAACTTTGTATGGCTTCAATCTTTATCGGGTCAACAGATACTCCATGTTTTCACACCATATGCCCAAGGAATGCTACTTCCTCAAGCCAGAACTCGGATTTCTTCAGCTTGGCATATAGCTTGTTATCACGAAGCTTTTGCAGTACCAACTTCAAATGGTGCTCATGATCTTCACAGCTTTTGGAATAGATGAGGATGTCATCAATAAAGACAACAACGAACTAATCCAAATATTCCTTGAATACACGGTTCATCATATCCATGAAAGCGGCGGAGCATTAGTCAATCCAAAAGACATGACTAAGAATTCATAATGCCCGCATCGAGTTCAAGGCGATCTTTGGAATATCCTCGGTTTAATCTTGGTGATGATATCTAGAACGAAGATCGATCTTTGAAAAGAATTGTGCTCTCCTTGCAATCGGTCGATCGAACAGTCATCAATGCGAGGTAGCGGATACCTATTCTTGATGGTGATATGGTTTAATTCTCGGTAGTCAATACAAAGTTGCATACTCCCGTCTTTCTTCTTTACGAATAACACAGGAGCACCCCAAGGAGATGTACTAGGACGAATAAAATCGATATCCAACAACTCATGTAGTTGGACCTTTAACTCCTGAAGTTCAATAGGAGCCATTCGATATGGGGTTTTAGAAATGGGCTTTTTAACCAGGTTCAAGGTCAATAAAGAATTCAACTTTACGTTCTGGGGGTAGACCGAGAAGTTCTTCAGGAAATACGTCAGGAAATTTACTAACAACAGAAATAGTATTCAAATCTGACGTGTTTTTGTTTAAGTCTGTGACATGGGCTAAGAAAGCTTGACATCCATTTTTCAATAAACAAATAGCTTTATGGCTTGATATGACAGTGATTGACTTTAATGGTTTGGTTGTTTGAATTCGCATAATAGGTTGGTTAGGAATATGAAAACTAAGAACCTTACGAAAACAATCAATTTTAGCATGATGCGTGGTTAACCAATCAATCCCTAAAATCACATCAAATGCAAGAATTTTCAACGAAATAAGGTTGGCAGGTAATGTGATGGTACCGACTTGAATCAAGCAAGATTTATAGACAGTAGATGTAATAAAAGTTTCTCCTAACAGAGTCTCAATAGATAAGTCAAGGTCTAATTTCTCCGGAGTCAAGTTTAAACGTTGAGCACAAGTAGGAGAGATAAAAGAATGGGTAGAAACGGTATCTAATAAGGTATAAACTTCGCAAGAGTTTATGATAAGCTTACCCGTGATCACCTCGTTTAGGTTCCTCGTGTTTTGTGCAGTCACGACAAACGCCCTTCCAGGAACCACCGACTTTGACTTGTCCGGGACAGCCTTTGGAGTCACCATCCCTGTTGAACTTGGTTTTGCAACTAGACAATCTCTAGCTATATGACCTTCCTTTCCACAGTTATAACACATTGTTGTGGGCAGTTTGGGCTGATGTGTCCCTCTTTCCCGCATTTGTAGCAAATGATCGGTGCTCGTTCTCCTCCCCTAGAAACAGTTGATGTTAGTGCTGACGTCTTCACGTTATCATTGTTGTACCTTCTCCTCTTGAAATCTCCTCCCAACTCGCTCCTTCTATTATCACGACCACGATTACCACCAGAGTGGTTACCGCTTTTGTCCGAATGCTTTCCTTCCCTCTGGTTTTCATTGCTCCGATGGCTGTCGCCACCGGTATGACCCTGGTTGTGGTCCCTCGATTACACATACTCATTATCTCGCTTTAATAATTGAGCCTTGTTTACAACATCTGAATATAAAGAAAATTTATGAGATATAAGATATTTAGAATCTAAGCTTTAGACCTCTCAGAAACATCCTCATCATTCGTTCCTCATTTTTGACCAAATGAGGTGCAAACCTGGATAACTCTACAAACTTCACCTCGTACTGGGACACCGTCATGTTATTTTGTTCCAGTCTGATAAACTCCACCTCCTTCATATGACGAATACTTTCAAGAAAGTACTTGTCATTAAATAATTTTTGAAACGTTTCCCAAGACATGCTGAGTGCGGTCGACTAGGTATGCTTCACAGACTCCCACCAATAGTCTGCCTCACCGCGGAACATAAAGGTGGTGAATGGAACCTTCTGTTCCTCCGTGCATCCCAAGACATTGAATATCTTAGTAATTTACTTGACCCACGTTTTCGCCTTGATCGGATCCGGCTTTCCCTGAAATTCTGGTGGTCCCAACTCCTTGAAGCGCTTGCTTTGTGACATGACAAGCGCATTACTATCATTTCCACCAGGTAATACGTACATGCGGGTCTCCCTCGTCTGGTTTTGCATGAACTGCAAAAAGATTCTAAACATCCCATCATTCATCATTTGTTCGGTAGTGTTGTTTACAGGAGGAATATTGCCTTCCTGTTGCACGTTCCCCTGGGTGGTGATCAAAGGTGTCTCCACGGTCTGATTTACTCCATTATTAACGTTCTCAGCTACCATTCTTAAATACTGCTATAAAACAAGGGTTAATAGTCATGTCATATATTATCCCTATACTCTAACCAACCAAATAAATACCAAATAAACTTAGTCAGGTCATACTAGCGAAGGAATTCCCCGTCTCTCCCCTCCTAGTACTTGTCTCACATCTCACCAGGATCATATCCTAAGCTTTGATACCAACCGTGGCGCCCCAAAATAGGATACATCACCCATTTCGAAAGTCGCCAACTACATGGTATGCGAAACAAATACAACTTCGATGTCTGATTTAACGAACAAAATACGATAACACATATGTATTGTGAGTTTGAATACAAATATTGTCTACTAGAGAGTATACAAACTCAAAAGGAGTCCTCATTAAAATTATTGATACACTATTTTGCAAAAATAGTGAGGCTATTGAACAACTATCTTGAATCGTCACTCCATACCCTTATTTAGTTCTCGCTAAATTCTCTCCTCACAGGAAGAACAATGGAACAAAAAGGAAAAGGTGAGCTCAACTAGCCCGATAAAGAATATTATGACTAAGATAATATACAACAAATTATCATTAGTCTTCAAAAGGAAAATCGATAAAATATAATAGACAACAAGTTTTAGATAAACAAGCTGCAATGTAAAAACAATGAATCCATTAGAAGAGTCAGTAGAGAAAGAATTCTATTATCTTCTAAGATTTAAAAGTCCATCATCAATATTTTTTATCCTGTAACATCAATCAATATACATCTTGAATCAAATATTCATCTTTGCACTACAGGCCAAAGATATTCATTTGTATCATCAGTTGGTTATGTTCATCTCAACACCTGTTCATCTTTGCATTACGAGCCAAAGATATTCATTAGGTAATCATTCATCTTTGCACTACAGGCCAAAGATATTCATTAATATCATCATTTAGGACTGAGGATGATGAAAAATATTTTAAAGAAAACGAATCCAGTGAGACAGAAGGACAAATATTAGGGATTCGTATCACAGTTTATCCAAATTCAATAATACTCCATAATATCCTATTTTGAAGCAGAATTCAAAAATAAAGATCAAAACATGGATACAATCAAAGATAGTAACCATAATAGACAACTTGGACAAAAAGAAGAAAATTTCATTTTTTGGTGAATAGTGTTGTGAGACCCCAGATTTTATCAATAAAGATTTAAATTTTATCGAAATAATTTTTAATATTATGGTGTGAATTTGAGATAATATTATAGTTGTGGGTAGTATTTATAAATTTTGCAAAGTATGCAAGTGGTTATATTATATTTGATTGGTCGGGAAATATTCGGTTTAGCGGGGAATATTAAATACAACGGCTCAATCATTGGTGGACCCTAACGTAATTATTGTCGGATTGAGAAAACGCAAAAATATTTTATTGAAATAACGGCGGAAGTTTTACCGTTGATCTTTGTTGAACTACTCGGTAGTAAAAAAATGCGATGTACGTGTGGTTGCATAAGTAAGCACTACGGTATTGATTATTGATGCTTATGTGAGAAGTCACTCAGTTTGATTCCATTATTGTCGATTAATAATATGAATTATTATAGCGATAATGACGTTTTGTTTTATTCGTATTATTAACGTAATAAAATAGAAACATCTTTTTATATAAAATAGAATACTTTATTAAAGTTATTCTATAAATAGAATATATTATATTTTATTATGCATAGTGTTGCATAGTTTTTTGCATAGTATTGCATAGTGTTTGCATAGTAAAATGTTTTATATAAATAGAATATATTATATTTTATTTAAAAGATTTTTCTTTAAATATGGACCGTCGATTAAAAGTAAATCAATCTGGATAGTTCATGGATTAATTCTTATGCATTCCATTTTCCTATAAATAGAAGCTCATTCCTTCATTATTTTTTACTTAATTCATTGAAACTCTAGAGAGAGAAATTATAGAGAGAAGCTATGAGAGAAAATTATAGAAAGAAGAAGAGTATTCTTCTGCTACTTCACTAATTCTATATTAGGTTCTTTTTACGGTAAAGGGTGTTATTCTTTCTTCTTGAAGAGAACTTACATTATTCCATTCACTATTATTACATTGGAATAACTTTGTAAAAAGTGGCATACCCTATACATAACTTTATACTGGCATACCCTATACTTGGTGAAATCCTTATGTTATTCCATTGCTTATTATTACATTGGAATAACTTTGATATCTGTGATTTACCCTATACTTGGTGACATTCTTCTATTATTACATTGGAACATCACATGCATGTGTGTTTTACAGGACTGGTTTAAAATCTTTATTATTCTGTTGGAACATCCATGCCTCGTGTGTTTTACAGGACACGGGTAAAATCTTTATCATTCTCGCCGAATATCCTCCGTATGCATGCTATATCTGTAGGACTGGTTCCATCATTTATTATTCGTATTTATTATTACATTTGGAACATCCAGCCGATTGTGAATTTCACGACACGGTTCCATATTTATTATTCCGCATTTATTATTACATTGGGAATAACTTTATGCATGCGGTCTCTATCGCGCATGCATGGTGAATCCTTTTGTTATTCTATTCTTTATTATTCTGTTAGAATAACCTGTCTATGTGGATTGCCACATGCATGGTGAATGATCCTTTGTATTCATTCCTTATTAAATTGTGAAAATAATCTGTCTAAAGTGGATTACCACATGGCGGTGGAAATCCATTTGCAGTTTCATATATTCTTTATTATACTGTTGGTTATTGGTTTTACAGTTGTATGTTTTTGACCTATAGTGAAAAGATGATATGTGGCTGACTATCTTTGGCTTACGTGCAAAGATGATCTGTTGTTTGATAGCTTTGACCCATAGTGCGAAGATGGACAGGTGTATGACATGATCATGACCACTAGTGATACTAATGAATATCCTTGGCCGTAGTGCATGGATAATTCAATGATGTGATTGGCAGGATCATGACCATTAGTTAATAGTTGAATGTCTTTGGCCGTAGTGCACTGACAGGCAATTGATTGGTATGATCATGACCATTGGTTTTATAGTTGAATATCTTTGGCCCGTAGTGCAAAGATAGACAACTGAATGGTATGATCATTGTTAATACATTTGAATATCTTTAGCCTTTGGGGTAAGGATATTGAGTAAACGTTCTATTAAGCCTTTGTGGCAAGAAGGAACTGTTAATTCACATTATTATAAATATGAATTGTGAATTTAACTAATATCTTTAGTGGTTCAGGTGAAGACAAGTGTTGAAAGTTCTATTTGTCTTAAGTATAACAAAGAACTGTTGATGAGTATTACAGAAATAAATATCAACGATGGACTTTAAAATCATAGAAGATAATATATTTTATTCTCTACTTGACTCTTCTAATGGATTGCTTGTTCCGCTGCAGTTAAACTTGATATTTGTTATATTGTATCAGTTTAACACTGTTGAAGGCTAACGATAATTTATTCTTCATTATCTTAGTCATAATATTTCTTCTTTTGGGCTAGTTGAGCTCACCCTTTCTTTTTTGTTCTCTGAGGAGAAATGAGAACATAGCTGGGACGAGTCGGGGAACGAAGTAATGGTCCAGAGGATAGCATTAGTAGTCCTCACTATTCTGTGAAATAGTGTGATAATAGTTGTAATGAGGACTCATTTTGAGTTTGTATAAAATCTAGTAGACAATATTTGTATTCAAACTCACAGTTTATGTCGTATTGTACACGATAGTTATGTTAGTAAGTTGTATTTGAATTTATGTACCATGTAAGTGGCGACCCAAGATGGGTGACGTATACCTAATTTTGGGGCGCCACGGTTGGTATCGAGCTTAGGGATATGATCCACGGCTAAGATGTGAGATAAGAACTAGGAGGGGGAGAGGCGGAAATTCCTTCGCTAGTATGACCTACCTAAGTTTATTTGGTATTTAATTGGTCGGTCGTGAGTATAGGGATAATATTTGATATATTAATTAACCCTTGTGTTGTGGCGGTGTTTGGAAATGGCGGTGAAAATATTCACAATGGAGTGAATGTGACCGTTGTGACACCTTTAATCACTAATCGAGTTAATGCAAAGTGTCGCGAGAACAAATTAGAGATATCCACGTAGTAAATGAAGAACTAATTGTTGCACCAGAGCTAGTTGCAGGTAGCGGTGAAAGTGAGGAAGAAGAGGAAGAAGAGGAACACGAGGAGAATTGGTTAGAAGAAATTTATGATCAAAACTTAGAATTACAAAATCGTGTTCGTGAGCTAGAAGAACAGGTTGAAGAGCGGCAAGCGGTCGTGGAACAAAGGGATACAACAATTCAAAATTGGGTTACCCGATATGTGATGCTCGAACAAAATCACGCTTTGGCGGCGGTGTAAGATATTAAAGTTGGAATCGAGAATTTAAAAATCAAAGATCGGTGAAAGAAGAAACAAGCTGAACGAAGGAGAATAGGCGATGCATGGGTAAAAGTCGCACACAACGCGTTGATAGTGTAGAAAAAAGGCGTCCGATCCAATAAAGCCAAAATAGATGAAATGGACTTTGCTTTTGAAAGAAATTGGGAGAACCCAACATCGAATTTTAATTACCACATGCATAGCGGTCAACCCGAATTCGATATGGATCGGAGAATAATGATTCAAATCATGGATCAGAATGTGAAGAAGCACTTAAGGGTGGAATGTACCTATAGTAAAGTCAAACTTCATTAATTTAAGCGAGGCGTTTGTCGAGAAACCGAACGAAGTTATTACGGGTAAATTAATTATTGCGAAGTCTATACTTTATTCAATACAAGTTCTACCCACTCTTTTATTCTACCTAGTTGTGTTCAATGTTTAAATTTGACTCCGAAAAAAAATTAGACTTTGATTTATCTATTGAAACTTCGTTGGGAGAAACCTTCGTTACCTCCACTGTTTATTAATCTTGTTGTTTCAAATAAACACTTTCACGATCTTATATCTTTAAAAATTCTTGCCTTTGAGGTAATTTTGAAAACGATTGATTAACTACTTATTATTCTTTTTGTAAGGTTGTTAGCTTTCATATTCCTAACCAACTCATGTTATCTGAATTCAAAGTAACCAAACCCTAAAGTTAATCATTGTTATATCAAGCCATAAGTAAAGAGCCCCGATCCTTTCGTTGTTGACTTCCTTGTGTGGAATGCACCGAAGTCGGACTTTCTGTAGGCGACATCGTGAATGAAGATGGCAAGTTTATAGGTATCATTGTGAGGGCTATCTAGGTTAAGGGATAGAAGTCACAGTTAGTATCAATGTAACGTACTATCCAAGTCTTGGATAAGAGTAGCGATTTTGAATGATATTTCTATCATTAATAAATTTCTTGACGTATTCTTGAAGATTTCTAGCCTACCCTAGAGCGTGAAATCGAATTTTGTATTGACCCAAAGACAAAAACTCATTTCTTAAACCCTCAAATATTTCTTCAATTAAAATGAGCAGGTTTACGTGGTTTATGATGAAAGTCATAATAAAAGCATTGGAATAATGAAAATCATGGGTATATGAAGTATTAGTAATTTTTATGATGAGTTATGTTGGTTAGTATGTGAAAACATGAAAGTTTCTTAGAAATCACAAAGAGTTGAAAATCGATTTTGGTGAAAAACGTAACATGAAATTCAATTGACTATATCTCTTATTATATTTTAAATTTTTGAATGTGGTCAAGTCCTAGAGTTAGATCTACGAGTTACCTAACTAATCCAAGTGGAATTACTGGAAAAGGTGTTGTAGATTTTTGTGTGGACTGATTTTAGCAAAGGAGGCCAAAGCTGTAAATTTCGAAAATGTTACTGCCCAGAAACTTTAAGGGGCTGTTTCGGTGACTTAAATTATGAGAAAAATTCTGGCCTTTTGGGACATGAAGGTATATGGTATAAAGTATCTCCTGTCCAAAAATGAGCTCATTCTGACTTAAAATGAGCAAGTTATGACTATTTCAATATTTAGGTTTTTCCGACGAAAAACGCTATAACCGGAGTTCTATAACTCCGATGACCATGAAATTTAAACTGGAAGCTCACGTTAACATGTGTAAGGTCCTGCCAAGATTTGGGAATTTTTGGAGTTAAACTTGAGGTAGCTAATTTCTTAAGGAATTAAGTGGAAATTGATTTTTAAAAATAGTAAATGAATTTTAAAAATTCGAGAAAAATATATTTTCATTATGGGACTATATTATGCTAAATCCCAGAAAAGAAATATTTTTGGGGCTGATTTGGTATTTTTCATGAAAATAGTTTAATTACTGAACATATGAGTTAAATATGTTATGTGAAGTAACAAAGTTGAAAATAGGATTTTATGGCTAGAGAATCCTATATAGAGTATATGCATATTTTTTTGATGAGGATTTGATAATTGGTGATGATATTTTATGAGTATGGCATTTTGAATGATTAAATGCATTATATGGTAAAAGCGTAAACAATTGAGATAAATTATTTATAAATTTAAGAAGTGATTAAAATATTATTATAATATTAATGTTATTAGATTATGAGATTATTAAGTGATTGATAACATGGGGATATTCTTGAATCACGGATAAATTATATTATAAATGTTTAATATTTATCCTTTATCTCATTTGATTGATTCTTTATATCATTATCCTCATGCTTATATTATGTTGAAAGTCATCGTGGCTTCAGTGCATAGATGGAATTGGTATGATTATGACGAGGATTGTTAGGGTATAATCATAATAGTAATTGAAAACACAATTATCTTTGGTAGTAGTGCATGGATAATTTGTGGTCGTGATACTTAATGAATACACGATTATCTTTGGTAGTAGTGCATGGATAATTTGTGGTCGTGATACTAATGAATACACGATTATCTTTGGTAGTAGTGCATGGATAATTTGTGGTCGTGATACTAATGAATACACAATTATCTTTGGTAGTAGTGCTTGGATAATTTGTGGTCGTGATCTTAATGAATACACAATTATCTTTGGTAGTAGTAGTGCATGGATAATTTGTGCTTTCGTGATCTTAATGAATATCCTTGGCACGTAGTGCGGGGATGATTCGATGATATGGATTAATTATTAAACTGAGTCTCAGCAATAAAATATTAATTCATGGATGTGGTAAAAGTCATCTTTGGTAGTAGTGCATTGATAGACTTGGAATACGATTATGACCAAGGATTTTTCGGTATAATCATGATCAGATTGAAAACACGAATATCCTTGGCCAGTAGTGCATGGATAATTCGTGGTCGTGATACTATTAAGCTGAGTCTCAGCATTATTGGTTTTACAGTTGTATATCTTTAGCCTGTAGTGCAAAGATGAATTGTTAATGAATATCTTTGGCGGATTGCGAAGATGAATTTAATATTTTTAACGATAAAGGTATTCAAGGTATCCTCACCTCTTATCATACCAGGTACGTACCCTAATTTCGAGGGCGAAATTCCATAAGGAGGGGAGATTGTGAGACCCCAGATTTTATCAATAAAGATTTAAATTTTATCGAAATAATTTTTAATATTATGGTGTGAATTTGAGATAATATTATAGTTGTGGGTAGTATTTATAAATTTTGCAAAGTATGCAAGTGGTTATATTATATTTGATTGCTCGGAAATATTCGGTTTAGCGGGGAATATTAAATACAACTACTCAATCATTGGTGGACACCATTAATGTAATTATCGGATTGAAAAGCGACAAAAATATTTTATTGAAATAACGGCGGAAGTTTTACTGGTTGATCTTTGTTGAACTACTCGGTAGTAAAAGTAAAAGAATGTCGTGTGGTTGCATAGTAGCACTACGGTATTGATTATTGATGCTTATGTGAGAAGTCACTCGGTTTGATTCCATTATTATCGATTAATAATATGAATTATTATAGCGATAATGACGTTTTGTTTTATTCAGTATTATTAACGTAATAAAATAGAAACATCTTTTATATAAAATAGAATACTTTATTAAAGTTATTCTATAAATAGAATATATTATATTTTATTATGCATAGTGTTGCATAGTGTTTTGCATAGTATTGCATAGTGTTTGCATAGTAAAATGTTTTTATATAAATAGAATATATTATATTTTATTTAAAAGATTTTTCTTTAAATATGGACCGTCAGATTAAAGTAAATCAATACGGACCGTTCATGGATTAGTTCTTATGCATTCCATTTTCCTATAAATAAGCTCATTCCTTCATTATTTTCTTACGAATTCATTGAAACTCTAGAGAGAAATTATAGAGAGAAGCTATAGAGAGAAAATTATAGAAAGAAGAAGAGTATTACGCTACTTCACTAATTCTATATTAGGTTCTTTTACGGTAAGGGGTGTTATTCTTTCTTCTTGAAGAGAACACATTATTCCATTCACTATTATTACATTGGAATAACTTTGTAAAAGTGGCATACCCTATACATAACTTTTTGATATCGCAGATACCCTATACTTGGTGAAATCCTTTATGTTATTCCATTGCTTATTATTACATTGGAATAACTTTGTATATGGTTTACCCTATACTTGGTGACATTCTTCTATTATTACATTGGAACATCACATGCATGTGTTTTTTACAGGACACTGGTTCGTTCTTTATTATTCTGTTGGAACATCCATGCATGTGTTTTACAGGACTGGTTAAAATCTTTATCATTTCTCGCCGGAATATCACATGCATCTTTATCTGTGGGACCTGGTTCCATCATTTATTATTACTGCATTTATTATTACATTTGGAACATCACCGCTTGATTGTGAATTTCACGACGACCTGGTTCCATATTTATTATTCCGCATTTATTATTCTGTTGGGAATAACCTGTCTGTGCGGTCTCTATCGCATGCATGGTGAATCCTTTTGTTATTCTATTCTTTATTATTACATTAGAATAACTCGCCTACATGTGGATTGCCACATGCATGGTGAATGATCCTTTGTATTCATTCCTTATTAAATTGTGAAAATAATCTGTCTAAAGTGGATTACCACATGGCGGTGGAAATCCATTTGCAGTTTCATATATTCTTTATTATACTGTTGGTTATTGGTTTTACAGTTGTATGTTTTTGACCTATAGTGAAAAGATGATATGTGGTGACTATCTTTGGCTTACGTGCAAAGATGATACATTGTTTGATAGCTTTGACCCATAGTGCGAAGATGGACGGTGTATGACATGATCATGACCACTAGTGATACTAATGAATATCCTTGGGTAGTAGTGCATGGATAATTTAATGATGTGATTGGCGGGATCATGACCATTAGTTAATAGTTGAATGTCTTTGGCAGTAGTGCTGCGACGAGGCGATTGATTGGTATGATCATGACCATTGGTTTTATAGTTGAATATCTTTGGCCCGTAGTACAAAGATAGACAACTGAATGGTATGATCATTGTTAATACATTTGAATATCTTTAGCCTTTGGGGTAAGGATATTGAGTAAACGTTCTATTAAGCCTTTGTGGTAAGAAAAGGCTGTTAATTCACATTATTATAAATATGAATTGTGAATTTAACTAATATCTTTAGTGGTTCGGTGAAGACAAGTGTTGAAAGTTCTATTTGTCTTAAGTATAACAAAGAACTGTTGATGAGTATTACAGAAATAAATATCAACGATGGACTTTAAAATCATAGAAGATAATATATTTTATTCTCTACTTGACTCTTCTAATGGATTGCTTGTTCATTGCAGTTAAACTTGATATTTGTTATATTGTATCGGTTTAACATCTTTGTTGAAGGCTAACGATAATTTATTCTTCATTATCTTAGTCATAATATTTCTCATTGGGCTAATTGAGCTCACCCTTTCTTTCACCGTTTTCTTCGTGAAATGAGAACATAGGCCGGAGACGAGTCGGGAGCGAAGTAATGGTCGAGAGGATAGCATTAGTAGTCCTCACTATTCGTGAAATAGTGTGATAATAGTTGTAATGAGGACTCATTTTGAGTTTGTATAAAATCTAGTAGACAATATTTGTATTCAAACTCACAGGTTTACGTCGTATTTCGATAGTTATGTTAGTAAGTTGTATTTGAATTTATGTACCATGTAAGTGGCGACCCAAGATGGGTGACGTATACCTAATTTTGGGGGCGTCCTACGATAGTGAATAGTGTCGTATATGTTAGTAAGTAACTCGACGACACAAAAAGTTCCAAATTTGATAAAAAGTTCAGACGAAAAGATTGGAATCTTGGATATGTATAACACCACTCAAAGTACTAAAATACTCACAAAAACGCTCGTAGAGAAAGAGAGAAAACGGTGTGATTTTAATTCTAACTAAGCACCTATTTATAGGGAAAATGCTTGAAACGCCATAGCAGACTAGCTTTGTTACACGATGGCTTTTCCTGCTACTATTCAAGCCTACCACATTTGAATAAAAATTCATGGCGACCAAAGTGGGGCCCACCCATGTTTTAATAAAATCATTTTATTTTCCGAAGCTTCAACAATTCCAATAATAGCCCTTTTATCGGAAAAATAATATTATTCCAAAGAAAATTTAATACAATTAGAAGAAATTTTTCCAAATTCGATAAAAAATGGAAATCCACAAACGGATGATTTTTAATACCTCTATTCCACAAAATACCGATAAAACACCTGACATTAATTCTTCAATTATAACCACAATAAAATAAACAAATCCATCATTTATATCCACATGAAATAAATATTACCTTATCATATAAATCAATAATTAATTATTCATAAATCGTAATCACAATTATGACAAAAATATTGAATAAGGATTTCTCCCTTCTTGGCATAATTAAAATTGAGCAGAATTAGTGACCAAACCTCTCATGGCATAACTTTCTAAACATCGCCAATAATGCTATCTAATAATATTATTCCAAATAATATGAATTATTGATCCGATAATGGAGATGATGTGCGGTGACAATTATTGAGCAACAATAATATAAAATATCAATGCGCAATTATTGAATCAATAAAATAAAATATTAATTATTATGCAAAACCGTGGTGTCTTATGCAACAACCACACGACTTCGTATTTTAACCACCGGGTATTCCAACAGTGTTAACGGTAACAACTATGTAGTTATTGTAAAAACTCAAATTTGTCATTTTCTTCATCCAACTGTTATCCGTTATGGGGCCCACAAATGGCTGCGCCGTCCTACGAATATTCCACGACAGAAAGAATATTCCACGACCAAACGAATATTCCCCGACAAATGAATATTTTATAACTACTTGCTTATTTTGAAATTTTTTCACATTTCACCCATAACCAAAGTATTATATCAAATTAATACCTTATTATTCACAATAATAAATAGAGAAAATTTGATTTTATTTATAATAAGTTGGGGTCTTACAACCTCCCCTCCGTATGAAATTTTGTCCTCGAAATTGACGTACGTACCTGGTGTTTCGAAAAGGTGAGGATACCTCGCTTTCATTTCTGATTCTAACTCCCAGGTCATTTCTTCAATAGCATGGTTTCTCCATAAAATCTTAACTTGTGGTATAACCTTCGTGCGTAGGACATGCTCTTTCCTATCTAAGATCTTAACAGGTATCTCCTCGTAAGTTAAATCTTCGGCTATCTCATCTGGTTCTAACTCAATAATGTGGTTTGGGTCTTTAACATATTTATGAAGCATAGATATATGAAAAATATTATGAACACGAGACATACTTGGAGGTAATGTGAGTCTATAGGTCACATTTCCTATTCGGTCAAGAATTTCAAATGGTCCAACAAATCGTGGATTGAGCTTTCCTCTCTTCCCAAATCTTGTAACTCCCTTCCATGGTGCAACACGTAACAATACATGATCCCCAATATTAAATTCCACGTCCTTCCGATGAAGATTCACATAACTCTTTTGTCGATCATGTGCCGTTTGTATACGTTATCGAATCGTTTGGATCTTCTCTGTAGTCATTCGTACCAACTCTAGTCCCAACAATGTTGCTTCTCCCACCTCATCCCAACATACTGGAGAGCGACACTTTCGTCCATACAATACTTCAAATGGAGCCACACCTATATACTTGCACGATAAGCTGTTGTTGTTGTGAGGAGAATTCCACCAATGGTAGGTACTTATCCTAACTCCTTTGAAATCTAGGACACAAAGTCTTAATAGATCTTCAAGAGTTTGAATAGTCCTCTCTGATTGCCCGTCCGTTTGAGGATGGTATGCCAAACTTAATCGTAAATCTGTGCCCATAGCTTTCTGCAAGCTAACCCAAAATCGTGAAGTGAATCTTGGGTCACGATCCGAAACTATGGATACTGGCATGTCATACAATCTTACAATCTCATTTACGTACATACTAGCAAGACGTTCAAGGGAATAAGTCTCACGTATAGGCAAGAAATGGGCAGACTTGGTTAATTTATCAACAATAACCCAAATCGCATCTATGCCTTGAGAAACCATGGGAAGACCCGTAACGAAATCCATAGTAATGTGTTCCCACTTCCATTTCGGAATCTCAAGTGGTTGTAATGGACCCTTTGACATTTGACGCTCCGCCTTTACACATTGACAAGTTAGCACACACTTATATGTAGCACACACGGTTTATCACTTAAATATCACATGAATATTTATTACACACTTATATGTAGTATATATATAGTAAATAACATATATACGATATATTTTTGATAGTTTTATGCTTTTGAAAATATTTTGCCCAACTTTGTTTTTAGAAAAAATAGGGTATCCTTGCCTTGAATAATATATGAATTAATTTATTTAACACTTGACATAATTTATCAAGGTCAATAACAAATTAATTCAAGTAAAAACAGAAAGTAATAAAATAAATAAATAATTAAATATTAAGAATGATACTAGATAAAGCACAAACTATTAAGAATATTCCACTTTTCAAGGGTTTTCACAATTTAATAATAAGGTTATGGAAACAAACAATAAATTTGTACTATAAATGGAGAAATATGAAAGAATACGATATCCATTGATGAGTACAAAAGAAATGATATCTCATAAGAGTATAAAATAATATAAGAAACTGCAAATGAATTTTCACCCGTCATGCAGTAATCCGCGTAAACAGATCATTTCCACAATTTAATAAAGAATGAATACGAATGGTTATTTACTAAACATGCGGTAATCCGCGTAGACAGGTTATTTCCACAGATTAATAAGGAATAAAATGATAACCCTTATGAGTATGAAGAAAATAACATCATTTACCTTAGTTAGGACTGGAATAATGGAGATTATCTTGAGGAAATCTTGCACTAAACTCAAAGTATACTCACAAGAACTCTCTCTTTCTAACTTTTGATTATAACTTGGTTTTGTAAATGGGTGAATAACTAATGAACTTAGCTCTTTATTTATAGAAAAATATAGTTTCGATAATTGCACGTTAGGGGCTCGAATTATTACAATTTGGTACCTAGGTTAATTACACTTTAGTACCTCATTAATTGCGCCTTAGTCCTCTCATGACATCATCATGATGACATCATCTTTGTGTTTCTTTAAGGATGATGTCATGCTTGCATCATATCTTCTTTGATTGGTTGATTCAAGTTCAGATGGATTGGTCGACTTATTACACTTTAGTACCCCTAAAGTTTTCCAAGTTCGCATTTTTCCCCCTTAACTTTTGTAATTCACTTATCTTTAATCAACAAAATCTTTAATCTTTTCAATAATTATTCACCATTTATATTATAGATTTTAATATTGACAACCAGATCGTTCCTAGGAAAGAGGGGGCTTTTCAATGAGGATTTCACCTTAGCGCAATTAGATAACCTAACCCCTTTCCTCGACAGAACTTTCTTGACATTGTCAATAATGCTTATCTAATAATATCATATCAATAATATTAGTTACTGTGTCGTGACAATTATTGATTTAATAATATAAAATATTATGTAGATGCTACTGTAACAATTATTGAATATATAATATGAGATACTATGCAACAACTATTGTGACAGTTATTGAATATTGAGTGACTTCTTACATAAACATCAATAATCGAAGCTACTGTGTATCAACGCGTATTACTGTACTTTTATCACCAGTTATTTCAACAGTTTAATGGTAAAAAAAATTTCGTTATTTTTATAAAAAGGTTGTTTCTGTCGCTTTCTATATCCAACAGTTATTCCATTGTAGGGTCCACCAATGATTGCGCCATCGTACGAATATTTCCCGACCAAACGAATATTTTATGACAACTTGCTTACTTTGTAAAATTTACACATATCACCCATAACTATAGCATTTATTAAATTATCACCTTACTATTTAGAATAATATTTAGAGAAAATTAAATCTTTATTCATAAAAATTTGTGGTCTTACAATAGTAGCAAAGTAATGGCAAAATTAGGAATATCATGTCGTCCTAAAATAAAAATGTATATCATTTAGATCTTCTCCATTACACCTTCTATCCAATACATCATGTATTTGATCTTTAATAATTTTGTTAATAATGATCAACATATGTCAATATAAGTAGTTGATCATATTAAGATCAATCTTATTAAAAATTAAAATCACTGAAAATATATTCACTCTTAAAAGTACTTGATTTTAGGGATTGATTGGTTAACTATTCATCATGCCAAAATTGATTATTTTCGTAAGGTTGTTAGTTTTCATATTCCTAACCAACCTGTTATGCGAATTCAAGCAACCAAACCACTAAAGTCAATCACTGTTATATCAAGCCATAAAGCTATTCGTTTATTGAAAAACGGATGTCAAGCTTTCTTAGCCCATGTCACGGACTTGAACAAAAAACACGTAAGATTTGAATAATATTTCTGTTGTTAGTGAATTTCCTGACGTATTTTCTGGAGAACTTCCCGGTCTACCCCAGAACGTGAAGTTGAATTCTTTATTGACCTTGAACCTGGTACAAAGTCCATTTCTAAAACCCCATATCAAATGGCTCCTATTGAACTTCAGGAGGTAAAGATCCAACTACAGGAGTTGTTGGACATCGGTTTCATTCATCCTAGTACATCTCCTTGGGGTGCTCCTGTGTTATTCATAAAGAAGAAAGATGGGAATATGCAACTTTGTATTGACTACCGAGAATTGAACCATGTCACCATCAATAATAGGTATCCGCTACCTCGCATTGATGACTTGTTCGACCAGTTGCAAGGAGCACAATTCTTTTCAAAGTTCTATCTTCATTCTGGATATCATCAGCTGAAGATTAAAACTGAGGATATTCCAAAGACTGCCTTCAGAAATCGGTACGGGCATTATGAATTCTTAGTAATGTCCTTTGGATTGACGAATGCTCCTGTTGCTTTCATGGATATGATGAACCGTGTGTTCAAAAGCCGCAAAGATCATGAGCGCCATTTGAAGCTGGTACTTCAAAGGCTTCGTGATAACAAGCTATATGCCAAGCTGAAGAAATGCGAGTTCTGGTTTGAGGAAGTAGCATTCCTTGGGCACGTGGTGTCAAAACATGGAGTATCTGTTGACCTGGCGAAGATTGAAGCCATAGAAAGTTGGGAGCAACCGAAGTCTGTGACCGAAGATTCGTGGAAGGATTTTCTAGAATCGCTACTCCGTTAACTCAGCTAACTCGAAAAGATACAAAATTCGTATGGAGCGAAGAATGCGAGAAGAGTTTCCAAGAGCTCAAGAGGAGACTCATTTCGGCACCTGTTCTGATAATACCATCTGGTTCGGATGGATTTTTTATCTAGAGCGATGCTTCATGCAAAGGGTTAGGATGTGTTCTCATGCAACATGGGAATGTTATAGCCTATGCTTCGCGACAACTCAAAGAATATGAGAGGAATTATCCTACTCATGATCTAGAGTTGGCAGCAGTCGTTTTTGCATTGAAGATCTGGAGACACTACCTGTATGGGGAGAAAATGGAGATTTATACGGATCATAAAAGCCTCAAATATTTCTTCACCCAAAAGGAACTCAACATGCGGCAATGACGTTAGCTAGAGTTGCTGAAAAATTACGACCATACCATCCAATATCATCCTGGAAAAACAAATGTGGTAGTTAACGCATTGAGTAGAAGATCATATGCGGGTACGAGTGCATTGTTGTTAACACAAAGGCCCATTTTGTATGACTTGCAAAGGATGGAGATAGAGGTAAAGGCTCTAAGTACCTACGTGATGATATCAAACATAGAACCGACTTTAATCGATAAAGTTAAAGCTGCTCAAGCTACGGACATGGAGCTGATGCGTATGAAGAAGAAAGTGCAAGATGGTGTTGTTCCAGAAGCAAGAATCGATGAAGAAGGAATACTTCGAGTCAAATCCAGACTTTGTGTTCCTAACGATTCTGACTTAAAGCATAGAATCATGATGGAGGCACACAACACACCATTTTCAATCCATCATGGGAGTACCAAAATGTATCATGATCTTCGACATACATTTTGGTGGAGCAATATAAAGAGAGAGATCGTGGAGTTTATCTCGAGGTGTTTAACTTGTCAACGTGTAAAGGCAGAGCATTAAGTGCCAAAGGGTCTATTGCAACCACTTGAGATTAAGAAATGGATGTGGGAACACATTACTATGGATTTCGTTACGGGTCTTCCCAAGGTTTCTAAAGGCATAGATGCGATTTGGGTCATTGTTGATAGATTAACCAAGTTTGCTCATTTCTTGCCTATACGAGAGACTTATTCCTTTGAACATCTTGCTCGTATATACGTGAATGAGATTGTGAGATTGAATGGCATGCCAGTATTCATACTTTCAAATCGTGACCCAAGATTCACTTCACGATTTTGGGTTAGCTTGCAGAAAGCTATGGGCACAGATTTACAATTCAGTTCAACATACCATCCTCAAATGGACGAACAATTAGAGAGGACTATTCAAACTCTTGAAGATCTATTAAGAATCTATGTCCTAGATTTCAAAGGGAGTTGAGATAAGTATTTACCATTGGTGGAATTCTCCTACAACAACAGTTATCAGGCAAGTATAGGTGTGGCTCCATTTGAAGCATTGTATGGACGAAAGTGTCATTCTCCAGTATGCTGGGACGAGGTGGGTGAAGCAACATTTTTGGGACAAGAATTGGTACGCATAACTATAGAGAAGATCCAAATGATCCGACAACGTATATAAACGGCACATGATCGATAAAAGAGTTATGCGGATCTTCATCGAAAGGATGTAGAATTTAATATTGGGGATCATATATTGTTACGTATTGCTCCATGGAAGGGAGTTTTAAGATTTGGGAAGAGAGGAAAGCTCAATCCAAGATTTGTTGGTCCATTTGAAATTCTTGGCCGAATAGGAAATGTGGCCTATAGACTCGCATTACCTCCAAGCATGTCTCGTGTTCATAATGATTTTTACATATCTATGCTTCGTAAATATGTGAAAGACCCGAACCAAATTATTGATTTAGAACCAGACGAGATAGCTGAAGATTTAACGTACGAGGAGGTACCTGTTAAGATCTTGGATATGAAAGAGCATGTCCTACGCACCAAGGTTATACCACAAGTTAAGGTTTTATGGAGAAACTATGCTATTGAAGAAATGATCTGGGAGTTAGAATAAGAAATGAAAGAGAGGTATCCTCACCTTTTCGAAACACCAGGTACGTACGTCAATTTCGAGGACGAAATTTCATAGGGAGGGGAGGTTGTAAGACCCCAACTTTTTAATGAATAAAATCAAATTTCCTCTAATTATTATTGTGAATAATATGATTTTAATTTGATATAATGCTTTGGTTATGGGTGAAATGTGCAAATTTTGCAAAATAAGCAAGTGGTTATAAAATATTCATTGTTGTCGGGGGGATATACGTTTGGTCGTGGAATATTCGTACGACGACGTAGCCATTTGTGGGCCCCATAACGGAAAATGATCGGATGAAGAAAGCGACAAGTTTGAGTTTTTATAAATAACGACGTAGTTGTTACTGTTAACACTGTTAGAATACCCGTCGGTTAAAATACAGTAATACGCGTGGTTGCACAGTAGCACACGGTATTGCACAGTATTGTTGAACTTGGATAAACCAAAGTATGAATCTCTAATCTTTGATCTTTTATCTCACTAGATTCGTTTTCTTTAAGATATTTTTCATCATCCTCAGTCCTAAATGATGATATTACTGAATATCCTTGGCTTGTAGTGCAAAGATGAATGATTAACTGATGAATATCTTTGGCCCGTAGTGCAAAGATGAACAGGTGTTGAGATGAACATGACCAACTGGTAATACAAAAGAATATCTTTGGCCTGTAGTGCAAAGATGAATATTTGATTCAAGATGTAAATTGATTGATGTTACAGGGATAAAATATTCATGATGGACTTTTAAATCTAATTAGAAGATAGTAGAATTCATTCTCTACTTGACTCTTCTAATGGATTGTTATTTCCGCTGTAGTTGTTGATCTAGAACTTGTTGTCTATTATATTCTATCAGATTTTTCCCTGTTAAAGACTAATGATAATTTGTTGTATATTATCTTAGTCATAATATTCTTTATTGGGCTAATTGAGCTCACCCTTTTCCTTTTTGTTCCATTTTTCTTCTCGGGAGGTGAGAATTTAGTAGGAACTAGCCGAGGTATAGAGTGTTGATTCTAGAAAGTCGTTTTAGCAGTCCTCACTATTTTTGTAAAATACTGTATCAATAATTTTAATGAGGACTCCTTTTGAGTTTGTATACTGTCTATTAGATAATATTTGTATTCAAACTCACACTATATGTATTGTCGTATTTTGTACGACAATTGTATTAATGAAGTTATATTTATTTTTGTACCATGTATTTGGCGACTCAGAATGGGTGATGTATACCTATTTTGGGGGCGTCACAGTACTATACTGTAATAATTCGAGCCCCAAAACGTGCAATTATCAAAACTATGTTTTCCTATAAATAGAAGCTCATTCTTCTTTCATTCTCACCAATTCACTAAGACTCACAATAGCAATTATAGAGAGAGAAGCTATAGAGAGAAAAAAGAAGAGTATTCTACTACTTCACTATTCCAGTATCATGTCTTCTTCTTGTAATTTTGTAATTAAGCACACCTAGAGGGGGGTGAATAGGTGTAAATACTCAGAAGTGATTTCCAGTGACCAATTTTTAAAGTATACTATAACAGGCTATAATCGAACGTTCTAACCCTGTCCGTATTAGTTATGTTCTTAGACAGTTATAAACGGACAGCTAATACCTGTCCGTTTTAGTATAAAACTTTTCCAACTAAAAACAGAATCGGCAGAATATAAAGCTTAAAAATAGAAGCACAAGAAAAGTAAATCACACCGAGATTTTTTACGTGGTTCAGCCCCTATCCTCTAGTCTAGTAGCCTAATCCACGTCTAATCCCAACTAGGATTGGAGACTCACTTTATTAAAATAATACTCAGCAATTACAAAGTAAATAACTCCATGTTACAACGACGATCGATTGGACACCTCTGCCCCCTTTGCACCTCTGCAACACCTCTCACCTCTGAGACTTTGAAAGTTTCGTTGTACAGACTGAATATTACTAAAATAAAAACCCCAAGTCAACCTAGACTTTTACTATGTTTATAATAGATATAAATAAGGAATACAAGAACACTGTAAACCAAGACTAAAAGAGTGATATGATAATTTGTGTGTATCTCAGATAGTTTCCTTGAAGTTTCTGTTCTGCAGTCTTGTTCCTTTATGAAGCCGAGTACACAATATATATAAAGAAGAGAGCAACGGGTATTTCATGCAACGTACCAATTCTTCCAGCAACGGCTATTTTACTTGTGAATAGGAGATGAATAACAGCCTCAGTAGATAAGGGAAGTAGTCAAATAAAATTCAAATACTAGTTGAAAGAGACCAACTGACTGTTAACAAGTTTCCTTTAAAATATCACCTGCTGTTAGCAAGAGTCCAACAATAACTGATGTTCCAACTTTTGAATAAGACTCCTTAATTATACCAATTCCTAAAATATCTCCAAGACATGTTAAATTGGTAACTCAATCTATATATAAATAACAGGTAATATATTTGAATTAGTCACAAAAGCAAATCAGGATAGATAAACACACACACACACACACACACATATATATATATATATATATATATATATATTAGATTCCAAAAACTTTAATCACGTGACCAACATCCTGCAGAAAACTTGAGCTAGCATACAAAGTGATTAATTCATTCAATAACCCATGCAAACTAATATATATATATATATATATATATGCATAAAAATATTTGAATAACATGACCCAATTAAATTATAAGCCAATATAAAATCAATTTAGCCGATATAAACATTGTCATCATTAAAACCACAAAGTATATATACTAACATTCTCCCCCTTTTTGATGATGACAACATATATACTATACTCCCCCTAAATATATGGCTCCCCCTTAATTTAAGCATGTTTGTCAAACAGAATCTTTCAACATGGCATGTACATCAAATATTGCATATATATCAAATGACTTATGTTAAACAAGCATAACGGTAACCATGAATCATAGTCATATATTTGTTTAACTAACAGATTCAAATATCCAATAACCAATCAAAACAGAATCAACCAACATATTCAAATATCCAATTTCCAAAATATTCAAATTAGTTATCCAAAAAAAAACAGAGTTTAAACTTTCAATCCAAATATTTAAATACCAACAGAGTCCCCAAAATCTCTCCCCCTTTGACATCATCAAAAAGGAGAAATTAATTGTCTTCTTCAATCTTTTTAGACAAATCCTTGAATTTCACATCTAAGGATTCAACCTTTTCAGTAACTGTGAGTACTCTATCAGATAAGGAATTGAGTGAAGCTGAAAAATTATGCATGAGTTCAAGCATTGTGTCGAATTTGGAATTCATATCAGTAACAAGTTGAGAAAGTTCTGAATTTGGAGAAACAGGAGGAATTGGAATAGAATGAGTAGTAGGAGAATGAGAAGGAGAAATAGTAGGCCCAGTAGGATCAGGAATATTTTCTTCAATGGCCCAAGATAAAATATTGTCAGCCCCAATTTTGAGTTTTGAATTTTTAAACACTAAGTCATCAATTACTTCAGTTAATTGAAAAACTTCTTCATTCTCAAACGATATATCAAAATGGCTAAATATCTTTGTCAAAAAGCCACCATATGGAAAACATTTAGAATTAGTTTTGACATAACTTTCCATATGATTTATCATTAAAAAGAGCACAATTGAATTTTGTTTTTGATGTAAGAATGAGGATGACAATATTAAATCTTGATAAGTCATCTCGCACCTACCACCACCGGGAGAGGAATAAGATTTGCATGAATAAGCTTATGAATCACACTATTTAATGGAGTTGTTTCAAGAACTATGGGTAAAGAAACAAACTCAGATGTGGGACAATCTTTAACTATTCGCAATTGTTGCACAATGAGATATTTTCAAATTCTAATGGCCCTTTTAGAGTGAATGGGGGGAACTCACATAATATATCTCAAAACCTTTGGTTTAATTTTAATACCTCCATTCAAACAAAAATATCGATAAAACACCTCAACCTTAACTCTTTTATTTTTAACCACAATAAATATATGCAACATTTATAGCAAGGTATGTCAAACAAAACACCCAAAGAACGCAGTAGTCTATTAAAATTATTTTGTTTTTTTTCACAAAAGTTTGAATTTGATTATGTGCAACAAGATAAATTCAATGATTATAAAACTGCTTATTTTTAATCAATTTGGGATAGGTATATGTTGGGGAAATAGCAAACTAGATATACCAATTTGAGTAAAATTTTAGTAACCCCAATTGTATAAAAAGAACAGGAAGGTCGATAGCAAACTAGGTTTGCTAATATTGTATGAAAAGAACAAAGGTCGACATGTGTTTGCCACGATGGGTTTATTGACCATTAATTTCAGAAATTGATTTGTAAACTTGTTGGATCGAAAAACAATAGTCGAAGCATGAGTACTAGAAATAGAATTGGAAATGGGTATACTCACAGCAACTTGGTTTTTAACCTTAGATGTTTCTCCCGTCTTCTTCATCTTCTTTGAAGAAGTTCCCAAATCAGAGACCATCTTTAAGAAATTTTGGTGTAGGCGTCTCTCAGGCCTGGGCTCCCTGAACGAAGATGGTGCTTCATCTTAATAATCCGGCGAGTGAGAGGCGGCTTCCACCATTGTGGGTCGTTGAATTGGCTGCCGACCAGTATTGACGAGAAATCCACCCCTAGTTTTGGCCATTTTTATGGGGATTATTTAAAAAATTAAAGCAAATAGGGAGAATAACAAACTATGTGAGAGGAGAACAAAACCTAGGTTGGTGAGAGAAAAACGAGATATGAGGAACAGAGAGACAACATACGTGATAGAAGAGAAGAGGAAGGGTTTAAAAAACAAATCTCTGTTACAGATATCATAGAAAAAAGAGAGTAAATAATAACTAATAAGGAAAAAAAAATTAGAGCACTAGATACTAAAAGGGTGTATATACCTGATCAGTTTAGAATTTGGTCCAACAAGAGTGGGAGATGAAGAGTTTTTTTAAAAAAATAGAAACAGGTAAAAACTGATAAAAAATCTATTCCCGCTCAAAAACCAACATAACAAATACTAATCATACCCCCATAAACGGAAAATATCAATTTGACCCTGATGTAAATAAGATCAGAATGTTAACTCACATAAAACAAGTATAAAAAACAAATAATTTAGATAATGTGAGTTGGATTCAAAAAAATTTATAGCAGAAAGAATTTTTTTTTTAAATATAAATATATTTTTTTATTAAAACAAATTTAACTACATACAGACATTCCAAGTTCGCGTCTCAATGTGCAAAAACGCTCTTCATTTAGAGGTTTTGTAAAAATGTCAGCCAGTTGATGTTCAGTAGGGACAAATACTAATTTAATTAACCCTTTAGCAACATTATCTCTTAAAAAATGATGTCTCACTTCAATATGCTTAGTACGAGATGAAGCACAGGATTTTTTGAAATATCAATTGCACTAGTATTGTCACACATAATAGGCACATTTTCACATATCACATTAAAATCATGAAGAGTTTGAATCATACACAAGATTTGTGAACAACAACTACCTGCTGCCAAATATTCACCTTCCATAGTAGACAAGGTAACTGATGTTTGCTTTTTGTTGTGTCAAGCCACAAGGCTTTGTCCTAAAAATTCACAAGCACCGCTTGTGCTTTTTCTATCAACTTGGCACCCTGCATAATCTACATCTGAATATCCAATTAATTCAAAGCTAGGAGATACAGGATAGAATAAACCAAAATTAATTGTACCAGATAAATATTTAAATATTCTTTTTACCGCTTTAAGATGAGATTCTTTCGGTTGAGCTTGAAATCTAGCACAAAGGCATACACTATACATAATATCCGGTCTTGATGCAGTTAAATAAAGTAAACAACCAATCATACCTCGATACATTGTCACTTCAACATCTTTACCTGTAGCATCCGCAGTAAGCTTGATTGTAGTACTCATTGATGTTGACTTTGGTTTGGTATTTTCAAAACCAAATCTCTTTAATAACTCCTTTACATACTTAGATTGGTGAATGTGAATCCCTTCATTGGATTGTTTGATTTGAAGCCCCAAGAAATAGTTTAATTCGCCCATAAGGCTCATGTCAAACTCATTATGCATACATTGGGAAAACCACTCACACAAAGAGTTAGTAGTAGCTCCAAAAATTATGTCATCCACATAAATTTAAACAATTAATAAATCTTTATTTTTGGTTTTAATAAAAAGAGTAGAGTCAATCTTACCGCGATTAAAACCATTTTCTAATAAAAACTTGCTTAGTCTTTCATACCAAGCTCTTGGAGCTTGTTTTAATCCATACAAAGCCTTTTTCAATTTAAACACATGATGTGGATATTTTTCGTGTTCGAAACTGGGTGGTTACTTAACATATACTTCTTCATTTAAGTAACCATTTAAAAAAACACTTTTCACATCCATTTGATATAATTTAAATTGTCTAAAGCATGCACAGACTAATAAAATTCTTATAGCTTCCAACCTTGCAACGGGGGCAAAGGTTTCTTCATAGTCTATATCTTCCTGTTGATTATAGCATTGAGCTACCAATCTGGCTTTGTTTCTTGTTATAACACCATTTTCATCTAATTTGTTTTTGAAAATCCATTTTGTACCAATAATAGATGCATTTTTAGGAGGCTTAACAAGATCTCATACCTGACATCGTTCAAATTGGTTTAACTCTTCCTGCATGGCGATTGTCCAATTTTCATCTTAAATTACTTCCTTGGCATTTTTTGGTTCAACTTGAGAAAGAAAGGCTGAAAAAGCACAATAATTCCTTGTTTTCCTTCTTGTGTTCATCCAAGTGTTTGGATCTCCTATGATCAAGTTTGGAGGATGATTTCTCACAGTTCGAGTTGATTTAGGAAGCTTTGCAGTGGTCATTTGTTCGTTGGATTCAAACTGTGGTATGTCAAATTCTACATCACAGTGCTCATCAGATTTTTCTTCTAGCTCAGATGGGTCTGGCTGTCTATTTTTCGGTGTCTATATGTCCAAGTTTTCTATTAAACGCGTGAAGGGTCAGTCCGTTCGATTTCAAATTGATTTTTTCTTTTGATTCGGACGGCTTAAGTCATTCGATTTCAAATTGATTTTCTTCCGATTCAGACGGCTTAGGCTGTCCGAATTTAATAGTTTGGCTTCCACGACTCACATTGTTATTTCCTGCAGAATCTTCATCTTTCGATATATCATAGTTAACTTCATCAAATATTACATGCACTGACTCTTCAACCTTTGACTTGTCAAGATTATAAACCCTATATGCCTTACTATGTACTGAATAACCAAGAAAAATAGCTTCGATTGATTTTGCATCAAATTTTCCAATATTACTATTAGTATTTAAAACAAAACATTTAGCACCAAACACTCTAAAATAATTAATATTAGGAATCCTTTTGTTTAGTAACTCATATGGTGTTTTCAATAATATGGGTCTAATCAATACTCTATTTAGAATGTAATATGCAATACTTACAGCCTCTGCCCAAAATCTTTTAGGCAGTTTACTTTCTTGAAGTAATGTTCTTGCAGTTTCTTGGAGAGTATGATTTTTGCGTTCCACAACACCATTTTGTTGTGGTGTTCTTGGTGCAGAAAATTCATGTGTAACACCTATCTCACTGCAATATGGTATAAAGTCTTTTCCAAATTCCCCACCATGGTCACTCCGAATACCAATTAGCTTGAGGCTATGTTTTGTTTCAACATTCTTTATAAGCTTTTCAAATTCTGCAAAAGCTTGATCTTTAGTTTTCAAAAATAAAACCCATGTAAATCTTGAAAAATCATCAACAATAACAAAATCATAATGATTATTTTCTAAGCTAGCATATATTTCGGGTCCAAACAAATCAAGATGCAATAATTGAAGAGGTAAAGAAGTTGATACCTGATTTTTGCTTATAAAGGAATTTCTTGCTTTCTTACCTAACTGACATGCATTACAAATCCTTGTCTTTTCATATTTTAGTTTTGGAAATCCTTTGACAAGGTTCTTGGTAGCTAATTTGTTAATCAATTTCATATGCACATGTCCTAACCTTCTATGCCAAAGAATAGTTTGATCTTGAAAAGCAGTTAGACATTTACCTTCATTTTGATTTTCAAAGTTAATTGTATAAATATTACCTTCCCTCTGAGCAATTAAAGGAACATTGTGAGAAGCATGAATAATAACACATTTATCTTTTTCAAAAATTACTTTATGTCCACTATCCATTAGTTGACTTACATTAATTAAATTATATTTTAATCCTTCAACACAATGAACATTATCAATGACAACCTTACCATTTCTAATTTTACCTTTACCGACGATTTGACATGTGGTGTCATCTCCAAAGGTAACAGTTCCTCCCTTCTTAGTAGTTAGTGAAATGAATTTAATACTATCACCCGTCATGTGTCTTGAACATCCACTGTCTAACACCCATTTATGTGATGGTACTTTAGCTTTAAAACACACCTACAAAACAAAGAAGTAGCTCATCGTTTTGGTACCCAAATCTGTTTGGGTCTGGTATTGTTAGTAGCAATTAAATCTCTTTTCTTTACCCAAACTTGTTTTATTTTAATTTTATTACAGTTTTTATCAAAATGTCCTTTTAAACCATAATTTTTGCAAGTAACAAAAGGTGAGCAATAAAGAGGCTTGTTCCTTGGTTTATTATTTATTACTCTAATTTTATAAGTAGTGCTTGTAATGTTCTTAACAGGATTGTACCCAATTCCTTGTTTATCTAGACTTGACCTTTGAGCACCTAACATTATATTTAAATTCTCTTCCCCTTGAACAAATTTTGCAAGATCCTTTTTCAATGAAATTATTTCTTCCTCATTATTATTTTGCATGTTTAATATTTTTCCATCATTAAAAGCATCCATACAAGTATCTCTTATTTTTAAACTTTCTTTTAAAACATCATTTTCCTTTTTAAGATCATTAAATTCTTCATTTAATTTGTTTGCACGATTATATAGAATTGTATTATAGTTATCAAGATAATCAATTTTAGCATTTAACTTAGATACTTCACTTGAAGTGCAATCTTTAACTATTTCTTGTTTTTCCTCTATTAATGTTTCTACCTCTTTCATTAAATCATTTATCCAATTTTTTAAATGAGCATTTTTTTCTTTAATACGAATATTTTCATTCTTTAAAACTAGATAATCAGAAATAGTAATATCACCAAGTTCAGAGTTTACCTCAAATGATTCTTGATTGCATAATCCAGTGAAACACAGTTGAGCAGTTTCATCTTCTTGCTCTTCATGATTGGACTCATCATCGCTCTATGTCATTAATGCCTTTCCTTTTGAATTGTTTGCTTTGTTCTTCCTTTTTAATTGGAAACAGTCTCTCTTGAAATATCTGGGCCTTCCACATTCAAAATAGGTATCTTGGGCGTCTTTCTTGTTGTTGAATGTCTTGCCTTGAAACTTTGATTTATTCTTCTTTCTAATCAGCTCTCTCAATTTCCGGGACATCATAGCTATTTCTTCATCGCAATCTTCATCATCACCTTCTATGTAGCTTTCAACTTGAAGAGCTAAGGTCTTCCTTTTAGGTCCTTCATCTTCTTCATCATACCTTTTTAGTTGATTTTCGAATTCTTCAAGTTCTCCAAATAAAGTTAGAGTTTCCATCGTGCTGATTGTAGTTAAGTCTTGAAGAGTTGTAACTTTTGGTGCGAACCGTTTGGGCATGACTCTAAGTATCTTTCTATTTATCTCCCTTTGATCAATTTTTCGGCCGAGCATACTTAGAGAGTTCATGAGAGTGAGAAATCTAGCTTGAGCTTCTTTGATGGATTCATTCTTCTCTAACTGAAAAGTTTATATTCTTGCATTAGTAAACTTAATTTGACTTCTTTTACCTTTGTAGTTCCCTCATGGCTCATGATGATTATATCCCATATTTCTTTAGCAGTGGTGCATGCAGAAACTTTGTCAATTTCAGCTTGAATCATCCCACTAAGCAGCGTGTTCATGGCTTTGGAGTCGTAGGATACCATGTATGATTCATTTGAATCCATTTCCATGAGTCTTCGATTTTCCATCATCATGTCTTGGAATGACAGGGCCATTTTCAACAACCCACCATTTCCATGGGTCTCGTTTGAGATAAATCATCATTCTAAACTTCATAAAGTTGAAGTTTTCACTTCCGAGCAACAAAGGTGGTCGGCTTGTGGATTGACCTTCTTGAAAATTGAGGTGTGCGATAGGATCTTTCCATACGACCTGTAAAGATCAATATTAGTACAGCCTTGCTCTGATACCAAATGTAATTCTGTAATTAAGCACATCTAGAGGGGGGGGGATGAATAGGTGTAAATACTTATAAGTGATTTCCAGTGGCCAATTTTTAAAGTATACTATAACAGGCTATAATCGGACGGTCTAACCCTATCCATATTAGTTATGTTCTTAGACAGTTATAAATGGACATCTAATACCTGTCCGTTTTAGTATAAAACTTTTCCAACTAAAAACAGAATCGGCAGAATATAAAGCTTAAAAATAGAAGCACAAGAAAAGTAAATCACACCGAGATTTTTTACTTGGTTCAAATTTCATCCTCTAGTCTAGTAATTTAATCCACGTCCAATCCCAACTAGGATTGGAGACTCACTTTATTAAAATAATACTCAGTAATTACAAAGTAAATAACTCCCTGTTACAACGACGATCGATTGGACACCTCTGCCCCCTTTGCACCTCTACAACACCTCTCACCTCTGAGACTTTGAAAGCTTCATTGTACAGACTGAATATTACTAAAATAAAAACCCCAAGTCAACCTAGACTTGTACTATGTTTACAATAGATATAAATAAGGAATACAAGAACACTGTAAACCAAGACCAAAAGAGTGATATGATAATTTGTGTGTATCTCAGATAGTTTCCTTGAAGTTTTTATTCTGCAGTCTTGTTCCTTCATGAAGCCGAGTAAACAGTATATATAAAGAAGAGAGCAACGGCTATTTCATGCAACCTACCAATTCTTCCAGCAAAGGCTATTTTACTTGTGAATAGGAGATGAATAACAGCCTTAGTAGATAAGGGAAGTAGTCAAATAAAATCCAAATACTAGTTGAAAGGGACCAACTAACTGTTAACAAGTTTCCTTTAAAATAGCACATGCTGTTAGCAAGAGTCCAACAATAACTGATGTTCCAACTTTTGAATAAGACTCCTTAATTATACCAATTCCTAAAATATCTCCAAGACACGTTAAATTGGTAACTCAATCTATATATAAATAACAGGTAATATATTTGAATTAGTCACAAAAGAGATTATATCACAAAAGCAAATATAGATATATATAATATATATATATATATATATATTAGATTCCAAAAACTTTAATCACGTGACCAACATCCTGCAGAAAACTTGAGCTAGCATACAAAGTGATTAATTCATGCAATAACCCATGCAAACTAATATATATATATATATATATATAATTAATATGCATAAAAATATTTGAATAACATTACCCAATTAAATTATAAGCCAATATAAAATCAATTTAGCCCATATAAACATTGTCATCATTAAAACCACAAAGTATATATGCTAACACTTCTAAGGTAAGGGATGTTATTTATTTCTTATTCGTAAGTGATATTATTTTTATTCAATATTCGTATGAAATAATATTTTCTTCCATACTCTGTAGTATGTAAGTAATATTATTTTGTTTCGTATCCCTAATTCTACACTCATTTTGTTGAAATATTGTTTCTATACTCCGTTAAATTAGTAGAATATCCTTGAAATTTGCGCTTCATCTAGTATCGTTTCACAAGGATATTTTTCTGAATATTCTTGTTAAATTGTAAGCTTTTCATGCCGAAGTACTATTCATGGATACTATTCATTTATACAGAACTATTCATACGTACAACACTATTTATACGTACGATACTGTTCATAAATACAACACTATTCATAAAGTACTATTCACGGGGTACTATTCACGGGGTACTATTCTCGAAGTACTTTTCACGGGATACTATTCACAAGTACTATTCTCGAAGTACTATTCACGGGGTACTATTCACCCGGGGTACTATTTATGACAAAAATTAATTTCTTTCGGTCCAAATTATTTTTGATACAATATTATTCTTTAATTTTACTCCACAAAGCAGTATCATGTTGAAAATTTGGACATTATTGAATTCTGGATAAATTAAATTATAAATCTTTAAAATTTATCCTTACTCTCATTTAATTGAATTCTTATATCATTGTCATCATCCTCATGCTTATATTGTGATGAAAGTCATTTTTGGCTTACGTGCATAGATGGACAGTTGATTGGTATGATTATGACTAGAGATCATTCGGTATAATCATGACATGTAATATTACAAATGATGTAGTAAAAGTCCTCATTGGCCCGTAGTGCATTAATGGACAGTTGTTGGTATGATCATGACCATTGGTGAAAACACGAATATCCTTAGTTGTTGTGCATTGATAATTCGTGGTTGTGATACTAATGAATATCCTTAGCCCGTAGTGCATGGATGATTCGATGATGTGGATTATTTAGTGAGCTGAGTCTCAATGATAAAATTGATGATAAAATTTTTAAATCATAGAAGATAGTAGATATCATGCTCTACTTGACTCTTCTAATGGATTGCTTGTTCCGCTGCAGTTAAACATGATGTTTATTGTATTTTATCAGTTTAACACTGTTGAAGGCTAACGATAATTTATTCTGCATTATCTTAGTCATAATATTTCTTATTGGGCTAGTTGAGCTCACCCTTTTGCTTTCATTGTTCTCTTCAAGAAATGAGAACGTAGCCGGGACTAGTCGGGGAATGGAATGACGGTCCGAGATTATGAGACCCCAGATTTTATGAATAAATATTTAATTTTCTCGGAATAATTTTTTGAATATTATGGTGTGGATATGATATAATGTTATAGTTGTGGGTAGTATTTATAAATTTAGAAAAGTATGCAAGTTGTTGTATAATATTCGATTAGTCGGGGAATATTTTTTTTATCGGGGAATATCCGTACGACTCAGACAATCATTAGTGGACCCATACAACCGAATTATTATTTCGGATTGAGAAAACGATAAAAATATTTTTATGAAAATAACAATGGAAGTTTTATAATTAAAACCGTTGAACTACTAAGTAGTAAAAGTACAAGAATACGCGTGGTTGCATAAGAAGACACCAGATTGATTATTGATGCTTACGTGATAAGTCACCAATTTTGTCTTATTGGTATTATTATTGTAATAAAATGTAAAGTTTTTTATATAAAATGTAATACTTTTATAAAGTTATTCGTTTTATTAGGCTAATAGTAAAATCTTTTTATATAAAACAAAATACTTTTATAAAGTTATCATTTTATTGTATAATAATTAGAATATATTATATTTTATTACGCATAGTGTTTGCATAAGTACTCGCGATAGTATTTGCATAGTAAAATCTTTTATAAAGTTATTCATTTTATTAGATTATAAATAGAATATATTATATTTTATTTAAAAGATTTTGCTTTAAATATGGACCGTCAGATTAAAGTAAATCAATCTGGACCGTTTCATGAGTTAGTTACTATGCAAATCCATTTTTCTATAAATAAGCTCATTCCTTCATTATTTCATTTAATTCAATTGAAACTCTAGAGAGATAAACTATAGAGAGAAAGAAAAAAGTATTCTCGCTACTTCAAAGACTCATATATCCAAAGATTTCTTCTTAAGGTAGGAATATTATTTGTTATACTCGTAGGGGTATTATTTCTTTTGTATTCATGAAGAGAACTTCATTATTCCATTCTTTATCATTACATTGGAATAACTCAGATACATGAAGCTACCCTATACTTGGTGAAATTCTTCGTTATTCCATTCTTTATTATTCATTTGAATATCCTATCTTTGCGTTTTTTTACGTCGGATTCGGTTCCATTCTTTATTATTCTATTGGAATATCAAGTCTGTGCGTTTTACGTCGGACCTGGTTCCGTTATTTATTATTCTGTTAGAATATCCTGTCGGTGGGTATTACGCTTGACCTAGTTCCGTTATTTAGTATTCTGTTGGAATAACATGTCTATGCGAAGTACCGCATGCATGGTGATTTCTGTTGTTATTCCATTCTTTATTATTTTGTTGGAACATCCCCGCCGGCAAGTAATTTTTGCGACCTAGTTCCGTTATTATTATTCTATTGGAATAACCTGTCTATGCGAAGTACCGCATGCATGGTGATTTCTTTTGTTATTCCATTCTTTATTATACTCAGTTGGTTAAAATTTTGACTTCTATACTCCATGAAATTAGTGGAATATCCTTGATATTTGCGCTTCATTCAGTATCTTTTTATGGAAATATTCTTCTGAGTATTATTGAATTTTACTCTACAAGAAGTATCATGTTGACAATTTGGACGTTATTAGTTCCTGGATAAATTAATTCTTGAACTTGTTTTATTGAATTCTTATATCATTGTCATCATCCTCATGTTTATATTATGTTGAAAGTCATATGTGGCCTGTAGTGCATAGATGGACTTGGTATGATTATGACTAGGGATTATTCGGTATAATCATGACTGTAATGTTACAAATGATGTGAAAAAAGTTCTCATTGGCCCGTAGTGCATTGATGGACAGTTTTTGGTTTGATTATGACTATGGATTCTCTTCGGCCAAGGGTGCAAAGATGAATTGTTTTATGGCATGATCAGGACCGTTGATGAAAACATGATTATCTTTGGCCCGTGGTGCATGGATAATTCGTGGTCGTGATACTAAAGAATATCCTTGGCCTATAGTGCAGGGATGATTTGATGATGTGGATTATTTATTAAGCTGAGTCTCAGCGATAAAAGTGATGAAAAACCTTTTAAATCATAGAAGATAGTAGATTTTATTCTCTACTTGACTCTTCTAATAGATTGATTGTTCTGCTGCAGTTAAACTTGATGATTGTTATATTATATCAGTTTAACATTGTTGAATGCTAACGATAATTTATTCTGCGTTATTTTAGTCATAATATTTCTTACTGGGCTAGTTGAGCTCACCCTTTCTTTCACTGTTCTCTTCAGGAAATGAGAACGTAGCAGGGACTAGTCGGGGAACGGAGTGACGGTCCGGTGGATAGCATTAGTAGTCCTCACTATTCTATGAAATAGTGTGTTAATAAATGTATTGAGGACTTATTTTGAGTTTTAATACTTTGCCTGAAGACAATGTTTGTATTAAAACTCACATTTCATGTCAGATATTTAAGATTGTATTTGAATTTTGTACCATGTATTTGGCGACTCAAGATGGGTGATGTATACCTATTTTGGGGGCGTCACAGTTGGTATCAAAGCTTAGGGATATGATCCCTGGCTAGGATGTGAGAATAGAACTAGGAGGGGAGAGATGGGAATTCCTTCGCTAGTATGACCTACCTAAGTTTATTTGGTATTTAATTGGTCGGTCAGAATATATGGATAATATGTTACATGTCAATTAACCTTTGTTTTCTGGCAGTATCTGAAAATGACATCCGAGAATGTTGAGAATAGCAATAGAGCATGTAAGACCCCAACTTATTATTAATGAAATTTAATTTTCTCTATTTATTATTTTGAAATAGTAAGGGTTGATTTGATTAATGTGGATAGTTAGGGGTAAAATACATAAATATTTCAAAATAAGCAAGTGGTTATAAAATATTCATTGTTGTTTGGGAATATTTGTTTGGTCGTGGAATATCGCAGATCGTCTTGGGAATATTCGTACGAAATGACAGCCATGCATATGTGGGCCCCATAATGGAAAGCGATTGGATGAAGAAAACGCATAAATATAAGTTGTTTAAAAATAACTACAGAAGTTATTACAAATTAATCTTGTTAAAATACTCTGTGGTTAAAACACAAGAAGATTACCAGATTGCACCAATTATTGATTCTTACGTAAGAAGGCACTACTCAATAATGGTTACAATAATTCTGCTCAGAGATTTTATTTTATTGATTCAATAATTGTTGCGTTGATATTTTATATTGTCATTGTTTCAATAATTGTCATTACACAATATTTTTTCATTATCGAACCAATAATTCATATTATCCGAATAATATTATTAGATAACATTATTGGCAATGTCTAGAAAGTTCATCTAAGGAGAGGTTTGGTCACCTAATCAATGCGCCAAGAAGGAGAAATCTTTATTGGAAAGCCCCCTCTTCCAGGAACCGCTTCGGTTGTCAATATTGTGATTCGTAATATTATTTGTGAATAATTAATTATTGATTCATATGATAAAGAAAATATTGCTTTTATGTGGATATAGATGAGAAAAATTTTAATGTGACAATTGTTGAAAATTGAAATTTTATCTTTTCTCGATAAAATAATTCATTTAAATATATTATTATATTTTAATAATATAATAATGGTGATATTTTTACAACGAATGTGGGATATATGAGTATACGAGGAGGAAGAGTATTTTTGTTGCAATAAATGTTTAAAACATGTTAAACATGTCGGTGGACCCCATTTATCGATCGAAATTTGATTATAACGTAAAATCGCCTCGCTTGTGGATTTTTGGCCAATTTTTGTTTGGAATTTGGAAAAAGTTTCTTCTGTAAAGTTGTATAGAATTGAATTTCCTATAAAACTCGCGAGATTCGAATTTTCCGATAAAAGGGCTATTTATTGTGAATTATTGAAGTTCAAGTTCAAATAATTGATTTTGGAAGTTTTAATTATTTAAATTAAGAAAAACGTTTTTAATGTTTTGTCACATGGTGGCTGATGTCTTGGACCAAATTAGTGGGCGTAGGAAATTTGAAAAATAATATTATTAATTTATTAAATTTTCGCTTTGGTGTTCTAAGATTTTCCTATAAATAGGGGTCTTAGGTTAGAATTGAAAATCACAATTTAAATCAAGTTTTCTCTCTATATTATCGAGCGTATTCTTGTGAGTATTTTGAGTATACTTTGAGTATTGTTAGGCGGTGCAAGTAAGTTCCTTCAAAGACTATAAATTATTCCAAATTTAGAAGTACTTAATCTTTCGAGGTAAGGATGTTATTTTCTTCTCAAATGATATTATTTCTTCAATATCATTATTTGAAATATTGGTTGGAACTTTTATCAAATTTGGAATTTTTTCATGTCGGGGTTACTATTCATGAGTTACTATTCACGAGTACTATTCATGAAGCGTGAAGATGTTTTTTGTGGAATTTCTATCTTTTGGTGTTTGAGTTACTTATTCACGATACCAAGACTATTCACGATATCCAAGACTATTCAACCGAAAAATAAAATTTCTTCTTTTGTCCAAAATATCTATTCGGATACTAGCTTTGATTGTATCCATGTTTTGATCATTCTTGAATTTTACACCACTATGATTATTTTTGAGGTATTTTGAACATGGATAAAACAAAGTATTTAATCCTTAATCCTTAATCCTTGTCATTTTGTTTCAATCGATTCATTTCTTTAAAAAAAATATTTTCATCATCCTCGGCCTTAAATGATGATATTATTGAATATCTTTGGCTCTGTAAAGTAAAGATGAATGATTTTGAAGAATATCTTTTGGTCAGTAGTGCAAAGATGAAGCAGTGTTTAGATGAACATGATTAATCGATGAATATCTTTGCCTCAGAGTGCAAAGATGAATATTTGATTCCGGATGTATATTGATTGATGTTACAGGATAAAAGATAGACGATGAACTTTTAAATTCATACATAGAAGATAGTAGTTTGCATTCTCTACTTAACTCTTCTAATGAATTATTATTTCGCTTCTTAATATTGATTTAAAATTTGTTGTCTATTGTATTCTATTAGATTTTTCCCGTTGAAGACTAAACGTAATTTGTTGTATATTATCTTAGTCATAATATTCTTTATCGGGCTAGTTGAGCTCACCCTTTTCCTTTTTGTTCCATTTTTCTTCTCGTGAGGCGAGAATATAGCGAAAGTACAGTCGGGGTATGGAATGAAGGTTTTAGAAAGGATTGTTTAGTAGTCCTCACTATTTTTGTAAAATAATGTATCATTAAATGTGATGAGGATTTATTTGAGTATAGATATTGTCAGAAGATAATATTTGTATTCAAACTCACGCTTTTCTTGTTGTAATAATAAAGTTGTAGTTGTTTCGCATGCCATGTATTGACAACTCGTAATAGGTGATGTATACCTATTTTGGGGGCGCCACAGATTGGTATCGAGTTTAGGATATGATCTCTGGCGGAGATCGGGAATAGAACTAGGAGGGAGACGAGTAAATCCTTCGCTAGTGTGTCCTACCTAAGCTTATTTTTTTAGTTGGTCAATTATATAGGGATATTATGTGATATATTGATTTCCTTAATTAACCCTTGTTTTATGACAAGTATTTGAGAATGTCGATCGAGAATATTAACAATGGAAATGAAACCGTGGAGACACTGTGTGCTCACCAACGAGGAGAACGTCTGCAACAGTCGGGCAATGTTCCTCCCGTGAACAACACCACCGGAAAGAGATGATGAACGAGGGATGTTTAGAAGCTTTTTGCAGTTCATGCAAAATCGACGAGGAGACTCGTGTTCAAAATACTGAGGAGGAAATGATAGCAATTCACGGGTTGTCACAGCCCAAGCGATTCAAAGAGTTGGGACCACCGAATTTAAGGGAAAGCCAGATCCGATCATGGCGGAAACATGGGTCAAACAAATTACCAAGATATTCGATGTCTTGGGATGCACGGAGAACAGAAGGTTCCATTCGCCACCTTTATGTTCCGTGGCGAAAGGCGATCACCGGTGGGGAGTCGTGAAGCGTTGCACTCCATCCAAATCCAAACCGACTCAAAGATGTCTTGGAAAACATTTCAGAACTATTTAATGACAAATACTTTCCGAAAGTGTTCGCTATATGAAGGAAGTGGAGTTCATCAGATTAGAAAAAACAACACGATTTGTGTCTCAAAGACGAGGCAAAGTTTGCAGAGTTATCCGTGTTTGCACCTCATTTGGTGGAGAATGAGGAACGATGACGCGGATGTTTCTTAGAGGTTTGAAACCCGGCAGATACGCCAAGATCTCATTTCTCATAAATTTTCTCTATTCAGAGATGTTGTAAATGAGGGCTCAATTATTAGAGCGAGATAACGAGTACGGGCCAACCGAGGACCACAACCGTGGATCGTATCGCAGAGATAGCGATCAATGTAATAATGATAACCAAATGAAGAAAGAAACAGACGGACAAAAATGGTAACCACTCTGGTGGTAATCATGGCCATGAAAATAGAAAAGCGAGTCGGGAGGAGATTTTAAAAGAGGAGATTTAACAACGACTATGTGAAGACGGCAAGTCTTAAGAAGAATCGGTTTTAAGGGAGGAGAACGACCGGTCATTATATGCTATAAATGCGGAAAGAGGGACATATTAGTCCAAACCGTCCACAACAGTTCAAGGTATGCTATAATTGTGGAAAGGAAGGACATATCGCTTTCGAGATGTATGCAGAGCGAAACCTAGTTCAATGGGTGGTGACTCAAAAGATCGTCCCGAGAAAAAGTCAAAGTCAATGATTAGGGAAGAAGCGTTTGTTGTGATGGTCATAATGCGAGGAACCCAAACGAGGTGATCACGGTAAGCTATTTATAAATTCTTGCGAAGTTTATACCTTACTTGATACTGCTACCCATTCATTTATCTCTCCGCATGTGCTCAACGCTTAAACTTGACTCGGAGAAATTAGACTTTGACCTATCTCGTGGAAACTCCGATAGGAGAAACTTTCATCACATCCATTGCTTATAAATCTTGTTTGATTCAAGTTGGCACCATCACCTTACCGTTGACCTTATCTCTTTAAAGATACTTGCTTTTGATGTTATTTTAGGGATTGATTGGTTAACTACTCATCATGCCAAAATTGATTGTTTTCGTAAGGTTGTTAGTTTTCATATTCCTAACCAACTTGACTGTTATTTAATTCAAGCAACTAAACCATTAAAATCAATCATCGTCATATCTAATCATAAAGCTATTCGCTTATTGAAAAACGGATGTCAAGCTTTCTTAGCCCATGTTATGGATTTGAATAAAGACACATCAAATTTGAATAATATTCTGTTGTTATTGACTTTCCCGACGATTTTTCAAGAACTTCCTTGCCTACCCCCGTAACGTGAAGTTCAATTCTTTATTGATCTTGAACCCGTACAAAGCCCATTTCTAAAACCCCATATCGAATGGCTCCTATTGAACTTCAGGAGTTAAAGGTCCAACTACTGTGAATTGTTGGACATCGGTTTCATCTCGTCTAAAGTACATCTCCTTGGGGTGCTCTGTTTTATATGTAAAGAAGAAGAAAGACGGAGTATGCGATTTTGTATCGACTATCGGGAATTGAACCATGTCACCATCAAGAATAGGTATCCTCACCTCGTATTGATGACTTGTTTGACCGATTGTAAAGGCACAATTCTTTTTCAAAATCGATCTTCGCTCGGATATCATCGGTGAAGATTAAAAGCGAGGATATTCCAAAGACCCGCCGTAAACTCAGTATGGGCATTATGAATTCTTAGTCATGTCTTTCGGACTAACTAATGCTCCTCCCGCGGCTTTCATGGATATGATGAACCGAGTATTCAAGGAATATTTGGATCGCTTTGTTGTTGTCTTTATTGATGACATCCTCATATATTCCAAAAGTCGTGAAGATCATGAGCACCATTTGGGCCCCAGACTCCAAAGGCTTCGTGAAAACAAACTATATGCCAAATTGAAGAAATGCGAGTTCGCTTCGAGGAAGTAGCATTCCTTGGGCACGTGGTGTCAAACATGGAGTATCTATTGATCCGTGAAGATTGAAGCAATATAAAGAAGGGAGCAAACCAAGTCTGGTTTGGGTCAAGTGTAGCTTTTGGGCTTAATTGGTTATTATCGGAGATTCGTGGAAGGGTTTTCTAATCGCTACTCCATTAACTCACCTAACTCGGAAGGATACAAAATTCGTTTGGAGTGAAGAATGCGAGAAGAGTTTCCAAGAGCTTAAGAGGAGACTTATTTTAAGACCTGTTCTAACAATATCATCCGGTTCGGATGGATTTGTTATCTCTGAGTGATGCTTGAGCAAAGGGTTAGGATGTGTTCTCATGCAACGTGGTAAAGTCATAGCCTATGCCTCACGACAACTTAAAGAGTATGAGAGGAATTATCCTACTCATGATCTAGAGTTAGTAGCGATCGTTTCGCTTAAAAGTATGGAGGCACTATCTATATGGGAGGGGCGGAGATATATTCGCACCATAAAAGCCTTAAATATTTCTTCACTCAAAAGATTTCAACACGCGCAAATGACGTTGGCTCGAGCTATTGAAAGACTACGACCACACTATTCAATACCATCCCGAAAGGCGAACGTGGTAGGCGACGCGTTGAGTAGAAGATCATACGCGGAACGAGTGCGATGATGTCAAGTATACGCATAGAACCAACTTTAATAGAAAAAGTTTAAGGTTGCTCAAGTAACTGAGGGTCGATGCGTATTAAGAAGAAAGTACAAGAAGGAGCTATTCTTAAGCGAGAATTGATGAAGAAGGAATACTTGAGTCCACTCTAGACTTTGTGTTCCTAACGACTCGATTTGAAGTACAAGATTATGATGGAGGCACACAATACACCATTTGCAATCCATCTCGAAGTACTAAAATGTATCGTGATCTTGACATACATTTTGGTGGAACAATATGAAGAGAGAGATTGCAAAGTTTATCTCAATGTGTTTAACTTGTCAACGTGTAAAGGCGAGCATCCGGTACCTAAGGGTCCGTTGCAACCACTTGAGATTCGAAATGGAAGTGGGAACACATTACCATAGATTTTCGTTACGGGTCTTCCTACGGTTTCTCAAGGCATCAATGCTATTTGGGTTATTGTTGATAGATTAACCAAGTTCGCTTTCATTTCTTGCCGATACGGAGACTTATTCCCTTAACGTCTTGCTAGTATGTATATGAATGAGATTGTGAGGTTGCATGGCATGCCAAGATCCATAGTTTCGGATCGTGACCCAAGATTCACTTTAAGATTTTGGGTTAGCTTGCAAAAAGCTATGGGCACGGATTTGCGATTTAGTTCTAACATACCATCCCCAAACCAGACGGACAATCGAGAGGACTATTCAAACTCTTGAAGATCTATTAAGACTCGTGTCCTCCTAGACTTCAAGGGCGATTGGGATAAGTATTTACCATTGGTGGAATTCTCCTACAACAACAATGATTATCGTGCAAGTATAGGTGTGGCTCCATTTGAAGCATTATATGGACGAAAGTGTCGCTCTCCAATATGTTGGGATGAGGTGGGTGAAGCAACATTGTTGGGACCCGAGTTAAGACGTATGACTCACCGAAAAGGTCCAAATGATTCGATAACGATATACAAAACGGCACAAGATCGACAAAAGAGTTATGCGGATCTTCATCGAAAGGACGTGGAATTTAGTATAGGGATCATGTATTGTTGAAGTTGCTCCATGGAAGGATTTACAAGATTTGGGAAGAGAGGAAAGCTCAATCCACAATTTATTGGTCCATTTCAAATTCTTGACCGAGTAGGAAATGTAGCCTATAGACTCGCGTTACCTCTCCGAGTATATCTCGTGTTCATAATGTGTTTCATATATCCGTATCAGTAAATATGTGAAAGACTCGAATCACGTTATAGAGTTAGAACCGGACGAGATAGCTGAAGACTTAATGTATGAGGAGGTACCTGCCAAGATTTTGGATAGGAAGGAGCATGTTCTACGCAAGAAAGGTCATACCACAAGTTAAAGTTTTGTGGAGGAATCATCTTTATAGAGGAAATGACCTTGGGAATTGGAAACGGAAATGAAAACGAGGTATCCTCACCTTTCAAACACACACCGGTACGCACGTCAATTTCGAGGACGAAATTTCATAAGGAGGGAGGTTGTAAGACCCCAACTTATTATTAATGAAATTTAATTTTCTATTTATTATTTTGAAATAGTAAAGGTTGATTTGATTAATGTGGATAGTTAGGGGTAAAATACATAAATATTTCAAAATAAGCAAGTGGTTATAAAATATTCATTGTTGTTGTGGGGAATATTCGTTTTGGTCGTGGAATATTCAGATCGTCAGGGAATATTAAATTTGCTGGTATGACCATGTGGGCCCCATAACTGGAAAAGCGATTGGATGAAGAAAACGACAAATATAAGTTGTTTAAAAATAACGGCGTAGTTTGTTACTGCTATTATCTTGTTAAAATACTCGATTGGTTAAAACACAAGAAGATTACCAGTATTGCACCAATTATTGATTCTTACGTAAGAAGGCACTACTCAATAATGGTTACATAATTATCGCTCAAAGATTTTATTTTATTGATTCAATAATTGTCTGCGTTGATATTTTATATTCATTGTTGTTTCAAAATTGTCATTACACGATATTTTTCATTATCGAACCAATAATTCATATTATCTCGAATAATATTATTAGATAACATTATTGGCAATGTCTAGAAAGTTCGCTCTAAGGAGAGGTTTGGTCACCTAATTGCGGCCAAGAAGGAGAAATCTTTATTGGAAAGCCCTCTTTCCTGGAGGCGTATGCAGTTGTCAATATTGTGATTCTCGTAATATTATTTGTGAATAATTAATTATTGATTCATATGATGAAGAAAATATTGATTTTATGTGGATATAGATGGAGAAAAATTTAATGTGACAATTGTTGAAAATTGAAATTTTATCTTTTTCCCGATAAAATAATTCATTTAAATATATTATTATATTTTAATAATATAATAATGGTGATATTTTTACAACGAATGTGGGATATATGAGTATACGAGGAGGAAGAGTATTTTTGTTGCAATAAATGTTTAAAACATGTTAAACATGTAAATTGGACCCCATTTATCGACCGGAATTTGATTATACCGTAAAATCGCCTGTTTGTGGATTTCGGTCAATTTCTGTTTGGAATTTGGAAAACGTTTCTTACGCAAAGTTGTAGAGAATTGAATTTCTATAAAAACTCGCGAGATTCGAATTTTCTGATAAAAGGGCTATTTATTGTGAATTATTGAAGTTCAAGTTCAAATAATTGATTTTTGGAAGTTTTAATTATTTAAATTAAGAAAAACGTTTTTAATGTTTTGTCACATGGTGGCTGATGTCTTGGACCAAATTAGTGGGTGAGGAAATTTGAAAAAATAATATTATTAATTTATTAAATTTTCGCTTTGGTGTTCTAAGATTTTCCTATAAATAGGGTGCTTGGGTTAGAATTGAAAATCACACCGTAAATCAAGTTTTTTCTCTCTATATTATCGAGCGTATTCTTGTGAGTATTTTGAGTATACTTTGAGTATTGTTAGGCGGTGCAAGTTCCTTCAAAGACTATACCTTGTAGATTCCAAATTTGTAAGTACTTAATCTTTCGAGGTAAGAGGATGTTATTTTCTTCTCAAATGATATTATTTCTTCAATATCATTATCTTTGAAATATTGGTTGGAACTTTTTATCAAATTTGGAACTTTTTCATGTCGGGGTTACTATTCATGAGTTACTATTCACGAAGTACTATTCATGAAGCGTGAAGATGTTTTTGTGGAATTTCTATCTTTTGGTGTCGAGTTACTTATTCACGATACTAAGACTATTCACGATACTCTGACTATTCAATTAAAAATAAAATTTCTTCTTTTTGTCAAAATATCTATTCGGATACTAGCTTTGATTGTATCCATGTTTTGATCATTCTTGAATTTTACACCACTATGATTATTTTTGAGGTATTTTTGAACATGGATAAAACAAAGTACTAATCCTTAATCCTTAATCCTTGTCATTTTGTTTCACCTTTGGATTCATTTCTTTAAAAAATATTTTTCATCATCCTCGGTCTTAAATGATGATATTATTGAATATCTTTGGCTCAGTAGTGCAAAGATGAATGATTCTGAAGAATATCTTTGGGTCAGAAGGCAAAGATGAGCAGTGTTTAGATGAACATGATTAATCGATGAATATCTTTGGCTCGTAGTGCAAAGATGAATATTTGATTCCGGATGTATATTGATTGATGTTACAGGGATAAAAGATGAGCGATGAACTTTTAAATTCATACATAGAAGATAGTAGTTTGCATTCTCTACTTAACTCTTCTAATGAATTATTATTTCGCTACTGAATATTGATTTAAAATTTGTTGTCTATTGTATTCTATTAGATTTTTCCTGTTGAAGACTAACGGTGTAATTTGTTGTATATTATCTTAGTCATAATATTCTTTATTGGGCTAGTTGAGCTCACCCTTTCTTTTTTTTGTTCCATTTTTCTTCTCGTGAGGCGAGAATATAGCGAAGCATACAGTCTGGGGTATGGAATGAAGGTTTTAGAAAGGATTGTTTAGTAGTCCTCACCATTTTGTAAAATAATGTATCAATAAATGTGATGAGGATTTATTTGAGTATAGATATTGTCAGAAGATAATATTTGTATTCAAACTCACGCTTTCATTTGTTGTAATAATAAAGTTGTAGTTGTTCGTACTCATGTATTGACAACTCGTAATAGGTGATGTATACCTATTTTGGGGGCGTCATAATACGTCAATATCTTATTTCTCATAAACCGTGTTTGTATTCGGATGTTGTAAATAGGGCTCGATTAGTGGGAGCGATAACGAGTCAACGCAATGAAAAAGAGAACAAAGCAGACAAAATGATAATCTATGGGGTGATAATGACCATCAAAGTGGTGACAATAAGCATGGAGGGAATCAACATGCCAGAAATGGTAACCACTTCGGTGGTAATCATGGTCAAAACAATAAGAATGGACATTTCAAAAAGAGAAGATTCAACAATGACGTGAAGACGTCGGCACCAGCACCCGTTTCAAAGGAAGAAGAACGACCACCGGTCGTATGTTTCAAATGCGGACAGGAGGGACACATCCGTCAAATCGTGACGCAAAGAATCCAAAACATGTTTTAATTGCGGAAGAGAAGGTCACCTAGCTCGATTTTGTCGTATGGTGAAGTCAAGTCCAGCTGAGATAGTGATGCCAAAGGATGTCCTAGACAAGCTAAAGCCGGTAGTTTAAGAGAGAGCGTTTTTTTTGTGACAAGGAACCTGAATAAAATTATCACGGGTATGTTAGTCATAAACTCTTGTGAAGTCTATACCGTGTTAGATACCGGTTCTACTTACTCTTTTATTTCACCTAGTTGTGTTCAATGTTTGAAGTTAACTCCGAAGAAGTTAGACTTTGATATATCTGTTTAAACTCAGTTGGGAGAAACCTTCGTTACCTCCACTATTTATAAATCTTGTTCAAATCAACACTTTCACGTTACGTGTCGATCTTGTCTCTTTGAAAATACTTGCCTTTGATGCGATTTTAGGAATCGATTGGTTAACTACTCATCATGCTTTTCGTAAGGTTGTTAGCTTTCATATTCCTAACCAACCTGTTATGCGAATTCAAGCAACCAATCCACTAAAGTCAATCATTGTCATATCAAGCCATAAGTAAAGAGCCTTGGTCCTTTCGTTGTTGACTTTCTTGTGTGGAATGCACCGAAGCCAAACTTTCTGTAGGCGATGTCGTGAATGACGATGGCAAGTTGATAGGTATCAATGTGACGTACTATCCAAGTTTTGGATGAGTGTCACAGTTTTGAATGATATTTCTATTGTTAATAATTTCCTGACATATTCTTGAAGACTTCTTAGCCTACTCCTAGAGCGTGAAATCGAATTTTGTATTGACCCCAGTACAAAACCCATTTCTTAAACTCTCAAATATTTCTTCAACTAAAATGAACGTAACATGCGCCAAAGACGTTGGCTCGAGCTATTGAAGATTACGATCGTACCATGCAATATCATCGTGGAAGTGCGAACGCGGTAGCTGATGTGACGCCCCCAAATCCGAGTAACATCGATTACAGGACTTGATGCTCACGATACAACATACAACATCATCTATCTTAGTAAACTTTAACAATAATAATAATATTATATTACCCATTACATAAATAGTCGAAATAACATCCCAAGTCTTTACAACCTTAAAATATACTGGAACTTAGTCTTAGCGTTTATCGCTACATTACACATATGCGGAAATAATTAACTTATTACATAACCATTAGCATCACTTCATCTTGGACTTTCCCTTGTCCTTGCCCGAACCCTCGGCCTTCTCACCCTTAACTCGAAAGGTTTAAGCAAGAATGAGCACGAATTGCCCAAACAAGTATATACGTGAAATTTGAAAACATACATCAGAGTGAAAGCGGTTGAATAGCTAAACCTCAGCGGTTGAAATGATTGTCAAGTGTTAAATAGGAACATCAAGAATGAAAATTTAAGAATTTTCAATATCATACTAAGGGGTGTAAAATACCCTGAACATATTTTCTTTCATCCAAGAATCATCAGACGGTTTAAAAATCCAATAGACTGTAAACGGTCTCTGCAAGCACGCCGGTGATCGTTTTATTGTACCCTACGTTATGCACAAGTATTAAATTTTAAGCTGCATAAGCGAAATGGGACTATTTGCCCGACATCTATTTGCCCATTTATTCGGGTTGTTCATCTTAGTAATCATGTGAGACCGCACCAGAGCAATTTGGATTGGTAAACATTTAATAACTTCGAAAGATTTGTTTTAAATCACTTTTTCCATCAATAATAATTAGCCGGAAACAAAGGCCGAGAACATACTTAGAAACGATTCGATAATGAAATGAAATTTAAACATATGGCGATTAAAATAATAACTGAATAATCATCGATAAGCTTGCAAGATAATTAAAGTTTGTATGACTTTTCAACGAAGAAACTTTCACGAATAAATAACTAACACAAGTCCAATACTTACCCTTACTGCGATAATTTTAGTAAGGATTTAATAAATACCCAAAAGAAATTAGGGTTAGGAAACTTTTCGATAAGCTCTGCTACAATTAACGCTAGCAATTAACCTTCACATAACCTAATCACACGTGTCTCGTTAATCACCATTCATACACAATCTAGTTTGAAGTATAAGGGTCTCCTATTGGATATGCTATAAACATCATAAGAGAATATATTTAGAAAATATATGCCACCCATTTTAGACATCATCATAGCATTAAAATGCAGAACTTAAAAATGCCCAAACATAACAGTTTTTACATTTTTTTTCTCAGCTTTACCATATCTCGCTAAAACAGTCATAACTAATTCGTTTTAAAACATTTTTGAGCGATTCTTGCGCCCACGCGAAGATAACTTCCGGGGCTACAACTTTCGTTCATGGACCATCTTCAAATTCCAAGCACAAAGTTCCAGAAAATCCGTGCAAGGGGACTGCTCCGAATTTGTTGGACAGATTTGACGCAACTACTTTGAAAAGTCATAACTCCTTGCTCCGAAGTCGGAATTAGTCCGTTCAGGAGTCTATGGAAAGCTTATTCAGTGTACTATATTAACCCAAAAGCCCACAATTTTCTGGAAACTGTAGCTAGCCCCGAATTTGTCCTCAGGGTCAGCAGATCACAATTTTCTTTTCGGTTTCTAACATGTTTATTTCGCGACCTTACGATTTTTCATATCTCACTCAATATAGCTTCGATCCGGATGAAATTTGGACTGATTATACTTCATGCTACATACTATTTTACAAAATTACTACATGCAACAAATGGATTATCTAAGACATGATTTCGAGTGACCAAAAATCCTGAAAACTCATGCAAACTAGTTTAACCCAACTTTTGAGAAAATTATGATTTTGATTCTAGCATGCATGGATTTGATTCCTACTGTCCAGTCCACATTTACTAACATATATACACATGTTACAACAATCAAACCCTCTAACTTTTCATGTTTTGATCAAATTAGCAACTAAGAGGCATTTTATCAAACACTTAGCATACATGGCATGATTTCTTGACTTTCTATGAGTTAGAACATGTACTAAACCAGAATTTTCATTCTCTAATACCAAATATCAAAAACAAAGCAATAGCATAGCATTACCAAGCCAAAACAAACATCTATCATTCTTATCCATGCATGTTTTCACTATTTCCTTAAGAACACATAAAAGAGAGTTTCATAGCTTACCTTGGACGAATTCTTCCTTGTTTTAACTCTGATTGAGACTCACACCTCGCTTGTTAGGCTCTCCCAATCTCCTGAATTCTTCTAACACTATTTAACACTCTCACTTTCTCTCCAAGTTTACTCTCTTGGATGAATTTTAGTAAAATGAAGAATATAGAAGTGAAGAGTGTATATATGTATATGATGATAGCATAGATGCTTGTTGTAACGGGTAATCTGAAATCATCAGTTGAAAGACCTTTGCCATAACCCATGATCACTTGATAATTAAACCAACCAAATGGGAGTTACAGAAAATGAAAAGTTGTTTGGTTTGAGAAATAAACTAACTCCTATCATTGCTATGTTGATATATACGTATTCTTTTCCTCCTTGTCCCAATATGTGTGACACAAGACTCCCCCCCCCCCCCCGCCCCAGCTGCTGGTCTATTTATTAAAATATAAATTTATCCATTTAATCAATTAAATAACCATTTTGACCATTTTGTCCCTCAGTAGTAAAAGCGATCGATACCTATATCGATTCCTACTAAATTCGGACGTCCCGGACGTCTTGGAACTCCATCCGTTTTCGTCAAACTCGACTTCAAAAAAAAAGTTACCGTGACACATTTTTCGTGACACTATCCTGATTCTATCTATCTGACTAATTTCGATATTTTGGACTCAAATCTTGACCAGCGTCTCTAAATTCCGCTCCAAACTCAAACTCATATTTGTAAGTCATCCCACGAAATTAATTAGAATTAATTCCATCCTTAACCAATTTAAATAATTGTCCTAACCGTAACAACCATTAATATGCATCTTATCACATAACATATAACAAAAATAAATAATTCAATCTAAAAATAATTGTCACATAAGAATTTCACATAAGTTTGTTTATTGAAATTGTTTAATTACATGGAAAAATCTAGGATATTACATTCACCCTCCCTTATAAAGATTCCGTCCCCGGAATAATTACACATCAAACAAACAGATTAAGGTAGTTTTTCATCATTTTCTCCTCGAGTTCCCACGTAGCCTCCTCGGCGTTGTGGTTCCTCCATACTACCTTAACAGAAGGTATTATTTTATTTCTTAACACTTGTTCTTTTCTATCAATTATCTGCACTGGAACCTCTTCGTAAGTTAAGTCTTTTTCGAACTGAATGGGTTCATACTCTATGACATGCTTGTAGTCCTGCTTATATGGTCTTAAGACTAAAATGTGGAATACGTTGTGTATATGTTCTAGCTCCGGAGGTAAAGCTATTTCATAAGCTACCTCACCGAATTGTCTCAGAACTTCAAAGGGTCCTATGAATCTGGGACTAAGTTTTCCCTTCTTCCCAAATCTCATTTTCCCTTTCCAAGGTGACACTTTCAAAAACACATAAGTGCCGGCGTCGAAGTCTCGTTGTTGTTTGGGTGTAGATCAAGATATTTTTCTTACGTCGATCCTAAGCCGCCACTAGCCTCGTTCGAATAGTTTTTATCACATCCGCGATCTGCTTTGTACCAATTTCGCCCTAGTAGTTGGCGTTCTCCTACTTCATCCCAAAGACTGATGGCGTTGCTCGTATTTCCTTCCATATAAAGCTTCATAAGGTGGCATCCCGATGCTCGCATGGTAGCTGTTGTTGTATGCAAATTCCACCAACGGTAGGTGGTCATCCTAACTCCCTTTAAAATCCATCACACATGCTCTCAGCATGTCCTCTAATTTTTGAATAGTTCTCTCTCTCTTCCCATCTGTTTGAGGATGATACGCGGTGCTCAACCTCAGATGCGTTCCCATGCGTTCTTGAAAACTTCTCCAAAAGTTCGCTGTGAACCGCGGATCGCGATTTGTCACAATTGAAACTGGTACACCATGCCTGGAAACGATCTCTTTGATATAAAGTTTAGCCAACTGATCCAAGGTATATCTGACCTTGATTGGCAAGAAATGCGCTGACTTGGTCAATCGGTCGACGATCACCCACACTGCATCGTAACCCTTCTGCGTAGTTGGAAGTCCTACCATAAAATCCATCGTGATATGCTCCCACTTCCATTCCGGAATCTTTAAAGGTTGAAGTAATCCGCTCGGTCTCTGATGTTCCGCCTTGACTCGCTGACAAGTTAAACACTTGCTAACGCACTCCGCGACCTCTCTTTTCATATTGGGCCACCAATAATGTTGACGAAGATCCTGATACATTTTTGTGCTTCTCGGGTGGATTGAGTAACTTGAACCATGAGCTTCCTGCAAGATTTCTTCCTTTAACTTAGATACCGCTGGCACCCAAATTCTCTCCTCAAATTTTAACAGACCATCACCACCCATGCTGAATTTAAGCTCCTCTCCGTCGGAAATTCTTTTCTTCATTTTCTCACATTCTTCATTACCACCTTGTGCTTCCTTGATCTTTTCCAATAGAGTCGGACGAACCTCCACTGCGAACAATTTCCCATCTGGCTCTCTCGGCCTCTTTATCTCTAGCTCCAAACTGGCCATCTCCTTGATTAACTCCTCCTGAGCTGTTAGCATTGCCAATCTACCACTGCCCTTTCTGCTTAACGCATCCGCTACCACGTTCGCTTTCCCCGGATGATACAAAATATCGCAATCGTAATCCTTTATTAGCTCCAACCATCTTCTCTGCCTCATATTTAACTCCTTTTTTGTGAAAATATACTTCAGACTTTTTTATGGTCCGTGTATATTTCACACTTCACACCATATAAATAGTGCCTCCAAATCTTGAGGGCAAAATACATCACCGCCAATTCCGGTCATGGGTAGGATATCCATTCTCATAAACTTCAACACGCATGACGGTGCGACTTTAATGACTTTACCATGTTGCATAAGCACACGTACCAAGCCCTCGTGTGACGATCATCGAAAATCACGAAGTCACCAGATCGTCTGCGTAACGATAACTGCAGGTGCCTCACTCAATCTCTTCGAGTTCTCGAAAACTCTCTTCACACTTCTCACCCGCATAAACTTCACCGACTTCTTCGTTAAATTCGCCAATGTTCCCGCTTATCTTCAAAAAATCTTGAATGAACCACTGTAGTAGTTTCCGCCAATCCTAAGAAACTTCTTACTTCCGTGCTTGTCTTTGGTTGTTCCCAATTTCGAACCGCTTCGTGAGACCCCAGATTTTATCAATAAAGATTTAAATTTTGTTTGAAATAATTTTTAATATTATGGTGTGAATTTGAGATAATATTATAGTTGTGGGTAGTATTTATAAATTTTGCAAAGTATGCAAGTGGTTATATTATATTCGATTGGTGGGGAATATTCGGTTTAGCGAGGAATATTAAATATAACTACTCAATCATTGGTGGACCCATAATGTAATTATTATCGGATTGAGAAAAGCGACAAAAATATTTTATTGAAATAACGGCGGAAGTTTTACTAGTAGTTCTTGTTGAACTACTTTAGTAAAAGTACGATAATAAGTGTGGTTGCATAGTAGCACACACGGTATTGATTATTGATGCTTATGTGAGAAGTCACTCGGTTTGATTCCATTATTGTCGATTAATAATATGAATTATTATAAGCGATAATGACGCTTTTGTTTTATTCGTATTATTAACGTAATAAAAGCGAAACATCTTTTATATAAAATAGAATACTTTATTAAAGTTATTCTATAAATAGAATATATTATATTTTATTATGCATAGTGTTGTATAGTATTTTTTGCATAGTGTTTTGCATAGTATTGCATAGTGTTTGCATAGTAAAATGTTTTTATATAAATAGAATATATTATATTTTATTTAAAAGATTTTTCTTTAAATATGGAGATAGTCCGATTAAAGTAAATCAATACTGGACCGTTCATGGATTAGTTACTATGCATTCCATTTTCCTATAAATGAAGCTCATTCCTTCATTATTTTCTTACGAATTCATTGAAAACTACAGAGAGAGAAATTATAAAGAGAAGCTATAGAGAAAATTATAGAAAGAAAGAAGAAGAGTATTCTCGCTACTTCACTACTTCTATATTAGGTTCTTTTTACGGTAAGGGTGTTATTCTTTCTTCTTGAAGAGAACTTACATTATTCCATTCATTATTATTCATTGGAATAACTTTGTGTAAAAGTGGCATACCCTATACATAACTTTGTATCATGGCGATACCCTATACTTGGTGAAATCCTTATGTTATTCCATTGCTTATTATTCATTGGAATAACTTTGTATCATGCGGTTTACCCTATACTTGGTGACATTCTTCTATTATTCATTGGAACATCACATGCTGTGTGTTTTACACGGACCGGTTCCGCTTTTATTATTCTGTTGGAACATCACATGCATGTGTTTTACACCGGACTGGTTCCGCTCTTTATCATTACATTGGAATATCCTATCACTGTGTGTTTTACAGGATCTGGTTCCATCTTTATTATTCATTGTTGGAATATCCACGTTGATTGTGAATTTCACCGATTGGTTCCGATTATTATTATTATGTTGGAATAACTGTCTACATGCAAGTACCGCATGCATGGTGATTTCTTTTGTTATTCCATTCTTTATTATACCCGGTTGGTTAAAACTTTGACTTCTATACTCCATGAAATTAGTAGAATATCCTTGATATTTGCGTTTCATCCAAATATCTTTTCATGGAAATATTCTTTCCGATCATTCTTGAATTTTACTCTACTTAAACAAAGATCATGTTGACAATTTGGACGTTAATAATTCATGGATTAAATAATTCTTGAACTTGTTTTATTGAATTATTATGTCATTGTCATCATCCTCATGTTATATTATGTTATCTTTGGCTTACGTGCATAGATGAACTTAGTATGATTATGACCGGGGATCATTTCAGTATAATCATGACTTGATATAAATGATGTGACAAAAGTCCTCGGTGGCTGTAATGCGATTGATGGATAGTTTTGGTATGATTATGACCGGGGTGATTCGGTATAGTCATGACCATTGATAATTTGATGAAAATCCTTGACCAGTGGTACGAGGATGATTAGATGTGGTGGTTTATTATTGTTTGAGTCTCAAATGATAAAAATTGATGAAAACCTTTTAAAACCTAAAAAGATAGTAGACTTTATTCTCTACTTGACTCTTTTAATGGATTAGATATTCATTGCAGATTAAACTGGTTGTCTATTGTATTTTATCGGTTTAACATTGTTGAAGGCTAATGATAATTTATTCGCATTATCTTAGTCATAATATTTCTTCTTGGGCTAGTTGAGCTCACCCTTTCTTTCTTTTATTCTCTTGAAATGAGAACATATTTGAGACGAGTCGGGAAGCGAGTAATGGTCCGGAGGATAGCATTAGTAGTCTTCACTATTACGTGAAATAGTGTGATAATAGTTGTAATGAGAACTCCTTTTGAGTTTGTATAATATCTAGTAGACAATATTTGTATTCAAACTCACGGTTTATGTCGTATTGTACACCGGCAGTTATATTAGTAAGTTGTATTTGAATTTATGTACCATGTAAGTGGCGACCCAAGATGGGTGGACGTATACATAATTTTGGGGGCGCCGCGGTTGGTATCGAGCTTAGGGATATGATCCACAGCTAAGATGTGAGAATAGTACTAGGAGGGGAGAGACGGGAATTCCTTCGCTAGTATGACCTACCTAAGTTTATTTGGTATTTAATTGGTCGGTCGGAGTATAGGGATAATATGTGATAAGTTAATTAACCCTTGTTTTGTGACGGTGTTTGAGAATGATATCCGAAAATCTTTGAGATAAGCAATGAAGCACATGAGAGTGTTGATTCACTCAAACAAAAGGTAACGACCAACAATACGATAATAATCATCCGGTGGCAACGACTATCGAACAATGATAACCATCGTGGGGAAATTATCATGTTAAGAATGGTAACCACTTAGATTGGTAATCATGGCAAAGATAATAGAAGTGGAAATTGCAAGAAGAGAAGGTAATTTAGCTCAATTTTGTTGTGCAATCAAGTCAAGTCCAATGGGATAGTGGCACCAAAAGCGGATCTGAGACAAAACAAAAGTCGGTGGTTTCGGGAAGAGCGTTTTTCGTGACTTCTCAAAAAGTGGGTAACCCGAACGAAGTTAGCATGGGTTAGTTAATTATAAATTCTTCTTGAAGTCTATACCTTATTAGATCTGGGTTCTACCCATTCTTTTATCTCTCTTGCTTGCGTTCAACGTTTAAATTTGACTCAGGAGAAATTAGACTTTGATTTATCTATTGAAACTTCGTTGGGAGAAACCTTCGTTACTCCACTGTTTATTAATCTTGTTGTTTCAAATAAACACTTTCACGTTACTCGTCGATCTTATCTCTTTGAAAATACTTGCCTTTGAGGTAATTTTTAAAAACGATTGATTAACTACTCATTATTCTTTTTGTAAGGTTGTTAGCTTTTTCATATTCTAACCAACTGTTATCTAATTCAAAGTAACCAAATCCTAAAGTTAATCCTTTGTGATATCAAGCCATAAGTAAAGAGCCCCGAACCTTTCGTTGTCAACTTCCTTGTGTGGAATGCAAAAGCTTCGGACTTTTTCGCAGCGACATCATGTGAATGAAGATGGCAAGTTTATAGGTATCATTGTGAGGTCTTATTCAGGTTAAGGGATAGAAGTCACAGATTGGTATCAATGTGACGTCTTATCCAAGTCTTGGATAAGAGTAATGATTTTGAATGATATTTCTATCATTAATAAATTTCTTTGACGTATTCTTGAAGATTTCTAGCCTACCCTAGAGCGTGAAATCGAATTTTGTATTGACCCCAGTACAAAAACCCATTTCTTAAACCCTCAAATATTTCTTCAACTAAATGAACAGTTTACGTGGTTTATGATGAAAGTCATAATAAAAGTATTGGACTAATGAAAATCATGGGTATATGAAGTATTAGTAAGTTTTATGATGAGTTATGTTGGTTAGTATGTGAAAACATGAAAGTTTCTTAGAAACCACAAAGAGTTGAAAATCAGATTTTAGTGAAAAACGTAACATGAAATTCAATTGACCATATCTCCTATTATATTTTGAATTTTTGAATGTGGTCAAATCCTAGAGTTAGATCTATGAGTTACCTAACTAATCCAAGTGGAATTACTGGAAAAGGTGTTGTAGATTTTTGTGTGGACTGATTTTTAGCAAAGGAGGCCAAAGCTGTAAATTTCGAAAATGCTCTTGCCCAGAAACTTTAAGGGGCTGTTTGGCCACTTAAATTATGAGAAAATTTATGGCCTTTTGGGACATGAAGGTATATGGTATAAAGTATCTCCTGTCCAAAAATGAGCTCATTCGACTTAAAATGAGCAAGTTATAACTATTTCAATATTTAGGTTTTTAAAAAAACGCTATAACCGGAGTTCTATAACTCGATGACCATGAAATTTAAACTGGAAGCTCACGATAACATGTGTAAGGTCCTGGCAAGATTTGGGAATTTTGGAGTTAAACTTGAGGTAGCTAATTTCTTAAGGAATTAATTAGAAATTGATTTTTGAAAAATAGTAAATGAATTTTAAAAATTCGAGAAAAATATATTTTCATCATGGGACTATATTATGCTAAATCCCAGAAAAGAAATATTTTTGGGGCTGATTTGGTATTTTTATGAAAATAGTTTAATTCTGAACATATGAGTTAAATATGTTATGTGAAGTAACAAAGTTGAAAATAGGATTTTATGGCTAGAGAATCCTATATAGAATATATGCATATTTTTTTGATGAGGATTTGATAATTGGTGATGATATTTTATGAGTATGGCATTTTTGAATGATTAAATGCATTATATGGTAAAAGCGTAAACAATTGAGATAAATTGTTTATAAATTTAAGAAGTGATTAAAATATTGTTATAATATTAATGATATTAGATTATGAGATTATTAAGTGATTGAAAACATGGGGATATTCTTGAATCTCGGATAAATTATATTATAAATGTTTAATATTTATCCTTTATCTCATTTGATTGATTCTTTATATCATTATCCTCATGTTTATATTATGTTGAAAGTCATCGTGGCTTCTGTAGTGCATAGATGGACTTGGTATGATTATGACCACGGATTATTCGGTATAATCATAACAGTAAATGAATACACAATTATCTTTGGTAGTAGTGCATGGATAATTTGTGGTCGTGATCTTAATGAATACACAATTATCTTCGTAGTAGTAGTGCATGGATAATTTGTGGTCGTGATACTAATGAATATCCTTGGCTCCGTAGTGCGTGGATGATTCGATGATATGGATTAATTATTGAGTTTGAGTCTCAATGAATGAAATATTAATTCATGGATGTGTTCAAAGTCATCGTGGCTTTACGTACATAGATGGACTTGGTATGATTATGACCGAGGATTGTTCTAAGCATAATCATAATCAGAATTGAAAAACACAATTATCTTTTTGGTAGTAGTGCATGGATAATTTGTGGTCGTGATACTAATGAATATCCTCGGCACGTATGCGTGGATGATTCGATGATGTGGATTAATTATTGGTGAGTCTCAAGAATGAAATATTAATTCATGGATGCGTTCAAAGTCATCTCGTGGCTTACGCGCATAGATGGACTTGGTATGATTATGACCGTGGATTGTTGGTATAATCATAATCAGTAATTGAAAACACAATTATCTTTGGTAGTAGTGCATGGATAATTTGTGGTCGTGATCTTAATGAATATCCTTGGCCCGTAGTGCGGGGATGATTCGATGATGTGGATTAATTATTTGGTGAGTCTCAAAGAATGAAATATTAATTCATGGATGCGCTCAAAGTCATCTCGTGGCTTACGTGCATAGATGGACTTGGTATGATTATGACCGTGGATTGTTCGGTATAATCATAATCAGTAATTGAAAAACACAATTATCTTTGGTAGTAGTCATGGATAATTTGTGGTCGTGATACTAATGAATATCCTTGGCACGTAGTGCGGGGATGATTCGATGATGTGGATTAATTATTGATTTGAGTCTCGTGAATAAAATATTAATTCATGGATGCGTTCAAAGTCATACGTGGCTTACGTACATAGATGGACTTGGTATGATTATGACCAAGGATTATTCGGTATAATCATAACAGTAATTGAAAACACGAATATCCTTAGCCAAGAAGTGCATGGATAATTCATGGTTGTGATACTATTAATTTCGAGTCTCGAAGATTATTGGTTTTACTGGTTGTATATCTTTGCTTTGTAGTGTAAAAGATGAATTGTTAATGAATATCTTTGGTAGGATTGCAAAAATGAATTTAATGTTTTAAACGATAAAGGTATTCAAGGTATCCTCATCTCTTTATCATACTGAGTCGTACCCTAATTTCGAGGGCGAAATTCCATAAGGAGGGAGATTGTGAGACCCCAGATTTTATCAATAAAGATTTAAATTTTGTCGAAATAATTTTTAATATTATGGTGTGAATTTGAGATAATATTATAGTTGTGGGTAGTATTTATAAATTTTGCAAAGTATGCAAGTGGTTATATTATATTCGATTGGTGGGGAATATTCGGTTTAGCGAGGAATATTAAATGACAACTACTCAATCATTGGTGGACCCCAATGTAATTATTGTCGGATTGAGAAAACGACAAAAATATTTTATTGAAATAACGGCGGAAGTTTTACCGTAGTTCTTGTTGAACTACTTCGGTAGTAAAAAATACGATAATAAGTGTGGTTGCATAGTAGCAACTACGGTATTGATTATTGATGCTTATGTGAGAAGTCACTCGGTTTGATTCCATTATTGTCGATTAATAATATGAATTATTATAGCGATAATGACGTTTTGTTTTATTCGTATTATTAACGTAATAAAAGCGAAACATCTTTTATATAAAATAGAATACTTTATTAAAGTTATTCTATAAATAGAATATATTATATTTTATTATGCATAGTGTTGCATAGTATTTTTGCATAGTGTTTTGCATAGTATTGCATAGTGTTTGCATAGTAAAATGTTTTTATATAAATAGAATATATTATATTTTATTTAAAAGATTTTTCTTTAAATATGGACCGTCCGATTAAAGTAAATCAATCTGGACCGTTCATGGATTAGTTACTTATGCATTCCATTTTCCTATAAATAGAAGCTCATTCCTTCATTATTTTCTTACGAATTCATTGAAACTCTAGAGAGAAATTATATAGAGAAGTTTATAGAGAAAATTATAGAAAGAAGAAGAGTATATCTCGCTACTTCACTACTTCTATATTAGGTTCTTTTTACGATATAAAGGGTGTTATTCTTTCTTCTTGAAGAGAACTTACATTATTCCATTCATTATTATTACATTGGAATAACTTTCGTAAAAGTGGCATACCCTATACATAACTTTGTATACGCTGGCATACCCTATACTTGGTGAAATCCTTATGTTATTCCATTGCTTATTATTACATTGGAATAACCTTTGATATCTGTGGTTTACCCTATACTTGGTGACATTCTTCTATTATTACATTGGAACATCACATGCATGTTTTTTACCTAGGACTGGTTCCGCTTTTTTATTATTCATTGGAACATCCACATGCGTGTGTTTTACAGGACACGGTTAAAATCTTTATCATTCTGTTGGAATATCCTATCGTGTGTTTTACACCGGATGCGGTTCCATCTTTATTATTCATTGGAATATCACCGTCCGATTGTGAATTTCACGACACTGGTTCCGTTATTATTATTATGTTGGAATAACACATACATGCGAAGTCGCATGCATGGTGATTTCTTTTGTTATTCCATTCTTTATTATACCCGGTTGGTTAAAACTTTGACTTCTATACTCCATGAAATTAGTAGAATATCCTTGATATTTGCGTTTCATCCAATATCTTTTCATGGAAATATTCTTCCGATCATTCTTGAATTTTACTCTCACTAAAAAAGATATCGTGTTGACAATTTGGACGTTAATAATTCATGGATTAAATAATTCTTGAACTTGTTTTATTGAATTATTATGTCATTGTCATCATCCTCATGTTATATTATGTTATCTTTGGCTTACGTGCATAGATGAACTTAGTATGATTATGACCGAGGATCATTCGGTATAATCATGACTTGATATAAATGATGTGACAAAAGTCCTCGATTGGCTTTTGTAATGCGATGATGGATAGTTTTTGGTATGATTATGACCGAGGGGTGATTCGGTATAGTCATGACCATTGATAATTTGATGAAAAATCCTTGGTAGTGATGCAAGGATGATTAGATGTGGTGGTTTATTATTGTGAGTCTCAAATGATAAAAATTGATGAAAACCTTTTAAAACCTAAAAGATAGTAGACTTTATTCTCTACTTGACTCTTTTAATGGATCAGATATTCACTGCAGATTAAACCGGTTGTCTACATTGTATTTTATCGGTTTAACATTGTTGAAGGCTAATGATAATTTATTACGCATTATCTTAGTCATAATATTTCTTCTTGGGCTAGTTGAGCTCACCCTTTCTTTCACTTTGTTCTCTTGTGAAATGAGAACATATTTGGGACGAGTCGGGGAGCGAGTAATGGTCCAGAGGATAGCATTAGTAGTCTTCACTATTCGTGAAATAGTGTGATAATAGTTGTAATGAGAACTCCTTTTGAGTTTGTATAATATCTAGTATTTGTATTCAATATTTGTATTCAAACTCACGCTTATTTATGTACCATATAAGTACCACGGCGCTTAATTTTATATTAGTAAGTTGTATTTGAATTTATGTACCATGTAAGTGGCGACCCAAGATGGGTGACGATACATAATTTTGGGGCGTCGATACTGCTATCTTCCACCTTGAATGTTGGATCCACTAAGAGAGATTCTTGGTTGCTCCCTTGTCTTCCACCGTGACCCGGAAATTGAACTTTTCTAACCGTAACTCGTGACTTCAAAAATTTTGCGATACTTTATCCATTCTCAATGCTTCCAATACTAATCTTAAATGTTCAAAGATGATCTTCTTGAGTCTTGGAAAAGATTAGGATATCATCTATGAACACAACTACGAATTTATCTAAATCTTTGTTTGAATACCCGATTCATCATGTCCATAAGCTGCTTACGTGCGTTTGTTAACCGAAACGACATTATTAGAAACTTCGTAGTGACCGTAACGAGTTCTCGAATCTTTGTCTTAGGTACATCCTCTTTTTTCACCTTCAACTGGTGATACCCCGTCCTCAAATCGATTTTGGAAAAATATTTCGCTCCCTTCAACTGATCAAACAGGTCATCTATCCTAGGTAACGGGTACTTATTCTTGATCTTCACCTTATTCAGTTCTCGATAATCGATGCACAGTCTCATCGACCCGTCCTTCTTTTTCACAAACAACACTGGTGGTCCCCAGGGAGACACACTTGGTTGAATATACCTCCTATCCAATAATTCCTGCAACTGTACCATCAGCTCCTTCATCTCTGCCGATGCCATTCTGTACGGGGCTTTCGAAATCGGTGCCGTTCCCGGTACTAAATCTATAACGAATTCGACCTCTCTATCCGGCAAAAGACCTGGCAATTCTTCCGGGAATACATCTGGAAATTCATTCACTACTGATATTTGTCCCATTTCTAACCCTACTTTCTGAGTATCGACGATATGGGCCAAATAACCTACACATCCCTTTTTTAGTAACTTCCTCGCTTGCATCATCGTTAGACAGCTCGAGAGTCTTGGCGACCTACTCCCATAGAACACTACCTTCGACTGCTCGGGAGTCTTAAGGGTTATACACTTTTTCTGGCAATCTATCATCGCTCAATGGTTAAATAACCAATCCATCCCTAGAATTACATCAAATTCTCCTAATTGAATTGGGATTAAGTCCACAGGTAACTTATATCCCCTAATATCTATAACGCAGTTCCTATGGACATGGTTAACGAGAATGACTTCCTTATTAGCAACTTCTATGTTCATAGGATATTCTAATTCTTCCTGAGGTAAGTTTAGTCGTTGGGAGAATTCATGCGAAACGAAGGAACAAGTAGCACCCGAATCAAATAATATGTAAGCAGATATATCATTGATCGAAATGATACCTGAAACCACGTCCCTGGATGCAACCGCATCCTAAACCGTCATGTTGAAAGTCCTTGCTGTTGATCGATTCTGAGTTAGTGGTCCACCAATTATGAGAGTTCCACCACTTGGTCCCCTCCCTCCATTTCCTCCTGCTGAGTTCTTCTTTGGACAGCTCCTCGCCTGATGATCTAATGCTCCACAGTTGAAACATCCATTTCTCGTCGGTGCAGAGCAGTTGGGAGAGATGTGCCCCTCCTGCCCGCAATTGAAACAGACATTCTTCCCCTTTAGACATGCCCCCGAGTGATTCCTTCCACACTCCTTGCACACCTCAGTCCTCTTCTTTGCTTCCCCTGGTTTGCCCCCAGGGTTTCCCGAGTTGACATTATTGTTGTTGTTGTTCCACTTCCTCTTATTTGCAGAATTCTTTCGCTTTGCCTTCTCTACGGTTTCCTCCTTCGGTCTTCTTCTTTTTCTTCTTGTTGAACTTCATTAGGGCTTCACTTCCGCCCTCAGCGATTATAGCTTTCTCCAGGAGAGTCGCGGAATTGTTAAATGCAAAGACCTTAGAAAGTCTGTTTGTATAGCCATGGTTTGAGGCCTTGCTCAAACCTCCTCGTCTTTCTCTCCTCAGTGTCGACCTGATGAGGTGAGAACCTCGCCAACTCGTTAAACTTTGCAGCAACAGATTGCAGATGCAAATCATATCTTCTTGTTTTGGCTCCGGGAATCGCATCTCCATGCGCGATCTGATACTAACAGAAAATAGTTCTCGAAAAAGATTTTCTTGAACCCTTCCCAAGGTATCACACCTTCTCCAGCTCGGGTCTGATTTGCCTCCCACCAGTAGTTGGCTTCACCTTTAAGCATATATGTGGTGAAGATAGTTTTCTGGTCGTCTCCTACTCGGGCGATAGTGAACGCCTTTTCGATTTCCTTAACCCAAGTCTGGGCTTCGATGGGTTCCGTAGTTCCTTTGAACTCAGGTGGTCCCGCTTTTGAAGTCTTTTAAAGTGTGCCATGGGGGCCTTTGGAGGGTTGTTGACATTCGGGGTTCGATTTTGAAGTGCCCCCACTAACATGTCTACAAACTGCTGCATAGGGTTCGGTGGATCCCCAGCATTACCGTCTAACCCCTCGGGTGCTTGGCGACGTCTTCCTCTAGCCATCTATCTGTTCAAAATGAACTTAATATTATTATCTCATAATTTACTCTACAGTATATAGAATTCGTAAAAACTAAACCATCACATCACATACTTAAATAAAAACATATTTATTTATAATACTCAAAGTATTTCATCGTTTTATGGCATTACGCCATTTACATCACATTGCATCAATCACTTGGTAAAACAGAAACCAAGTTTTTTATTACATAATTAAGCATTTTATTTGCTACTAGAAAGAGTTCATCATAATAACTAAAGACCCCGCCAAATGGCGTCCTCATGCTCCTCATCTGTTATCTCTTTCACCAGCTCTCGGCTTATAACACGGCCAGACCGGCGCTCCTCACGTGGAAAGTGACGCACCTATCTTTTGGAACCTTCCATGTGCCGACTTAAACACATATTTCATCTAGTCTATCTTAACCTTCTTGTCTCTAACTTCTCCCTCCAACTCTCCGGTTAGCTTCTCAGCCCTAACACGGTCTCTTCTCTCATCTCCCCAGAAAGTGGTAATAATCTGCTTGTCAAGTTGGAGACTCTGAATCCTCGACTCCAACCCATTAATGGTATGTCTCAAGTGGGTCCTAATAGCTTCTCTCTCCATCCTCCTAACCTATCCGCCTTTTGTGCGATGCATGACTTGTCGGCCCGGATCCCGTTCCTAATTATCGGGTGGTGCACCAATGCCTCAAGCAATCTTTGCGACTTGTTGCTCCCCGATCTGACTCATTCACTCAACTCATGGACCTTGTCGTCCAACTCCGTAATCCTATCCATCAACTCATCCAATAAAGTATCCTCGGTGCTTCTCGAGAGTCCTCCTCGGGCTCCTCTTCCTCTTCAGGATACTCCTCTGGGTCTGAGTCAACTGCTGCCTCAACTATAGGCTCAGGCACAGCTGTCACTAACTGCTCACTCACAACGTGGATATCTCTAACCTCGTCTTCTCCTGACATCCTTCAAACAAGACAAAATAACTCGGTTAGTATTTAAAAATAGATGTTTTTGTTTTTAAGGGAAAAAATATAGATTTGACACAACCCCTAGAACTCTACATGAGTTCATCTCTTTATTTCCTCCACTAACTTTCCTAAGGTTATAGCCTAAGGTTTCCCCACCCAAAGTTTATAACCTATGGCTTTGATACCAACCTGTGACGCCCCCAAATTCGAGAAACATCGATTACAGGACTTGATGCTCACGATACAACATACAACATCATCTATCTAAGTAAACTTTAACAATAATAATAATATTATATTACCCATTACATAAATAGTCAAAATAACATCCCAAGTCTTTACAACCTTAAAACATACTGGAACTTAGTCTTAGCGTTTATCGCTACATTACACATATGCGGAAATAATTAACTTATTACATAACCATTAGCATCACTTCATCTTGGACTTTCCCTTGTCCTTGCCCGAACCCTCAGCCTTCTCACCCTTAACTGAAAGGTTTAAGCAAGAATGAGCACGAATTGTCCCAGCAAGTATATACAGAAATTTGAAAACATACATCAGGAGTGAAAGCAGTTGAATAGCTAAACCTCAACAGTTGAAATGATTGTCAAGTGTTAAATAGGAACATCAAGAATGGAAATTTAAGAATTTTCAATATCATACTAAGGGGTGTAAAATACCCTGAACATATTTTCTTTCATCCAAGAATCATCAGACGGTTTAACAATCCAATAGACTGTAAACGGTCTCTGCAAGTACGCCAGGTGATCAGCCTATTGTACCCTACGTTGTGCACAAGTATTAAGTTTTAAGCTGCATAAGCAAAATGGGACTATTTGCCCGACATCTATTTGCCCGTTTATTCGGGTTGTTCATCTTAGTAATCATGTGAGACCGCACCAAAGCAATTTGGATTGGTAAACATTTAATAGCTTCGAAAGATTTGTTTTAAATCACTTTTTCCATCAATAATAACTAGCCGGACAACAAAGGCCAGGAACATACTTAGAACAGTTCGATAATGAAATGAAATTTAAACATATGGCAGTTAAAATAATAACTGAATAATCATCGATAAGCTTGCAAGATAATTGAAGTTTGTATGATTTTTCAACGAAGAAACCAGCACGAATAAATAACTAACACAAGTCCAATACTTACCCTTACTGCGATAATTTTAGTAAGGATTTAATAAATACCCAAAAGAAATTAGGGTTAGAAAACTTGCCTAGTAAGCCTACTACAATTAACGCTAGCAATTAACCTTCACATAACCTAATCACATGTGTCTCGTTAATCACCATTCATACACAATCTAGTTAGAAGTATAAGGGTCTCCTATTGGATATGCTATAAACATCATAAGAGAATATATTTAGAAAATATATGCCACCCATTTTAGACATCATAATGACCCAAAAATGAACTTAAAATGCCCAAACATAACGTTTTTTTTATTATTTTTTTCTCAGCTTTACCATATCTCGCTAAAATAGTCATAACTAATTCGTTTTAAAACATTTTTGAGCGATTCTTACGCCCACGCGAAGCTAACTTCTGGGGCTACAACTTTTGTTCATGGACCATCTTCAAATTCCAAGCACAAAGTTCCAGAAAATCCGTACAAGGGGACTGCTCCGAATTTGTTGGACAGATTTGACGTAACTACTTTGAAAAGTCATAACTCCTTGCTCCGAAGTTGGAATTAGTCCGTTCCGGAGTCTATGGAAAGCTTATTCAGTGTACTATAATAACCCAAAAGCCCACAATTTTCTGGAAACTGTAGCTAGCCCCGAATTTGTCCTTAGGGTCAGCAGTTCACAATTTTTTTTTTCGGTTTCTAACATGTTTATTTCGCGACCTTACGATTTTTTATATCTCACTCAATATAGCTTCGATCCGAATGAAATTTGGAGTGATTATACTTCATGCTACATACTATTTTACAAAATTACTACATGCAACAAATGGATTATCTAAGACATGATTTCGAGTGACCAAAAATCCTGAAAACTCATGCAAACTAGTTTAACCCAACTTTTGAGAAAATCATGATTTTGATTCTAGCATGCATGGATTTGATTCCTACTATCCAGTCCACATTTACTAACATATATACACATGTTACAACAATCAAACCCTCTAACTTTTCATGTTTTGATCAAATTAGCAACTAAGAGGCATTTTATCAAACACTTAGCATACATGGCATGATTTCTTGACTTTCTATGAGTTAGAACATGTACTAAACCAGAATTTTCATTCTCTAATACCAAATATCAAAAACAAAGCAATAGCATAGCATTACCAAGCCAAAACAAACATCTATCATTCTTATCCATGCATGTTTTCACTATTTCCTTAAGAACACATAAAAGAGAGTTTCATAGCTTATCTTGGACGAATTCTTCCTTGTTTTAACTCTGATTGAGACTCACACCTCGCTTGTTAGGCTCTCCCAATCTCCAGAATTCTTCTAACACTATCTAACACTCTCAATTTCTCTCCAAGTTTACTCTCTTGGAGGAATTTTAGTAAAATGAAGAATATAGAAGTGAAGAGTGTATATATGTATATGATGATAGCATAGATGCTTGTTGTAACGAGTAATCTGAAATCATCAGTTGAGAGACATTTGCCATAACCCATGATCACTTGATAATTAAACCAACCAAATGGGAGTTACAGAAAATGAAAAGTTGTTTGGTTTGAGAAATAAACTAACTCCTATCATTGCTATGTTGATATATACGTATTCTTTTCCTCCTTGTCCCAATATGTGTGACACAAGACTCCCCCCCCCCCCCCAGCTGCTGGTCTATTTATTAAAATATAAATTTATCCATTTAATCAATTAAATAACCATTTTGCCCCTCGTAGTAAAACGTATCGATACCTATATCGATTCCTACTAAATTCGACGTCCCGGACGTCACGGAACTATCCGTTTTGTCAAACTCAACTTCAAAATTTCGTAGTTGACTTTTTCCCCGAAAAAGTCAACTAGTTGACTTTAACCAAAAAGTCAACCGTGACACATTTTCGTGGTTTCAGTCTATCCTGACTAATTTCGACATTTCGGACTCAAATACGCAGACCGCATCTCTAAATTCCGCTCCAAACTCAAACTCATATTTGTAAGTCATCCAACGAAATTAATTAGAATTAATTCCATCCTTAACCAATTTAAATAATTGGCCTAACCGTAACAACCATTAATATGCATCTTATCACATAACATATAATAAAAATAAATAATTCAATCTAAAAATAATTGTCATCTAAAAATAATTGTCACATAAGAATTTCACATAAGTTTGTTTATTGAAATTGTTTAATTACATGAAAAAATCTAGGATATTACAGCTGATGCGTTGAGTAGAAGATCGTATGCGGTTACAAGTGCGAATATACGAACCCACGTGAAGATAATGAATATACGAGTAGAATCGACTTTAATCGATAAAGTTAAATCCGCTCAAACTACACACCCGGAGCTGATGAATGTGAAGAAAAAGGTTCAAGAGGGCGTTATTTTAAAAGCAAGAGTTGCTGAAGAGAGGAAATCTCAACCCTCGATTTAATTGACCCATTTAAAATCATCGATCAAGTAGGAACTGTGGCTTATAGACTCGTTTTACCGACAAGTATGTCGCGTGTTCATAACGTTTTTAACGTATCGATGTTACGTAAATATGTGGACGACCCGAAACACATTATTAATTTAGAACCGGACGAGATAGCAGAAGATTTAACGTATGAGGAGATACGTGTTAAAATCTTGGATAAGAAGGATCATATTCGACGATCAAAGGTTATACCTCAAGAATTAAAATCTGAAATGAAGTCAAGGTATCCTCATCTCTTCGACATATCAAGTACGTACGTAAATTTCGAGAGCGAAATTCCATAAGGAGGGGAGATTGTGAGACCCCAGATTTTATGAATAAATATTTAATTTTCTCGAAATAATTTTTTGAATATTATGGTGTGGATATGATATAATGTTATAGTTGTGGGTAGTATTTATAAATTTTGAAAAGTATGCAAGTTGTTGTATAATATTCGATTGGTTGGGGAATATTCTTTTTTGTCGGGGAATATCAAATGCGACAGTAAAATCATTGGTGGACCCCTAACGGAATTATTCATCGGATTGAGAAAGCGACAAAAATATTTTTATGAAAATAACGGTAGAAGTTTTACCATTAAAACCGTTGAACTACTTCGGTAGTAAAGAAATAAAGAATCTGGCGTGGTTGCGTAGTAGTAGACGGTATTGATTATCGATGCTTACGTGATAAGTCACTCGGTTTTGTTTTATTGGTATTATTATTGTAATAAAACAAAAGCTTTTTATATAAAATGAATACTTTTATAAAGTTATTTGTTTTATTAGGCTAATAGTAAAATCTTTTTATATAAAACAAAATACTTTTATAAAATTATACATTTTATTAAACAATAATTAGAATATATTATATTTTATTATGCATAGTATTTGCATAGTGCTCGATAGATAGTGTTTGCATAGTAAAATCTTTTATAAAATTATTCGTTTTATTAGATTATAAATAGAATATATTATATTTTATTTAAAAATTTTGCTTTAAATATGGACCGTCAGATTAAAAGTAAATCAATCTGGATCGTTTCATGAGTTAGTTCTTATCACGATCCATTTTTCTATAAATAGAAGCTCATTCCTTCATTATTTCTTACTTAATTCCTTTGAAACTACAGAGAGATAAACTATAAAGAGAAAGGCGAAAAGATTCTCTTACTTTCACTTTCATATATCCAAGACTCTTCTTCTTAAGGTAGGGAATATTATTTATTGTACTTCGTAGGGGTATTATTTCTTTTGTATTCATGAAGAGAACTTACATTATTCCATTCTTTATCATTATGTTGGAATAACTCGTATATCATGGATACCCTATACTTGGTGAAATTCTTACATTATTCTATTTTTTATTATTACATTGGAATATCACGTATGCATGCGTTTTCTTGTGGGACACGGTTCCATTCTTTATTATTACATTGGAATATATCACGTGCAATGCGCTTTTACACCGGACCGGTTCCGTTATTTATTATTACATTGGAATATCACCTTGGCAATATTACGCCTAACTTTGGTTCCGTTATTTAGTATTACATTGGAATAACTTTGCATCATGCGAAATACCGCATGCATGGTGATTTCTTTTGTTATTCCATTCTTTATTATACTCGAGAAGTTAAAGTTTTGACTTCTATACTCCATGAAATTAGTGGAATATCCTCGATATTTGCGCTTCATCCAAAGATCTTTTTATGAAAATATTCTTACGAGCATTCTTGAATTTTACTCTCTACAAGAAGTATCATGTTGACAATTTGGGCGTTATTAGTTCTGAATAAATTAATTCTTGAACTTGTTTTATTGAATTCTTTTATCATTGTCATCATCATCATGTTTATATTATGTTGAAAGTCATCTATGGCTGTAGTGCATAGATGGACTTCGTATGATTATGAATGAGGGGATTATTCGGTATAATCATGACCGTAATGTTACAAATGATGTGAAAAAAGTCCTCATTGGCCGTAGTGCATTGATGGATAGTTTTTGGTATGATTATGGCTATGGATTCTCTTCGGCCAAGGGTGCAAAGATGAATTATTTTATGGCATGATCAGGACTGTTGATGAAAACATGATTATCTTTGGCTGCGTGGTGCATGGATAATTCGTGGTCGTGATACTAAAGAATATCCTTCGCCTATAGTGCGGGGATGATTTGATGATATGGATTATTTATTGTCGAGTCTCGCCGATAAAAGTGATGAAAAACTTTTTAAATCATAGAAGATAGTAGATTTTATTCTCTACTGACTCTTCTAATGGATTGCTTGTTCACCGCAGATTAAACTTGATGATTGTTATATTGTATCAGTTTAACACTGTTGAAGGCTAACTATAATTTATTCTGCGTTATCTTAGTCATAATATTTCTTACTGGGCTAGTTGAGCTCACCCTTTCTTTCATTGTTCTCTTCTGGAAATGAGAACGTAGCAGGGACTAGTCGGGGAACGGAGTAACGGTCCAGAGGATAGCATTAGTAGTCCTCACTATTCTGTGAAATAGTGTGTTAATAAATGTATTGAGGATTTATTTTGAGTTTTAATGCTGTCTAGAAGACAATGTTTGTATTAAAACTAACAGCTCATGTTGTATATTTAAGATTGTATTTGAATTCTGTACCATATATTTGGTGACTCAAGATGGGTGATGTATACCTATTTTGGGGGCGTCACAGAGATGGTTGTTTTAATAATCCTTACTATTTAGTGTGATAATAAATGTAATGAGCATTGAATTTGAGTTTGGATATTGTCTATGAGACAATATTCGTGTAAAAACTCTCAGCTCATGTTGTATAATTAAGTTTATATTTGTATTCAGTATCATGTATTTGGCGACTCAAGATGGGTGATGTATACTTATTTGGGTGCGTCACAATAGTAAAATAAAAAAAATTTAAAAGTTTTTCGCTGGTTGAGCGTCCGTGATTCCTGCAGTACTGTTAACCCGTGATTTTATTTTCTAAATAGTATCCTGTCATTCTCCTATAAATAAGATGCTTAGTTTAGAAATAAAAATCACACCAAAGTTAGAGAATTATTCTTCTATAATATTGAGCGTATTTCTTTTGAGTTTAAGGAAACTTTGAGTGTAGAAATCAATATAAGTTTTCTTCAAGAATATCTTCGCTATACCAGTCCATACCAGTCAGAAATACTCTCCTTTTAAGGTAAGGGGTATTATTTATTTCATATTCGTTTACAATATTATTTTTCGTATTCGTAAGAAATTTTATTTTCGTTCAATATTCGTAAGGAATATTATTTTCGTACAATATTCGTAAGGAATATTATCTTCGTTCAATATTCGTAAGGAATATTATTTTCATTCAATAGTTGTAAGGGATAGTATTTTTGTTCAATATTCATATTAAATAATATTTTCTTCCATACTCTGTAGTATGTAAGTAATATTATTTCGTTTCATATTCCTAATTCTACACTAATGTTGATAAGTTTTGCTTATATACTCCTTGAAATTAGTAGAATATCCTTGAAATTTGCGCTTCATCTAGTATCGTTTCACAAGAATATTTTTCTGAACATTCTTGTTAAAATTTGATATTTTCATGTTGGGGTATTATTCACGGGGTACTATTCACCCGGGGTACTATTCATGACAAAGATTGATTTTTTTTCTGTCCAAATTATTTTGATACATGAATATGATTCTTGAATTTTACTCCACAAAAAAGTTATCATGTTGACAATTTGGACATTCTTGAACTCTGGATAAATTTATTTATAAATCTTTAGAATTTATCCTTGCTCTTACTTAATTGAATTTTTATATCATTATCATCATCCTCATGCTTATATTATGATAAAAGTCATCTTTGTCTCGTAGTGCATAGATGGATTGTTGATTGGTATGATTATGACTATGTATCAGTATAATCATGACCTGTAATGTTACAAATGATGTGGTAAAAGTCCTCATTGACCCGTAGTGCATTGATGAACAATTATTGGTATGATCATGACCATGTGCTCTCTTCGGTCAAGGGTGCAAAGATGAATTGTTGTTTGGCATGATCATGACCACTGGTGATACTAACGAATATCTTTGACCCGTAGTGCATGGATAATTCGTGGATGTGATAATAATGAATATTCTTGGCCCGAAGTGCATGAATATAATTCATGGACGTGATACTAACGAATATCCTTGGCCCGTAGTGCATAGATAATTTGGTGATATGGATTATTTATTGAGTTGTGTTACAACGATAAAATACTAATGATGAACTCTTAAATCATAGAAGATAGTAGATATTATGCTCTACTTGACTTTTCTAATGGATTGTTTATTCCGTTGCAGTTAGACTTATTGTCTATTATATTTTATCAGTTTTACACTGTTGAAGGCTAACGATAATTTATTCTGCATTATCTTAGTCATAATATTCTTTACTGGGCTAGTTGAGTTCACCCTTTGCTTTCATTGTTCTCTTCGGAAAATGAAAATATAGCTAAGACTAGCCGGTGAACGGAGTGATGGTCCGAGATGATGGCTATAGTAGTCTTCACTATTTTATGAAATAGTGTGATAATAATTGTAATGAGGACTCTATTTGAGTTTGGATATTGTCTACGAGACAATATTCGTGTTAAAACTCTTAGCTACTTTTTGTCGTATTGTATAAATGGAGTTTGTATTTAAATTTTGTACCATATATTTGACGACTCAGAATGGGTTGTGTATACCTATTTTGGGGGCGTCACATTTGATGATTCATTTGTTTATATATTTATATATTCATCTACTTATGTAATAGTAAATTATATTTAAATTCAAACATGTATACTTATATAATTTAATAATAAAAATTATTAATATAATTGATAATAATATGATTTTAACAGCACACTAACTAAATTAAAAATTATTTGAAAATAAGAGATAATGGTAAGTGCATAATTATGATAATAAAAAATATTGATAGAAAAATGTTAAAATTGAATAAATGATGAAAAAAAATACTTGAGTGAATTTTTTCTCCTAGAAAAATATATATATTTTTAATTTTAAATATACGATGCATTCCCTACTAATTTTGGATACGGTCGAAACTT